>JAENPR010000791.1:0-303603 GCA_018135685.1 Themeda triandra
ATCATAGAACTATAGTGGGGGTTAACGTTTTGCGTACCATGCCTACGTGGGAACAATGAAAGGTTGCAAGACCAGAGGGGCTTCAGTGCATCTAGTTGACTATGCCAGCATGACATCGGCATGTTCTAGAGTTCTTACTTTGCCCTCTCTCTTCGGAAGTAATCCGGCTTATGCAGTTTCACGATTCTTGTTGTTACGATCAGCTTTGTCAGACTTGTAGAACTGCATCGAACCTGCAGATTAGGGACTCATTGCATCTTCAATCTAAACCATTGTTCCAACACATTTGATGTAGTAGAACATCGAGAAAATAGGACACAAAATGTACTTTGTTTTATTTCCATTTGTGCAAAATATAAGTATCCATTCTCCAAAAGAATAAGTAGATCTGAAATAGCTAAACTCACTATTCATGCAAGAATATTACTATTCCATCTTTCAAAATCATAGGGTATTCATTTTCCAGAAAAAACAAATAGAATGTGAAATAGTTGAACTCACCATCTTGAGATAATAATCAGCCACATGACCACACTAATTCAGCGAAATCTATTCTATAATGATTTCAGGTAGGCTAATTCTTGATATAGACATGCCTTAAATCACTGCAGACCATATGGATTTATTTTCGTTATGAACATAGTCACATATTAGCCATGTGCAGCCAAACACATCAATCCTCTAACCAATGCTAATTATTGGCAAATTCTTCAATCCTTTGTAATCGATAGGATGCAATTTAAAAATATTTAAGTGTCTTCCTTCTACAGTGAATGTCTTGTGTTTAAGAATTGGATAGCATCATCCTGGAAGACAGAATAGATGCAACAAACACATTATTTTTTTGGACCATATTTAAACAACCATGTAAAAGTAATCTATAACACATATGGGTTTGTAATTGTACATATTGACGGGTAAGACACAAAGACCAGCCATTTGATGGCAAACACTGCATGCCTAGCAGATTTTCATTCATTCAAGAAGCATACTGCATTTGACTATTACTAATAGGTTTTGTAAAATGTTTCATGGGTTCTCGATGGAATCTACCTGGATGGGCAACTTTGTCGAATCTAATAATTCATGGCTCACAAGAAATGGTATTTGTTGCTCACATTGTCTCTCTTGGTTATCCAGTGCGCAGCCCCACATAAGACGATGGAAACAAAGGTCTTATATAGAATGGAATCGAGCCTAGGCGAGACATAGAATGGATACCCTGAAGGGAACATTTCTTCGTAATCTCAAACTGATTACGAGAAGTTTGTTCAAGCTTCTGAAGTTGTTGACAAACTAGAAAAGAACAGAGAAGAAAGCACCAATTAGCTTAGGAACTTTAAGATTTCAGATAACAGTCATAGTCTAGCTGTAGTCAAGAGGGCTTGATTGCGGCTGCAGGAAACACCAGCCACCAATTAATAGAGGCCATGTATTCAGTGAACCCTCTTAAAAGAAAGCACCAATTAGTCGTGGCTTCAATGGTCTAAGCTACGATATCACTCTATCTATAATAGTATGATATCACTCCATGGTTCTTCGGTCTGGTTTTTTTCCTGGCTCCTTAATATGAAAACATGAATAATATAGCAAATAAATAAGAGTGCCATCCTGGCAACAATTCAAGAGGGTGGAGTGTCTTGATAGCTTTTGAGATGTAAATGGTAAACCGAAGTATGTTCTTTTCCCAAAGATTTCTAACAATAGAAAACTAATGTGGAAAGCACAAAAACAGCCAAAGTTAACGGAGCAAGGGCTGGTCGGCCATTTATCTAACTACGACCATGGATATTTATGGACTTCCATATATTTTGCTGTCACCTCTAAATCTCTAATGCTCTGCAAGTAGATTTTTTTCCTCTCAAAACAACTTTTGGAGAGTTACTGAACCTCAATGCAAACTGAAAAGCTCATGCCTTTCTTATAGTCTGTAGATCCATACCCCAATTGAATTCACTAAAGGTGGAAAATCCATTTAGCTATTAGCTCCCAGCCTGTAAAAGTAAAACTAAGAAAGAAAACTAACATTAGTTTTCTTTGCTGTAGCTAAACTTGATTGAAGGAGCAGATGTAACTCATCAGACAAAAGTTGACTTTCATATTACAAATAGATAAGGTAAAGACATATTTTTTTAGTAGTAAATAGTTCACCTCATAAAGGCTATGAAATATTATATCAGTTGTGTGGAATGAAAAGCAACTGGCAAATGTAAGTTGATTGCTTGCTTCATCGACCGTAGGGGCACTTGTCCTTTGTATCTTTGCTAGCTTTCTTCTGTATTCTTGTTCATGGAATGATCAGAGGGCTTCAATGGTCCTTTACGATATCCTCTATCTATAATAGTATGATATCACTCCATGGAGTTCATGGTCTGGTTTTTTCCTGGCTCCTTCATACTTATGAAAACATGAATAATACTTAGCAAATAAATAAGAGGCTATACCTATAACAATTCAAGAGGGAGTGTACTGATAGCCCTGAGATGTAAATGGTAAACCAGAAGCATGTTCTTTTCCCAAGATTTCTAACAATAGAAAACTAATGTGGAAAGCACAAAAACAGCAGTTAACAGGAGCAAGGGTCAATGCACATTTATCTAACCCCTGACCATGGATATTTATGGACTTCCATATATTTTGCTGTCACCTCTAAATCTCTAATGCTCTGCAAGTAGATTTTTTCCTCTCAAAACAACTTTTTGGAGAGTTACTGAACCTCAATGCAAACTGAAAAAGCTCATGCCTTTCTTATAGTCTGTAGATCCATACCTTGAATTCACTAAAGGTGGAGAAAATCCATTTAGCTATTAGCTCCCAGCCTGTAAAAAGTAAAACTAAAGAGAAAGAAAACTAACATTAGTTTTCTTTGCTGTATAAACTTGATTGAAGGAGCAGAGTAACTCATCTAGACAAAAGTTGACTCATATTACAAATAGATAAGGTAAAGACATATTTTTTTAGTAGTAAATAGTTCCACTCAAAAAGGCTAAGGAAATATTATATCAGTTGTGTGGAATGAAAAACGGCAAATGTAAATTGATTGCTTACTTCTATCGACCGAGGGGCACTTGTCCTTGTATCTTTGCTAGCTTGCTTCTGTATTCTTGTTCATGGAATGATAGAAAGGTCACATACCAAAAAACAGTGCCATTAGTCGAAAACCAAAAAGAATGGCATCTCATACTTAAATGAGTTCAAGAAGGAAGCAAAATAAGTTAAAGGAATTACATAGCTCAACCCAAATTTAGCTGCTCGGATTGATTTGCAGTTATCTTTTCTTCCAAGTTACGTGGCTTTTTGTTTTGGGGCAGAGAAGGGCTGACACATGCAACCTCAATAATAATATAGCTCACACCTATGAAGAAATTATCACCAGAAAATGATTCAGTTTCAGTAAACTGTGATATAGTCATACATGCTTTATATATGCAGCAGGAAATGGCACTATCATACACACCAAAATACTGTGTTCCTGTACAGCTTATTTATTTCACAAATTTGAAAGGCATTCAACAGCAAGCGATGTATCTGAGACCTGATACGTGCAACTCCAGTTCATGTCTACCTGCTTAACCAGCCTAAATAGTGACCTCAATCGTTACACCAGTAGGATCTACAATGTAAATATTACTGCCTTTTTCTTTACGACAACATTTTTGAAACGGTTAAGGATCTGCTGACAGTCAGTTTATTTGAGTTAATTTATTAACTATTCAATCTGGAGTTCTTGAGAGAAGTGGATTCGATAACAATATCTAATACTTGAGCTGTCTTTTAAGGTGGCAAATGTCAAATATATATGGAAAGGTGACAATGCTTTGTAACTTGCTATAGAATAGACAGCTATGACACATGAATAGCTACATAGCAGACATTTTATTCAGAGCAATGTTCAGGGGCCTGGCAAAATTTTCTTGAGTGACCAAATCCTAAAAATGAAATACGATTGCTTAAAATACAGTAAACTCCCAAGAAGAAGGCCATGGGCAGCTGCGGCGCCTGAATATATAATATGATATACTTTAGAACAAAGTTATTGATGTAGATTTATATCTATATTTTTTTGTAATTAATTGGAATAATTCACAGTTGCAGTTTCTATGGTCTAGTTACATTAAAGTTTTTATGTGGGCTAGCTATCGTATGCTTGAACTGCAATACAAATTTCATACTCATCGGATACTGTATAACTTAGTTATAAATTAATTTATATTTAACAAGTATAAACCTAAATAAATGTATAACTAAGTTATGTATGATCCAGCGAGTATGCATTTTTTACAGTATTTTAAAAATATGATAATTAGCACACCATAAAAAATTCACCGTAATTGGACCATAAAAACTGCAACTATGAATTATTGTATTTAATTATGGAAAACATAAATGTAAAACTAAATAAAAAACTTTCTTCTAAAGTATATCATATTATATGTTCACCGTATAGATTTACTCATGTAGAGTACAACAAAATAGTTTTTTCATTTTTTAAATTTTTATAATTTATTATGATTTTTAAAAGATTTAGCCAAAATAAATAAAAAAGAAAAAGACAAAACCACCTTCAAAACCGTTCAAAACCAGACGAGAGACGTAGTATGAATATTGTTAAAAGTTGAAGGATGCGTTTTACCCCGATTTTGAAGTTCAGAGATGAAAAGCAGACTTTCACGATAGTTGATTATCAAAAGTTGGCTTTTTTTTTTCCTTGTAGTATTGTCCCATCTAGAAGCCCGGAAAGAAAGCCATGCCAGTCCAACCCATTCCAGGATCCCGACCGTGTGGCCCATCTGAGCTTTTAGGGCCGGCGCCCACTTTGGAAGTCCACGGGCAAAAAGACCAGGGCGTAGGAGAGTGCGTCAATAAAAAACGGCAGGAATGGAAAACTGAAGGGAGAAGAAGCTATGGAAAATTTGCAGTTCTAGTTAGAGCAAGTATTATAAGTGTTTTCTAGCCGGCGGCAAGACATCCACATCGTACATGCACAGCCATGTTAGGAGAGAGAACGAGCAGCAGGCGGTATACTCTTTGTCGGCTGCAACACAGGTTCCGAGAAGAAAAAGGCTCTCTTCCTTTCGCTTGCCCAATCTGGTGTTGTTCTTGGTGCAAGAATTAAATACTTATCTTTCTATTAGGGCGTCCGCAATGGCGTGATCAAATCGCCAGCAGACGTGGAGGAAGGAAAGATTAAAAAAATTTAAAACCTAGGAAAGAGGAAGCTGTCAGTGACTCTGGTTTTGTTGGAGAACGTGCGAGCTAGACTATTTACTCGTCGCTAGCGCTGTGAATTCTGCATCTCTCTCTTCTCGTGGTTGGTTCAGCGCTCTCCTAGCTAGCTGAGCTGGCCACCGTTGGGCACGCCCTTAGAGCCATTCAAATAGCCAATCTATAATACTAGTTGACTGTATTGCTGGCTAGATGTGACATGGCAGTTTGTTACGGCCTTCGATTGGCTAAATTATAATACTTGCTCTTGATCCGAGGGTCTCGGTGCGTGGTGTCATTGCACTATTTCCCAAACAAAATTGCTAACAAAGCCTCCATGAAACAAAGATTGAAACACCCTCCACACTGTGAGTTTAAATCTGGCTGTTTCCCGTGCTTAGAAAAGCACTTAATTGCCGTACGTGTGTATGGGATCATACACTTTAATCTGTATGGGACGACGAGATGAAACGGCTCAGTCTTGGTTTCATTCGGGTTTCAATGCTCGGGAAACGACGCCACCCCAGTTTCACCATGGTGAAACCATATGGCTCTCTCTCCTCCTCGTTTCAATCAATTGCTGATGTGTGTTGTATTTAATGTCGCGCAGACACACTACGGTGAAACCCCCACTGAGACTGGCCTGAGAACAGCATGGGTCGATGATCAGTCGATCATCATTGGACAATCACGTTGCCCAGGCGGAGTAAACAGAACTTTTTGTACGTACATATCTGCTGACATGGCCCAGGCCATGGCCATGTCCCGTGTGCCCGAGGGAGCACAGAAAGGCACAACGCTCCCGCGCGCGCCAGGAAAACGCTCCCCACTGCGGCCAGCGCGACCCATGCGCGGCGAGCTCCACCTGGCCGCGCCTGGGCCCCACCCCGCCTGGCACCTGGCGCACTGCCCCGCCCGGACTGACTCCGCGCCCGCAGCCCGCTCCCCACCGAAAACCGAAGCGCGACGATTGCCATCCCCACGCCACCGCCACGCACCAAAGCACACGATCGGCAGGACCTCGCCACGCCACGCCGCCGCTGGCGCTGCGCGCGCGCTTGGACCGACGCGCAACGGCCTGCCTCCACCGCCCGTGCACGCCACCGCGCATGCAGCCGTCCGCGGCCCCGCCCCGCACTGCCGCGCTCGCGTCACTCCCCTCACCTCTCTCCTCTCTATGTGCTTGCTATATAGGCAGCCCCGCCTCCTACTCGTAGCCCTGCAGTCACCCGGAGCAGACCCGGATTTCGCTCTCGCGCGCGGTCCGTCGATCGATCACCGGGGGTTTTAGTTTCAGCATTGGCCGGTGTCAGCCCGATCCGATCCGCCGAGGATGGCGTTCGCGGTGGTCTCCGGGGCGGCGGCGCTCGGTGGGGCCGTGAGGGCGCCCCGGTTCACCGGCGGCGAGGAGGGGAGTCTGGTCTTCCGGCGCACCGGCCCCTTCTTAACCCGTAATAATGATCCCGCAACTCCCTTCTCCCAAGTGTGGGCCTGCCTGGGTTTGTGTGTGAGTGATGTGGCGGTGAACTGGTGATGCGTGCAGGGGGTGCCGGAGTCGGAGGTTCGGGGACGCACGGGGCCGTGCGCGCGGCGGCCGCGGCGGCGTCCGGGAAGGCGGTCGTGGTTCCCGAGGGCGAGAACGACGGCCGAACATCCAAGGCTGACTCGGCTCAGCAGTTCCAGTCCGATGAACTGGAGGTTCGTCATCCATTCATTCATTCGTTCCCTGGATTTTTATTCATTAATTTATTACATAATTCACCTGAAAAATCTGTGCACTGCTAGTATTTGAGAACAAGGAGACACGATTAGTGAGATGCCCAAACGGTTAAAGTGTTAAACGTTCCGTGGAGTCACGAGTCTGTACTGTACCACTACCATTTTGAGTTGTCCATACAATCGTCGTCTGAACATTTTGTCTCATCGGAACGGTTCCAGGTACCAGATGTTACTGGAGGGACAATGTGCGGTGCCAGCCTGGCTGATGCTCAAACCTCGAGCAGAGTTCGAGTGATCCCCCAACCAAGCAATGGAGAAAAAATATTCCAGATTGACCCCATGCTGCAAGGCTACAAGTACCATCTTGAGTATCGGTAGGTATTACTTGCTTCTACTGCACATTTCAAGATGTTCCCGTGTTTCATGATTTCTCGTGAAGTTTATCTTAATTCTTGCATACGTAGTACAAGTAATTGTTCATGGTTTCGCTGGAAGGTCATATGAATATCTATTCAGGTTCGTTTGCACCTGGAATCTTTCATACTGTTGTTATGCCTACAGTGTTCCATATGGTTTCACCAAGCATTAGAACTGAACAGCCTAGATATTTTCCCTTTCAGGGGGGATATTTACATGACTGTTAGCCAGACAATATAGAGGCAACAGTGTCTTCTAATCCTTTGGCAACTTTCATTTCCATCCCTTCTGTATTCTCATATAACCCATGCAAACACCACTAGCAATCTCACTATGCTTTCATGAATAAAATTCTTGTTATAAGATTGAGTCCTATATATAACCCATGCGAGCACCACTGCAATCTCAGTATGCTTTCAACTTTCATGAATAAAAAAAACAGGTACAGCCTCTATAGGAGAATCCGTTCAGACATTGATGAGCATGAAGGAGGCTTGGAAGCCTTCTCCCGTAGCTATGAGAAGTTTGGATTTAATCGCAGGTATTCTTTACCGTGAAGTGTTTATCTTTTATCCTATATACCAGCAAATAACTTTGCGATCTTATCTTCCAATGTAGCGCGGAAGGTATCACCTATCGAGAATGGGCTCCTGGAGCACTTGTATGCTCTTTCTTCAGTTCTTCCAATCTTTTTTCTTATCATAATACAATACAAGTTCCATGTATCATTACAAGAACGATCACTCTCCCAGCTACAAAGCTACTTATATTTAATATTCTTTTTTACATTCCAAATATATATATTGTCAGACTTGGCTGCTAATGTTATTCAGAATTGACTTCTGCTTTGAATTTCAGTCTGCAGCATTGGTGGGTGACTTCAACAATTGGGATCCAAATGCAGACCGTATGAGCAAAGTATGCTTATGGCTTTTTGTTTATCCTTTTTTTTCATAAACTACATATATATGCACTCTATTTAATCACTTTCCTACAATTGACTCTATTTAATTCACTAGACTCAGTTCCTACAATTGACTTTCAGCTTTTGAAAGGAAAGTGTCTATTGAATTCACTAGACTTAATTCCTACAATTGACTCTTTCCTGTCTAGATATCTTTACAAATTGCATGTTCCTATAATAGGATGAATTGAGTACTCATACTTAGTGGTGCATGGATGTGGAGTAGGTGTAATTCTTAATGATTCATGAAGAGTTACTGATGTGGGTGTGTTTGTTTGTATGGGTTCTTACCCTTTCTTTCTTCTTAATATAATGATAAGCCTTGTTCGAGGAAAAATAAACTTACTGATGCTCGTATAGTCTAATCTGAGGTACTTTGTTCTTGTAGGATGAGTTTGGTGTTTGGGAGATTTTTCTGCCTAACAATGCAGATGGTACATCACCTATTCCTCATGGATCTCGTGTGAAGGTAGCTTTTTTTCCTCCATGGTTTTTGTTTTTGGCTCATCAGCATCTCTTCAAAATTAACTGGTGAATTTTTGACCATATATAGGTGAGAATGGATACTCCATCAGGGATAAAAGATTCGATTCCTGCATGGATCAAGTACTCAGTGCAGGCCCCAGGAGAAATACCATATGACGGGATTTATTATGATCCTCCTGAAGAGGTATTCCTTTCCCATGTTCTGTACTTCGAATTTTAAATATTCCTTTGTTCCTACTTTGGGCTAGTATTTTGTTTCATGGAAATGCCATTTATCTCTTTGTGGAACCTCTTTAGTGTATTTCAGTCAGTCCTATTTGCTGTGGGATCTGAATTTTACTTTTCTCACTTGCTACTAATTCAAATATTTCACATGCATATGCAGGTAAAATATGTGTTCAAGCATCCTCAACCTAAACGACCAAAATCATTGCGGATATATGAAACACATGTTGGAATGAGTAGCCCGGTATGACACCTTTTCCTTTTGATTCCTTAGATAATGCTAGCCATATGCAACACCCTGGGGTCTCCCTGGTGAGTTTTTGTAGACAATGCTAGCCATATGTAGTTTCTGTTAAGTACAGGCTTCAATGATATTTAGGTACTATTACCTTCTTACATTTGTCTTCCGTATTCAAGATGTATAGGCTAAGTGTACATATTTTTTTCATAAAAGTTCACTTTGCTACTTTGTTAGTGAAGCCAGCAACTCCAAGTTATTCCGGAAGTTGTTAATTACTGATGTTGTCTTGATCCAAATATGATGTTTGAACCTCTCAAAATGGATGTCCCAATAGTAAGAGACAATTTTTACATTTACTTGCAAATTACCGACAATTTAGAACTGATCAGTGTAATTTTGAATGTAATTTCTGCTCTGATATATGTTTCTATAGTTAATAGCCTTGTATAACATTTGAAAACAATATGCGCATGTTTCTCATGAATGGTCATCAATATGTTGTTATATGTCTTCTACTTTAGCTGATACTTTTTGCTTAATATTAAAAATTAAATTCATATTTCTCACAGTTACTTTGGGTTCATAAAAATAAACATGCCATAGCACAGGCACAGTACTTTTACTGTCACTCTAGATTTTTTTTTTCTAATTACCATGTGATTTCTATATACATGTTTCTTCACTAATCATTATCCCTTTGCTGGCTATAATTTTGTTTTCTTGTTCGCATTTAGATAATTGCCTGCATCCTTTTGTGATTAGGAACCGAAGATAAACACATATGCAAACTTTAGGGATGATGTCCTCCCAAGAATTAAAAGACTTGGATACAATGCAGTGCAAATAATGGCAATCCAAGAGCACTCATATTATGGAAGCTTTGGGTAATTTCAGGATCTAGTTTTCGTTGTCTTCTCTTCTTCTATATCGATTTTGCACTTTGACTTTTAACTTTGGTACCTGTTAAGTGCTTGGGGACTTCATCTTTATCATCCTCCTTTTTAATGTCATTTCATGCCTCTTTCCACTTTGCTTCTATTTTGGTAGCATTAAATGTAATAGTTTGGTTTGGTCTTCAATAATCTATTGTATTTGGATGCATTCCTGATAACAAGACCAGATATATATACGCAATCCCAACTGTGTGACCATACTCTGATTGGATGAATGGTTGCATCATACTGTCAATATGGCATTATGGCAAATCACAAGTATCAATGCTTACTGCCTCCTGAAAACAGTTGTTTAGGACAAGATTTAGTCAAACCATAAAAACTACAAACATCAATAGCTTTTAACTTTTAGTTTGAAAGCATTTATTTAAGTTATATGTGTGGAATTGTACTGAAAAATATTTACAAATCTCATAAATTTGAAGAATTCAAATCAAATTATATATTCTAGAAGAAATCAGTGGTCAAAGATATGCATCAAAGACCATGCAATGTTGAATCAAGTATTTTGATAGTAAGGAGTACATATTTCCAACAGGATGAGTTTTGAGATGGTATCCATCTGTTGAGAGATGGAGAAGATAGTATTCATCTCAAATTTTAGTTCTGAATGATGTCTTCTCAATTTTGGCAAACAGTATTACAGCACTGATTTAATATTTTGTTACTTCTATTGCAGATACCATGTAACTAATTTTTTTGCACCAAGTAGTCGTTTTGGTACCCCAGAAGATTTGAAGTCTTTGATTGATAGAGCGCATGAGCTTGATTTGCTAGTTCTCATGGATGTGGTTCATAGGTAATGATAAATGCTTTGGTATTAACTTAACTTCCTTTTCTGCAATTGTCTTGGGCATGGCTGAAGCTAAGTTTATGATGTCTAATTCATAGCTCCAAGAAAAAGGAAATACAACAGAACTTCATGCAAGATGGAAACATTTTAACCCTCAACTTATTGGATCCCACCTACAACTAATCCACAACATCTACAGCATACATCAAAATATGAGAAACAATCGCCATAACATAAAAGTTACCCTTACAAAGATATATGACAGGTCAAAATTTAGCTGTAATTTGCAGTTTTCTAGGCTAGATACATAAATTTTGCATATATACTATGTTTAGATAAATAGTAAAAGCAATTTATCTACTTGTTATGTCAATTACTGTTCATATCTGATCTTCAGGTGAATTCAAGGATTGTGACGCAATAACTGTTTTTTCCTAGTAGTGGATGTCTAATATTTTACCATCTTGGATCATTATTTGTTTATGTTCTTTGTCTCCATAAGGTCCAAGATCCTAGAATTATAGCGCTGTTGAAACCCTTTCTTTGAGAAGCATTAATCCATTTGCTGGGCTTCCTCCCCAATCTGCAAAGTTCTGTTCGTTTTGTCTTGGAACCACACGACCAAGGCCAAATGGAGCTAACACAGAATGCCAAAATTGTCAGGCAAAAACACAAATAGTATGAATGTGCTGGACCGTTTCATCTTCCTGATCACATAGCACACAGTTATCAGGGTCTGGTGTCTTCTTGCTAACCGATCTGTAGTCCAAGATTTGTTTTTAATGGAAAGCCAAATAATCACATTGCATTTAGATAGTGTCCAAGATTTCCAGACTTGCTTCCAGGTTCAAAAGTGACCGAGCCATGGTAGAAGGCTCTATGCCGATTTGAAAGAGAAGGAGCTGCTCATCTCATGTTTCCATATATGTTGATCCTGATCCGTGGATAGTTCATTAGTTTGATTCATTTTCCAAGGAACAGAGTCATAGAGTTTCCAGAATCCTTTTGCCACAGGGGCCCTTGTGAATGCTTTTTGCCAGTTCTGGTTTCTGATTTTGTGAATTCACAACCGTATTAACTTTTATATTTAAATTTCAATTTTTCTGTCCTTTGTCGTTGATGGGATGAAAACATCATTTAGTTTATATATACACTGGCAGAGCCATCTCCTGGCTAAAAAATTGCATTATGAGAATTGCTTGGGCTCCTAAAACTTTTTGGCTCCACCACTCTCTATATATTGCTGTCCAATATTGTCAACCACTAAGAACTATAATAAAATGTGAGGTTATTTCTTTGTAGTACCAATGTACTTGATCAAAACAAGAACAGGAAAATTTTAAATATCGAAACCTATTTTTCATGGTTCAAGCATCTTCGGCTTTTGAACTTTTGGGATGAGAGCGATCTTAATTTGTTGTGTGCATCCTTATGATTTATTAAAGCTCTTTGGTTTCATACCCTTATCTGTGCTTTCGTATTACCTGCAGTCATGCGTCAAGTAATACTCTGGATGGGTTGAATGGTTTCGATGGTACGGATACACATTACTTTCATAGTGGTCCACGAGGCCATCACTGGATGTGGGATTCTCGCCTATTCAACTATGGGAACTGGGAAGTAAGGGACAAAAATTCTCTATCTCCAATTTATTTCATTGTCTCCTATTTTTCTGCCTGTATTCTTCAAATAATTTTATCCTTACGCAGGTTTTAAGATTTCTTCTCTCCAATGCTAGATGGTGGCTTGAGGAATATAAGTTTGATGGTTTCCGTTTTGATGGTGTGACCTCCATGATGTACACTCACCACGGATTACAAGTAATTTAGGCTTTATGCCTATTAGTTTATCTTCACTTGCTATGTCTGACTGGAATAGTGGAGTACGCCTGGGAACTAGATTTATTCAGTATCATATTTGTTATATCATTCCTTCTTCTAAAGTCATGCAATTTACTTTAGGTAACATTTACGGGGAACTTCAATGAGTATTTTGGCTTTGCGACCGATGTAGATGCAGTGGTTTACTTGATGCTGGTAAATGATCTAATCCATGGACTTTACCCTGAGGCTGTAACCATTGGAGAAGATGTAAGTGCTGAGCTTGTTTGTCATTCAGTATGAATTCTCAGTTCTCACACACATATTTGTGGCAATATTTTTTGTAGTCTAAGTTGCCTTTTGTTTATCTTGACAAGACAGTCCTATTTGAAATACATGAAGAAAGGTAACGTCTATACTATTAAAATAACTGTTTGAAATACATGAAGAAAGGCAATGCGTGAACCTAAATTATAATGGATAGAATACTAGAAATTTCGGGTTTATACTGAGCCTTGACTACAAAGAAATTTCTCTTGAAGTTCAGAGAGGTCTTCATTCTCGACTCAAATATTCTTTCCAAACTACTGGATGCATACCAGAGGATACCGAAAACCAAAAAAAGAATAATAAAAAAAAATGTAAGCCACTCTGTTGCCCTTGTTTTGTCGCCCGGATTTAATTAAAAAAAATAAAAAACTCAACAACAGGGAGAAGACATCCCCTTGGATTGGCTTTAAAAGAGGAGCCATTTAGGGAAGTAATCACCTGACCTGCGAGCACCTGGGTTCAAGCACGTGGATAGGATCTCAGCTAGAGGCTCTACCAATCAAGTTATTGCTTAGTTTTCACCTAACTTTAATACAAAGATGAGCTCTGCCTGATGTGGAATTAGCAGGTAGCTTGGTCAATATTAGCTTCTTCATGCTAACCGTTTGCAAAGTTCCCAAATTTGAAAAAGTATCCTGAGTTTTTAATCTTTTTTGAAGTAGAAGCACATTCATATTGATAACATTTTGCTTTCCCTGGAAGGCCCTGATTTACTGAATGTCCAATTAAGTATACACATATACAACATATTTTTGGGGATATAATAATTTGAAAAAAATAGGACAAACCCTCCACAACATTGACTTACATAAACCAATAGGAATTTGAACGTATCTAAAATAATTGGTGACTTTTCTATTGGTTATTCAAAAAATTATATAACTTGTTCAGGTTAGTGGAATGCCTACATTTGCCCTTCCTGTTCAAGATGGTGGGGTAGGTTTTGACTATCGGATGCATATGGCTGTGGCTGACAAATGGATTGATCTTCTCAAGTAAGTGTTTCATATGTCTGTGGACGATCATTATTTTCTTGTATTGGCCTGCATTTTGAAATAAATCTCTTTTTTTTTTGGCATAAAACATTACAAGTACATACACTAAAGTTTAATTGCATGGGCCATGTGCATATGCATTTTTTGTTGTATTCATCATCACTTATGTGGTTTACTCTACATAATCATAAAAATAATAGGTATTCTCACATGACATAATGTTGTATGCACATTTGCATGTAGCTGCATACATGATTAACACCACCAAATGTACCTCGAGATTGATGTATATTTTCAAATTTGAAACTAATGAACACATCTGATACTTATTGTAATATTGTTGCACAAATCTTGAAGTTTTTAATGCATATAGGATATCGCACATACCAACATATATCTGCGGTGCATATATATATTTTATAACTAACATTACACTATTCACTATGCTTATATGTTTTGTGTTTCATTTTCTATACAAAAAAGTTTCTCCTCCTTGAATCTGGTGCTCAATAATTTGTACAAGTTTTGTTTCGAAATGGGAAAGCTCTATCTGTAGTATACCTTGTTCGTTCACTTTGAGTTATGTGGTGAGTTTCAACTTTATCTTTAAATGCACAGGCAAAGTGATGAATCTTGGAAGATGGGTGATATTGTGCACACACTAACAAACAGAAGGTGGTTGGAGAAGTGTGTAACTTATGCTGAAAGTCATGATCAAGCATTAGTCGGCGACAAGACTATTGCATTTTGGTTGATGGACAAGGTTTCCACTCATTAATTTTCTTGGTGTACTTATTGGGACATAGACCATGTTTCACATATTTTTCTACTATAATTAATTATATTTATTTTCTTCAAGTTCATGATGTATTCATGGTTCCCACAAAACAAATGTTGTTTAAAAGCAAAGAGTTAGAACTTTTGTTAGTTTTCTTTAATTTGGACTTGTGTGCTCTGTTTTTCTGTCATGTTTCATGAGCATTATATATAGTTGCAGTTTCATTTCTTTGACAGTTCTGAATGAACTATGATTTATTTTTTTAATATTTTCATTGAGTTTGTAGAACATACTGGCTCTTCCTCATCCTATACTTTCAGAAAATTATATTTGATCTATCTTATTCTTCCACTATGCTCTGAAAAGTACATGCAGAAACACCGAACAATACTAAAAGGTGACATGGGATCCTCACGGGTTCTATTTATGCAGGATATGTATGATTTCATGGCCCTTGATAGACCTTCAACTCCTAGCATTGATCGTGGGATAGCATTACATAAGATGATAAGACTTATCACAATGGGTTTAGGAGGAGAGGGCTATCTTAATTTCATGGGAAATGAGTTTGGACATCCTGGTGAGATTTAACTACTTTGTTTCATTTAACATTCTTTGAGTCTTGCAGAACAGTACCTCATACAATTATCTGGAAATTTATCTTTTGTTAGTTATATTGGTGTCGAGGACTTGAGGTCATTTTTCTACTTTCTATTTTGCAGAATGGATAGATTTTCCAAGAGGTCCGCAAAGACTTCCAAGTGGTAAGTTCATTCCAGGGAATAATAACAGTTATGACAAATGCCGTCGAAGATTTGACCTGGTAAACTTTCTTTGAGCTATTGTGCTTGTGCAGTAAAGTCCAATTTGTATTTACTTTTACTACTTATTGTGTGCTTTAGCCAGCAAGGTACCATTATACTAGTTCATTCTTTATTCATATTAGTGTGTTTTCAAAATTTAAAATATTACTGCCTTTGCAAAATTTTGCTTTGATTTCTGTTGTTATGGTTGGCCAATAATTGATCATTATCGGAATTGTGTTATTTTTATATTTTCAGGGTGATGCAGGCTATCTCAGGTATCGTGGTATGCAAGAGTTTGATCAGGCAATGCAACATCTTGAGCAAAAATACGAAGTATGTTCTGTATTTATATTTTGATTTGCTTCTGCAAGTTTGAGTTATTATTTCTACTAACATCATACTTGGTTTGCATTCTGCTTGTAATATAATTTTTAAAAATTATTTCTCTATTCCACTGAGCTTTAAAGCTAGGAAAAATTTATTATGAATTCTTTGATGTTGCATCAGCAATTCTATTCCATGGTGCTTGATTTTAGCTGTCCTTTTGTCCCAATAATCCATGGGACCAAATTTTTTGCCGGGGTTTAAAATATCCCCTCATCTGTCCAGTGCCAAAGCGTAGGTCTAAGGACCAACCCAGATTCTCACATGGGCAATGGTGCCGCTGTATATGGCTATGGCAGGGGTTTGGGGGTTTTCTCGACATGTGTGAGATGGTTGCCTTCTCTATCTTAAACAGAATGCCTGGGGTTGTCTTACACCTCGTAGGTCAAGTTTTTTAAACCTGGCAAATCTATCTTAGGTCTTTCCATGATCATTAGTAGTACTCTGTACTCTGGAGACAACACGCCATAACAGTAGCGAAAGATTTTCTGATGAAACTTGCTGTATAATTGCAGTTCATGACATCCGATCACCAGTATATTTCTCGAAAACATGAGGAGGATAAGGTGATTGTGTTCGAAAAGGGAGATTTGGTATTTGTGTTCAACTTCCACTGCAACAACAGCTATTTTGACTACCGTGTTGGTTGTCGAAAACCTGGGGTGTATAAGGTATGCATCTGTTGTGCATTCCCGATGCTCAAAGTGCGTTTCTTTTCTTGCTAAATGAGTTTGCTATACGTAGTATCATGCTGCAATTTATCAAGTCTCATTTATTGATCTCTTTCTATGATGAAGCTAGGAGCAACTAAGCTGTTGGTGTCAGCAATTCATGTTGTAGTTAATTTAATTTGCTTGAAAAAGCAGGACACTAGATTTGGATTTTTCCAATTTGTTATGCCATACGAGCAGGTAAAGGTTAGCAAAATACTAGTGTCATACTTATATAAAAAACAAAAATATGAACTAGGAGTACCTGTTGTGGATGGGGATGGCCACATGCTCGTTCTCTTGGTGCCTCGCTCTGATATTGGAGCACATCCGTTGGAAAACTAGCTGGAGAAGTTTCTCAAAATCCACTTGCTGAGGTGCTGACAGCATCTTGCTATTTGTACCAGGTGGTCTTGGACTCGGACGCTGGACTATTTGGTGGATTTGGCAGGATCCATCACGAGGCAGAGCATTTCACCAGCGTAAGTTTTGTGGCGTATGATATTGCTTTCGGTACGCAGATGTCAACTCGTTCCTGACAGAAGATGTGAGTTAACTTCTGTTACAATATTGGTCGTTACTTGCAGGACTGTTCACATGATAACAGGCCCCATTGCTTCTCGGTTTATACACCAAGCAGAACCTGCGTCGTCTATGCTCCAGCGGAATGATAGCAAGGTACTGGTTGCTGGGCGGCATGTTTGGGGCTGTCGATATGAGGGGGAAAAACACTCTGCCAACACCGGCAGATGCATGCATGGCACAATAAGGTTCTGAAACTTCCTTCAATCGATGCTGGAAAGCTCAGATTAGCTGCGTTGAACTCTATTATGTATTTAAGACCTTCAGGATGTGAATTGAACATAGCTCTGCATAGCCTTTTCTTTTTCGTTTTCCTAACGCTTGGTGAGTGGTTGCTTGCACTTGTTTCATTCCGCTGAGCACTGATGATCCTAGAGTTAAACAATCGGCTGCAGCGCTCAAAGTCCAATCTCGGTTGCATGTCCGGCTAGAGAGCAGTCAGCACTCGGCAGTGTGGCCCTGCTCTGCTTATTCTTAACTGCTACTCCTCCCGAGTACCGAGTCACTGGAATTCAGACACGGTAAGCACTACCACTCCAATCCCTGAAGACCTTTCCAGCTTGCCTTTGCAGGTATACCTCGCCTGCCCGCCTGCCTTAGATGCTAACCCTGCAACGATAGACACGGAGACGGAATTGGGAAACGAAATGGCTGCAAAGCTAAGTGACGGTTTCACTAACACTTGGACGCATGAGCCGTATCGTATCCTCGGAGGAAAGCAGATGGAAACAAGAGCGCGTGCATTTTGGTCACAACAACCGGTGACAGGGAATGTACAATAGATTGCTCAAGAGTTACTCCTACTCGACTTCTTGGATCGCCGCAGGGTCTTACCTAACGCTTTTCATGATACTTTTGTTGTTGTTCTTGGGCCAATCCGGAGCCGCTCTCCAGCTCACATCACATGTACGTGGAATGATGCTGTCTCAGGTCATGGACTCATGGCATACAGCTTTGTTGGTTTTTATTTCCTCCATCGATGCCCAGGAAATTTGTGCCTTCATTACCATAAGCAGCTAATAGTATGAGTTATGATTATGAGTGACAGCCTGACAGGTGACACCTGCATGAAGACATAAATAAATAACATCAAACCAGCATATACAATTCACAAATCACCGGTGCTTGCTTAAAGGTTCAGACTTGAGTAGCTAGGAGTCTAGGACACTAGATAGTACTCAGCTGTTCGGTCAAAAAAAGATAGTACTCAGCTCTCGATCGGTTGCAAAGCAATAAGGAGAGAGAGAGAGAAGACGCCTGTGGAGCACAGGGGGAAGCTGGAGGAATAAATAGACGAACGGTTGTTAGATGCAGGCTACTCCTGGCTACTACCAGTTTCTTACACGGCTTCGTGCGCAAGAGGCCTCTCCTCTGCATAGCCGTTTGAGGAGGGCAGTGTTGGCAGCTAGCACAGCGACGACGATGCAGCAGGGTGATCAGACGATGGAGTGCAGCGGCAAGGAGCAGCAGATGCAGATCGTGTGCGTGCGGAGCTCGTCCACGGGCGGTGGCGGCGGCGCCGGCGTCGGCGAGGAGTGGGCGGAGGAGCAGTCGTCGCGGTCGGCGCTGTCGCTGTTCAAGGAGAAGGAGGAGGAGATCGAACGCAAGAAGGTGGAGGTGCGGGACAAGGTGTTCTCCATGCTGGGCCGGGTGGAGGAGGAGACCAAGCGCCTGGCCTTCATCCGCCAGGAGCTGGAGCTCATGCCCGACCCCACGCGCCGGGAGGTGGACGCCGTCCGCAAGCGCATCGACAAGGTCAACAAGCAGCTCAAGCCGCTCGCCAAGACATGCCTAAAAAAGGTACACTACTCTGTTTTTTTACTGTTGTTCCTCATCTGTTGCTTGCATGCTGATTGATAGATTGTTCAAATGGCAAGTCGATCAGAAAGATAACACGTACGGATTGTATGTAACATGGGCAGGAGAAGGAGTACAAGATGTGCCTCGAGTCTTACAATGAGAAGAGCAATGAGAAAGCCACGCTGGTCAACAGGCTAATGGAGGTTAACTTGACTGCTCGATTCATTTCCTTTGCAATCCGCGCGCTAATATTTTGTTTGAGAACCGTTTCAGACTTTCAGTAGGCATAGTATTTTGTTTTGCGGAAAAGAAAAAGATTGCTGTTTCCAGTCAGCCCAATCCGAAGGATAGAATTGGTTGGGCCATTCCATATTATTACTGGGCGTAACTAGAATTGGACTTGGTCCTCTATTTTTTTTTTTATGAAGAGATTGGTCCTCTAAAACAACAAGAATTTGTTTTTTTTTTCTGGCAGCTCGTAGGCGAGAGCGAGAGGCTGCGGATGAAGAAGCTCGAAGAGCTCAACAAGACGATAGAGTCCCTCTACTAGATCTGCTATCACGGAAGAAGAAGAAGAAGATGATGATGGTATGGTAGTCGTGGTATCCCGGCCCACACAGGATCGGAGGAACTAGCATGCATTGCCAGTAGCTCAACATGCAAAAATTTTTTTGCGACGTGCTTGATGAATGGATTTGTGTATTTTTACACGTGATTTGTAACCGATGGTTCAGTATCCTTGGCTTGTAATTGCTCTGTGGCACAGGGTCACAATCGTGCAAACAAACATTCGTATGACAAATGTATTCTGTGAGCAGGGGACACGATCTTAATTTACCTATCATGATAGAGGAGGTCAAACTTAAATAGAACTGCTCTCATTACCGGAATCGGCTTATTTGCCGATGGCCACAGACTTTGTCGATGGCAAAGTAGCCAGCCATCGACAAACAGCCGGGTTTGCCGATGGCAAAGTGAGGCCATCGGCAAACCAGTTTTTGCCGACGGCCCAGCCATCGGCAAAGACCGGCCATTGGCCAAGCCATTTTTTGCCGATGGCCAGGCCATCGGCAAACTCTGGCCATCGGCAAAGCCTTTTTTTTGCCGACGGCCGGGCCATCGGCAAAGCCCGGCCATCGGCAAAGTTGGCCCAGGGCCGACACCGTCCGACGCCGGCCGCCGCCGTGCCCTTTGCCGATGGCCGAGCCGTCAGGCCGTCGGCAAAGGGCAGGCTTTGCCGACGGCCACGGCCATCGGCAAACCCAGGTCACGTGGCTACTTCTGGAGCTGCTGGGCCCATAGGCTTTGCCGATGGCCGGCCATCGGCAAGCCACTTTGCCGACGGCCTTCACAGCCGTCGGCAAAGTTTGAATTTTTTTTTGATTTTTTCTTTCAGTTTTTTCTAGTTACTTCCTACACCAAATACAACCCACCTGCAAAAATTGGGATCATTTTGAGTTTTTTTGCTATATTTCATTAATTATTTCTGTTTCTTTGCAATTTTCCGACGACTCCAAATTTGAACTGCAGGTACATGAAATAATGGAATTTTTTGATTCGAAACATGGTATTCATGATGCTCGGAGTATGTTGAGGCCGTACCCAGCACCTCGCATGAAATTACGACCATGTTGGCGTCGTAACATGGGGGAGTCACGTGCACGGAAAGTGTTTTTAAATTATAGAAAATCCAAACGAAGTCCGAAATTGACGAAACTTGATGAGTTGTGTTGGCATCACATGCAGAGACGGTGGTAAAAATTTCAAAAAGTTTCGAGCAAGTGGTGACGTCGGATGTCTAAAACCCAGACATCTCCACATGTGATCACTTAAAAAATTCAAAATTGTCCCAACTTTTGAAGCTGAGATGTATTTGGTCTAGGAAGGCACCAGAAAAAATTGGGAAGAAAAAAACAAAAAAATCAATGTTTGCCGACGGCCTTAGTTTGCCGACGGCCGGACCCGATTGGCCATCGGCAAAGCCGGTGGCCAGGCCGGCTATGAGGCCGCCACGTGGCACGGTTTGCCGATGGTTAGGGCCGTCGGGAAAGATGTTTTTTTAAAAAAATAAAAAAAAGTTTTCTGCTAATGGGCCCGGCCCACCTGCCCGAACCCTCATCCCTCCTCACTCTCGCCCGCGCCCGCAGCCCTCCTCACTCTCTCCACCGTCGCCGACCTGTCCCCGTGCCGCCACCGCCGGCTCCTCTCGCCACCGCCGGCACCACCGCTAATCCCGCGCCGGCCCGTTCCCAGCGCCGCCGCTGTCCGCTCCCCGTGCCGCCACCGCCCGTTCCCCGCAGCGCCGCCGCCCAGTCCCCGCAGCATCACCGCCTTCTCGTTCTCCTGGGCCGCCGCCGCCAGATCTGCTTGGTCCCCGCAGCGCCGTCGCCCGCTCCCCGCAGCGCCGTCGCCCGCTCCCCGTCTTGTCTCCGCCGCCGTCGCCCATGCCATGCAGAGAAGCGGAGGGGAGCTCGGCCACCCAGGCCGGCCCTCCGGCGGCGTCCCCCAAGGCGGCCCCCACCCACCACGCTCGGCCAGCCCGGCCGGTACTCCGGTGGCCAGCCCCGCACCACCGGCCCCCACCCGCCAAGGAGGCAAAGGAAGAAGAGGGTGCTGTTGGAGGGAGGAAGAAGAGGAGAAGGGGAGGAGGAAGTGGAAGAGAAGGAGAAGAAGGGGAGGAAGAAGAAGAAGTAGGAAGAAGGAGGGAGAAAAAAGAGGAAGAAGGAGAAGAAAAAGGAACAAGAAGGAGAAGAGGGAGAAGGAAGAAGGTGGAGGGTAGAAAGGAGGAGGAGCGGAAGAGAAGGGGAGAGTGGGCGGAGGAGGTGCCTCGGTGGTCTTCTTTGTGTGTCCGCCGTGCCGACTCCCCGACCGTCGTCCATTCGGCTACGATAGAAAGGTATATGAACCCTTCTCTTCTTGTCGGCCTTCGTGCCATTGTGATGTCGGCCTTCGTGCCGCTGTGTTTATCGGCCTTCATGCCGCTATGCTTATCGGCCTTCGTGCCGCTGTGTTTATCGGCCTTTGTGCCGTGGTGGTTATCGGCCTTCGTGCCGTGGTGGTTGTTGGCCTTCGTGCCATGTTTTTTGCAGGTTTTGGAACCTCCCCGTGCAGGGGAGGTGCTGCCAAAAATTTGTGTGGATACTAATCTTTTTTTTCTCTTTTTGTAGGAGGAGGACCTGTGGGGGGTACTCGGTGATGACGATCTTCTTCGTGGGCATTGCGGGTTTTCCTGCACCGCGTCGACTCTCCACCGGCCCGGTACCCGCCTCTGCGCCGCCACCCTAGGTATAAATCACCTCTATGCCTTATAATTGTTGTAAGTACATTGTGTAACTGAGTTTGGCGTCTCCCGTCCGAAAGGGATTCACGGTCGTTGGTATGCGGATCAGTGCATATATGCGACAGTGTCTCTTTCGGATTGTCCACGTTTTTTGGACAGCCCGAGGATGCGTAGATGGGTTAGCTTCCATGTTCCGCCCCCGTCCGAGTCAGAGTTTCGGCAGCCCCTCCCCATTGTTCTCCGGATACACACTCTCCCAGTTGGGACGTGTATCGGGAGAACAGCGGGGAGGTGCTGCCGAAATTCCGTCTCGGATGGGAGCGGAGCATGGAAGCTAACCTCATCTACGCATCCTCGGGTGGGATTAGGACCTATCCTTCACCTATTAGATGGTAGGAACGCCTTGTAGATGCAGCTCTTGTTTCTATTACTCGCTTATGTTGGCGCATGACAGAGGATGGCTGACCGTGAGTGGATGTACACGGGGTTCAAAGACCATACAGAGGAATGGGTAAAGGGGACCAATCACTTCCTAGAGCAAGCATTTGGTCCATCTGCTAAAGGGTCGATTCGGGTGCGGTGTCCCTGTGCCAAGTGGAAGAACGAGACAAGGAAAGAGAGGCGGCCGATGTACCATGATATTTGGAAGTACGGATACGTTCCAAACTACACCCGATGGATCCTCCATGGGGAACGCAAATGGCTTAGGGAGGCGGTGGTGATACCGGACCTCGAGGGGTTTGATGCAGATGCCGGAATGGCAGACTTGCTGGCAGACGTTGACACCGTTGAAGGAACGGAGGTGGAGGAACAAGATCCAGAGGACACCGCAAAGGCATACTACGCCATGATGGAGGCGGCACAACAACCCCTTCACATGAACACCCATATTTCTAAACTGGATGCCATTTCACGCCTAACAGGGTTGAAGTCGTCACTGGGCATCAGTCGAGAAGGTTTTGATCTCGTGTTGGCGACGGTTGGCGGGCTGCTTCTGGTGCTTCACGTGTTGCCGAAGAGTACATACGAGTCACAGAGGCTCCTTTGAGCACTCAAGATGCCGTATGACCCGATCCAAACTTGTAAGAACGGGTGTGTCCTATTCCGGGGAGACGAAGAGACAACAACACATTGTCCGAAGTGCAAAGCCTCTAGATACATGGAGGTAGAAGGCAGTGATGGCAGTAAGAAACAGTCTAAGATCCCTGAGATGGTGATACGGAACTTTCCTGTACTACCGAGGCTGCAACGGCAGTACATGACAGAGGAGTCAGCGAAACAAATGATGTGGCACAAGAATGACAAAAGATACAGTGACAAGATGCAGCACCCAGTGGATGGTGATGCATGGAAGCACTTCGATGCCATGAATCCTGAAAAGGCCATGGAGGCTCGGAATGTACGCGTAGCACTGTCAACAGATGGGTTCAACCCATTTGGAATGAGTGTGGCCCCGTACACTTGTTGGCCCATGTTCGTGACCCCCCTGAATCTTCCCCCCGGCATCATGTTCGAACCCAAGAACGTGTTCTTGACGCTGATAATACCTGGACACCCAGGCAGCAATATGGGTGTGTTCATGCAGCTAGTGTGGGATGAATTGCAGAAAGCATGGGAAGAGGGGGTACTGACGTACGACCGAGCTACAAAGACGAACTTCACGATGCATGTGTGGTACCAGTACTCAATGCATGACTTCCTGGCATATGGCTTATTCAGCGCGTGGTGTGTTCACGGGAAGTTCCCTTGCCCAATATGCAAGGCATATGTGATGTTCACCTGGCTGGCCAAGGGTGGCAAGTATTCTTCTTTCGACAAACATCGTCAATTCCTAGAGGAGGACCATGAACTGAGACGAGATAAAAAGCACTTCACAAAAGGTATTCAAGTCACCAGCCCCATCCCTCAGGTAAAGAGCCCAGCTGACATCCTTGCACAGATAGAGGCTCTCGAAATTGATAATGTGAATGGTGGTTTTAAAGGATATGGTACCGACCACATGTGGACTCATATCTCAGGTTTGACTAGGCTCCCCTACTACAAGGACCTTCTTCTTCCACACAACATCGATGTAATCCACACAGAAAAGAATATCGCCGAGGCACTCTGGGCAACACTCATGGAGATTGGCAAGAAGTCAAAGGACAACGTTAAGGCTAGACTGGAAATTGAAATGATTTGCGATAGACCACATCTAGTGATGAAGACCCCTGCGCCAGGCAAGAGATGGAAGAAGGGCCCGGCCGATTACATCCTAAAGAGGCCACATAGGAAGGAAGCACTGGAGTGGATGAAGAAGCTAAGGTTCCCTGATGGGTATGCGGCGAATCTGAGCAGGGCAGTGAACTTGCAGACTGGCAAAGTCTTAGGGATGAAGAGTCATGATTTCCACATCTGGATTGAGCAGATCCTTCCTGCGATGACCCGGGGATACCTCCCCGAGCTAGTGTGGCGCGTCCTGGCAGAGTTGAGCTTTTTCTTCTGCCAGCTTTGTGCCAAGGAGTTGTCTCGGGACGTTTGTGTTGAACTGGAGAAACAAGTACCTCTGTTGCTCTGCAAGTTGGAGATGATATTTCCACCCGGCTTCTTCCTGTCCATGCAGCATCTCATTTTGCACCTACCAAGGGAGGCACGGTTGGGGGGGCCGTGCAACACCGTTGGTGCTGTCCAATCGAGAGGTGTCTAAAGCTACTTCAGAAGAAGTGTAAAAATAAAGCCAAAATTGAGGCTTCCGTGGCAGAGGCATTCATTATGGAGGAGGTGTCGACATTCACACAGGCGTACTATACCGAGGCACTTCGCAGACCGCGAGATCCAACCCCTGGTTACAACATCAACGAGAATTCATGCACCCTCAGCCTTTTCAAAGGGGATCTCGGAAGAGCAGGCGCAGGGACCAACGTGTACTTACTGCATGTTGAGTGGCACACTATCATGATGTACTTGTTGTTGAACCTTGAAGAAACCCAAGATTATCAAGAGTAAGTTCTCGATGAGCTAGCTTGTTAAATACACTGCCACTATTCTCCACCTATCGATCCGACCCCCCTTGTCTATTGTTTCTCCAGGGAATATATCATTGAACACTAGAGCGGCAGTATGGCTCCTACCGAGGAAGAAAAAGACCATCTTCTCAGACATAATAAGCTCGATTTCGTCAATTGGTTCAGTAGAAAGGTACCATCCAAGTAACCTCTTTCCGACTTTGAGATTCCACTTTGCTCCTATGAGCGAGTAATGTAACTATCTACCTGTCCTAACCTTGCAGGCTAATTGTGATGCGGAAATGAGTCCTGCATTGAGATGTGTGGGAAAATGCTTTGACTGACATGTCAGGTCATTCGACGTTTATGATGTGAATGGATATCGCTTTTGCACGAGAAGGTATGAAGAGAAACGGGGCAACCTAAAAACCACGTGCAGCAGAGTTCGTACGCCCGACACAGATGGGAAGGACTATTACGGCATAGTCGATGAGATATTGGAGCTTGACTTTGGCAAAGACCTAGGTTGTAATCCAGTGGTATTCAAATGCCATTGGTTTGATCCTGAGGTCACGAAAAAGGACACATCAATTGGGCAAGTCAAAATCCGACATTATTCCAAATATGGAGGAGACGATGTCTATATTGTGGCTAACCGAGACGCCACGCAAGTTTATTACCTCTCATGGGCAAACCAAAATGACGTGCGCCTTGCGGGTTGGAGCCTTGTGCACATGGTATCGCCACGCGGTAAAGCGACGGTCCCGAACGATGATGATTACAACTTTGACCCAAGGAATGATGAGTTCTATCAACCTGAGGGGCTAGAAGGTAGGTTGGAGATAGACATTGTTTCGCTGATGGGTATGGAAGTAAACAGCGACATCGATGAGGACGAGGGTGATGAGGTTCACGATGCTGAGGACTTACGAATCCTTGATGAATGGCAGTGGCGACGCGATGTAGTTGTTGAGGAGGATGTTGATAATGATGTGGAAGAAAGAGAGCTCGACAATATTGATAGTGATGATGACACTACTGATGATGAGGACGAGCGCTCGCCGGCAATATTGCCTTTCGCGGAGATAATTTCTAATTCATGTAATACTATATTGTTATTAATATTACCTTGCGGTTATTAATTTTGCTTTGCATTTATGTTTCTTTACAAGTATTTGTTATTAATACTAACTCTTCTAATCTTTGTCATTGCAGGCACTTGACAAAATGCCAGGAGGGCGGCCACAACGAAATGTCAACTCGAGGTACCGGACGCAGGAGCCCGTGGCGGCCGTCCCCCGCGAGGACGACCACCTCGAGGACGAGGAGCACGTGGCGGCCGACCACCGCGAGGACGAGAACGAGGAGCTTGATCAGGTGGAGCCGTCCACCAGTCAGGGTCGGAGGGCCCCCAGCGGACGACACCGCACGCCGTCGAGGAGGCTGTTCGAGACGGCCTCCCAGGAGGGGGCGACGACCACGACCGGTGACGGTGGCGGCGGCGGCGGAGACGACGACGACCTCCCGGGTGGCGACGAGCAGTTCACGATCGGCTCGAGTTCCACAGCTTTGGCAAAGCCCTTCTAGTGCGGCCCCACCAGGCTCCCTAGCGACCTGCCAGTCGCTGACGAGCGCCCGGTGATTCGGCCCACGGGCAAGTAAGTAACCATTGTTGATTTCCCTACTTGTTCATATGACATTTTCAAATTCAAACTGCGTACTAACAATTGTTGTTAATTACTCGTGCAGGGGCTGGAAAAAGGTGACAAAAAAGGAGTGTTCACGTTGTCCCACTAGCATCCAGGGCCTGCTGATTAAGAAGCACTTCCCCAGCTTGGTCGTCACCCCTAAGGGTGAGCACATCGTGCCGGAGAAATGGCACCACTTCTACCTTGTCAAGGACAACCAGGGCGTAGTCCTTGCTGACAAGATCGAGGATGAGTTCTGGGGTGAGTCTTTGCATCGCATCACATATCTCAATACAACATTATTCGTTGGACTTCTTTCAAACAATGAAATGATGTTTGATGCCTGTGTGCAGTTGTACTTCAAGTTGGAGGAGGGGTGGACCCAGTGCGGGCATCGCAGTAGCAGGACTCGGTGTGCGCTGACCGGCTCGGGGACATGTTCTACGAGGCGCGTACCCAGGCCATCATCAGCTACTACGCCAACATCAAGGGGGAGAAGATAAGTAAGGACCAAGCCCGGGAGTTGTATTGTTAGGAGGAGACCGACCTCACCGAGGAGCAGTACATGCAGGTAATTAAGTAGGAAACATCCGTTGTGATGGTTTACATGACACATTCCATTCATTATCTGTAATATCAAAAACTTGAATGTCATGCAGATGCCTCCGGGCTGGTGCAGCCCGCACGAGAACTGCTGGCGTGAAATTGTCAGAGGGTGGCGTACGCCGGAGGCGTACGCGGATTGCAGAAGACGTCGGGTGAAACGCAAGGCGGAGCTCGACCGGTCAGGGGTCTCACACCACCAAGGGAGCCAGAACCTGCCAGAGTTCATGGACACATGGGTATGCTTCTGTTGATGCATTTGTTATAGCGCTCAATTGTCACTACTTGTAACCATGTTTGTGTTTTCCTCGCAGTTGACGGTGCATGGTGGTGAGCAAATCAACGAGTTCACGGGGTTCGCGCTTGCTCACATCAGCAAAGTGAAAGCGCCCACCACCATGTATAGCTCGTCGCACGGGCCAGAGAAGTACACCAGCACAGCCGTCTACGACAAGCTCACCAAGTACACCGTCGCAGCTCAAGAGCACCATGGCGCTAACTACAACCCCGCCACCACGCCCCTGGACAATGACCTCCTGATGAGGCTTGGAGGAGGGAAGCAGCACGGCCGGTACTACTTGGCCAACAGCGTCATCGACCCGTCCTCTGTTGAGACGCCGACCGAGATCCGCAGGCAAGACCGGGAAAGGGGGTGGATCGCAGATCCCCATAGCGCCTCGGCAGCCGAGCAGCGCGCAGATGATCACGAATCTTCAGGTAAGTGGAGTTTCATTCGTCGTTCAATTGTTTCACGCATGATGTAGCTTGCCTTCAAATAACATCAACCATGCTGGTGTAATATTGCAAGCCACGATCGAGGAGATGTAGGCCAGGGAGGCGCAGCGGGAGGCGGCCATTGAGGCGAGGCTTGACGCGAGGCTTGCAGAGCGGGATCGGGCCCATCAAGAACAGGTGGTGGCACTGACGGCGCACTACCAGCGTCAGTTGGCCACGATGTCAGGACACTTCTGGGCCCAGGTCCCGGGAATGAAGGAGCGTCCTGCCTCGATCTACGCTCCACCACTGGTAGTTCCACTGCCTGGTGTACTGCCTCTTCCTGGACCTGGTCGGGTGAGTACAATGCCTGTCGCTTTAGCTTGTCGCGTCAGTTGGCCTTCGTGCCTATGTTTGGTGGTTGTTGGCCTTCGTGCCCATGTTTGGTGGTTGTTGGCCTTCGTGCCATGTTTTTTTGCAGGTTTTGGAACCTCCATGTGCAGGGGAGGTGCTGCCGAAATTTTGCAGGGGAGTTGTACTAATTACATCACTTGTTCTTTGTGCAGGCACCGTCGGCGGGTTCAAACCCGACTCCAAGTGCTAGCCCTCCACCGGGAGTTTCTCCACAGGGTCCTTCTCCACTGCACGGCTGGACACCTTACCAGAGCTTCCCCACGCAGCCGTACGTCTGGCCTCCTCCACCACCGCAGGGGTACTCATGGCCGTAGCTGTTGACATTTCTTAGCGCAATCACCAAAGATAGATAAAAAGTCTATCCCCGGCAACGGCGCCAGAAATGCTTGTTGGCATTTCTTAACGCAATCACTAGAATTGTTACATCCCAGTGGTCATGCCAAGAAACGCCAAGGTGATAGTCGTGTTCTAAAGATATTATCCGCAAGCGCACGGATCTATCATTGTAGCATTTCACCCGAAAGTATGTCAGGGTATCGTTATTTATATTTTCCCAAAGGAAGGCATGGTGTAAAATAGCTCTAGCACATGGATATGGTACTTCACATCATCAAAATGAGCCTTAGTGCTATGTAGGGGTAAGATAAACAGTAGTTTGAGGATAGTGGACACACACTTGGTCTTCACTCAAGGATAAAGAGAAATAAGGAATAAAAGAAATGGAAAGAATAAAGAATAAATCTACTGGAGCTGGTTGATCGTATACTGCTAAGCATAGATTAGCTAAGTCACATGTTATACAGAGTTAGAGACTAGTCAGAGCCTAAAGTAACAGGGAGACCCCTGCAGGTGGTCTGCCAGCCGATAGAGGCATTTACGAACTCCTACACCACATACGGACGTGGGGGATTACAAGGGACGGACAGGGCTGTCACCACCTGCCGCCTACCCCTCAACCGTGGCATGCCGTCATATTCGAAGGCCCTCTCGTATCCGGACACCATGCCCGCATACTAGAGAACTACCTATGCTCCCCCAAGACTCCCACCCTACGGATGGACGAGCTAGAACATAGGCAAACCCGAAAGAACATCGAACCGTTACTCCACTCTCCTCATAGACTCTAATCCTATAGAACACATGAACGATTAAGAACAGGGATGAACATGCTATGAACTGATCATATGAACTAGGCTCTAGTTCATATGCACCAACATGAACATGATCAAGACTATGCTCTAGTTCATACACTAATCAATATATAAAGTATGAGAACTTGAACAAGGAAGAACACTCCATAGATAATTACCAAGTTGAATCTCTTCTTCCTAGGAGACAAGCTCTCCTTGGTAGCTTTCCTAGCTCCACACTACTAGCTCTAAGCTAAGGAACAAGTGGAGGTGGGGGAGAGAGAGACCAAATGAAATGTTTGTGTTGTAAAATCAATTCTTCTCCCCTTTTATATCTTGCTCAGGTCGGTTCGGGGTTAGGAATGGAAGGAACACCGCGCACCAACCTCCCTGAGCATTGATTGCACTGCCTCCAGCCGGCCTGCTCCACAGGTCAGTGGGGAGGGCGCGAGCGCGCCAGGGTGCCGCCTCCCCCTGACCGACCTTGGCCGGTGGGCTTCCCCAGGTGAGTGGGCTTCGGTGTTGAGGAGTTCTGGCCCATTTTGGTTCCCGAGGTAGCCCATCTCCATTTGGGGTGGTTTGGCGCTTTCCAGAAAGCGCCTTTTCGATACTTAATCCCTGCACTTTTATATGATTTCTGCAATGACAGTATATTTCCTAGTGCACGTGGATTTGGGTTAGTTGCATAAGTATATGCATATAGGAATATATAATTCACCCTTTTTCATGTCTAATTGGCGGTATAAAATCGTCGATAAGGACCGCCAACAAGATCACCCAAGCTTACCCTTTGCTCGTCCCGAGCAAAGCTCAGCCTTAGGTTGTTGATCAGGAGTTGCTACTATGCCGATCATGAGTCAAATGTACCAAGCGTATAAGCAAGATTTCTACCAGAATTTGAATAAATCGGCATGACTGCTCACCCTGTTATTATCTCAAGACAAAATGGGGCTTTCCAGCTTTCTCGAGCCTTGGGAAATTGCAAGATAGAATAGCTTCACAAGCGTTGCTTATCATCTACCCAAGATCAACCAAGTCTCCGGAGGTTTTTTTTTAAGTTTTGTAAAAGAAACTCAAGTTCCTCGAATGATTCTCTCAATCGCTCAAAAATGTTTGTACCTCACCAAAGGCATTGTGTTTTGCCTTTCTTTCTAACCTACTACTATGGCTGAGAGTGGAGTTTTGGGTAGGTATGAAAGGTGGCTATGCTTGGATCACATAGAGTTGGTGAAGTCAAAGAACGAACCGTCCGAAGATTAAGACCATACACTTTGATTGAGACTTGTGCAAGTGTGTGAGGGTGAAAGATTCCAATCTCTAAATGTTTTTTTTGGTACTCCAGGTATCATGACTCCTCTTTATTGGTGGAAGGGAAATTTGAGAGAGTATGGGCTTGATTTTGAAAAACTAAGATTTTTCTTTTCTTTTTTTTTTCCTTTTCCCTTTTTCTTTTCTTTTCTTTCTTCTCTTCTTCTTTTTTTTTTTTTTTTTTTTTTTGAACGGGAGGCTAGCTGGGATTCCCGTTTGTCTACTTTGAAGCTTTATTGTTGCCCCTTGGCATCCATCATCATCATCATTTTTTTTTTCATAAGATGCTAATGCCCAATACTCTCTTTCAGGTATGATGAAGATTTTTGGCGGGAAGGAGTCATGATGAAAGAACAAGGAGTAGATTTTGATGGATGATAGATGAGGGATGCGCGATCCTTAGTGTAAGGGTCGGCATGCTTTATTTTGAAAGGTGCGCAACTCTAGGGTCAAGAGTTGGCGTTTTTGGGTGGATTGGATGAAAAGTTTAGGTTTGCGCAACTCGTAGTGTACGGGTTGGCAAATTTATTTGGTGGGTGCAAGTGAATCTCAATCGTGAGTGTAAGACCATAATCTCACGGAGGTTACAGACTTCTAGTGATCAAGCAGTGACGACTGGGTTTTGTATGAGAGATTGACAGCTACGTCATATGGCCTTGGTAGGTATTTTAAAATCATTGAGGAACTTTTGTTTTTGATAATTTTGAAAATAAAACTCCAGAAGTCAGGTTTTCACTCAAGATAGAGTCATAGCGTTGCCCGTGGCACTATATCATACCCAGCAATAACTTAGACAGGATCTAGCCTATGCAACCCACTAAGCTCAAGTTTTCAAGGATAAGACATTTTAGCCAATAAACTCAAACTTAGGAGAAAGCCTAATTATAAACAAGGTACAAGCGAGTCACAAGACAGCAACTTTTCATCATTTCAACAAGGGTTGAATTAGATATTTCTAAGATGCATATGTAAATGAAATGACGAAGCATTTTTTTTTATATGCGTAAGTGTTAGTATGGTACATACCTCTTATTGGGGGTCCTCCCCCAAGCTTGCTTGGAAACGGGGCCCTTTAAAGAAATTATTGAGGTGGCAAATTATTTTATTTTATTTCGAGTCTGTCGTAGGCCTTCCTTATGATTGAGGACCATCCTGCAAGGTTAGCTCATAGCATACTACCAATATTCCTACTAGTAATCTGTCGCAATGATCAACAAAAGTTGACCAAGGTAGACTAGCAACCTAAGCACCATGCTCAAGCTACGGGTCTATGAAACATGCTAAGCTTGAACATGTTCCAAAACATCAAACTAAGCGGGAATAGGGATAGCAAGATAGAACTTTATTTGACAGACTAAGTAAACTTAAAATTAAATACTTATTAAAAGATAACTTACCGATTATCCTGTCGGTCAGGGCTCACAGTTTATAGTCCGTGAAGCGAGACTTTCTCCTGCTCAATTTGAGCTTGATGATGAGGCATCCGTCTCAGGAGAGGTAGACGGGGATGCCTGCTTGGGCTTCCACACCATTTTTGGTGGTGTGGTGACAATTGGTGAGGATGGTGGTTGATCGGCTTCTCTTGGAGGTGCTTGCATTTTCTCCTCCTTCAACACCTTTGTCTCTTCTTTAGGGACCAATTTTGGTCCCCCAGAGGTTTTGAGTGGAATTGGTTTTGCCTTGGTTTCCACTCTTTCTTGGGCCGGAGCTTTGCCTTTGTTCTTCTTGTCATAGGGGTGCGCAAGAATGATCTTTGATTTTGTTTCTTCTGCAGGAGCCTTCTTTCTTTCTTTCTTGGGAGCTCTCTGTCCCTTCTTCTGTTTTGGCTCTTGGGCACCCTTTGCAATTTTCCTGGCCTGCGGCTCTGGCCTCCATTCTCAAATAATGTTGGGAATTCGATTCGCACCATGAGGTCGGATTTCAACTTCCGTGACCTCCCTTGTGGTTGGCTCGTATTTGATGCGAATCATGTTGCACTCCTCCGTCTTCCGTGGTCAAAAGTGGAACTTCTCCTCATTCCCATTGATGTTGAACCGGATTTCTCCAGCTCCAACATCAATCTGTGCTCCAGCGGTACTGAGGAATGGTCGTCCCAATATGAGTGGTGATTCTTTGGTGGCCTCCATGTCGAGTACCATGAAATCCACTGGGACGAAGTATCCTCTAATTTTCACTGGAATATCTTCAGCTATTCCTGCTGGGTAGCGTAAAGAGGAGTCTGCTAGTTGGAGTGTGATCGTTGTTGGTGACAGCCTGGTATAATTTTGTTTGTCGAATACCGTCTTGGGCATGACACTGATGCTGGTACCAAGATCACAGAGTGCGTGGTCAAACTGCTGTCCTCCAATGGAGCAAGTGATAGTGGGGCATCCTGGGTCCTTCTTCTTTTCTAGTAAGTCATTGAGGATTGCTGCACTACATTCTTCTGTGAGTTTGACCACAGCTGTGGATGGCAGTGGTCGCTTGTTGTTGATGATGTCTTTGATGTACTTGGCGTAGGAAGGTACATGTAAGACGTCCACGAGCGGAATGCTCACATGTACTTTCTTGACCATCTCAACAAATCGAGCGAACTGATCATTCACAACTTGTTTTCTGGTTCTTGTGGCGAATGGCAGATGTGTTGTGTCTGGATAATCCAGGGTTGTTCCTGATCCTGCCTCGCCTTGTGGTTCAGAAGATGAAGGTTCTTCTTGCTGCGGTGCTGCTTGTTTCTTGGCTGCTTGCCTAGGGTATGATGGATCACGAGTGGCCTTACCGCCTCTCATGGTCACAGAATTAACGTTTTCAAAAGCACTAGTAGCTTGATCCGATGTTTTACCATTTGGATCAACGGGAACATCAGAAGCAATTTGAGCTAGCTGTCTTTCTATCATTTTGTTAAAGCTCAACTGATTCTTAACAGCAGAAGTTAAACCTTCTATCTTGGTACTGATGCTCTCTAAGATTTTGTCATTGGCTAGCATCTTTTTGGTAAGGTTTTCATTGATCTTTGCTTGGCCAAGGACTAGATCTTTGAGAGTAGGCTGTTTCGAATTGTAATTTGAAGTGTAATTCGAATTACCTTGATATTGTGGACGGGACTGATTGTTCCATCCACTATTATTTCCTTGTTGTTGACGATACCCGTTGTTGATGTAAGAAGCTTCCTCACGGGTTTCGGGGCAATCGTTCCCCGAATGTCCATCATTGCCACAGACCTCGCACATTATGCGAGATTCTATGGCTTTGACAGTGCCGGATGTGTCCCCGGCGGCTCTCTCGTCAAACTTTTGCAGGAGTAGGTCAATTTTTGCGGCCAGTGCCTTCGTCTCCTTCACGGGGTGCGAGCCTTTTTGTTGCTTGGTTGGGGCCCTTTCTTCCCCCCAAGCTTGATTTTCTACCATTTTGTTGATTAACGCCGTAGCGTTATCAACAGTGAGTGATAGAAATGCGCCTCCAGCTGCAGCGTCGAGGTGCCCTTTTGACATGGGCGTGAGCCCATTGTAAAAGTTCTGGAGCACCAACCATTCCTCCATCCCATGATGAGGACAGTCCAGGATGAAGCTTTGGAGCCTCTCCCAAGCTTCAGGAATGGGTTCCATCTGTGTTTGCTGGAAATTGGCAATTCTTCCCCTCAGGGCATTTGTTTTGCCCATGGGGAAGAACTTCACGAGGAATGCTGTGGAGCATTTGCCCCATGTACTCACCGCCTCTTTGTCCTTATAGAACCACTGTTTCGCCTTCCCCACAAGGGAGAAGGGAAACAGCCGGAGCCTGATGATGTCAGCTTCAATGTCCTTGATGACAACAGTGTCACAGAGCTCCAAGAAACGCTGCAAGTGAGCGTTAGCATCCTCATTGGGGAGTCCGCAAAACGGAATCCCCTGCACCATAGTGATCAGGCCAGTCCTGAGCTCAAAGTTCTTGTCCGCCACGTTGACAACGGGCCCGGTGGGCACGTTGGCAACAGCGGGGACAGAGAATTCGCGGAGAGTCTTCTAAGCCATTTGGATGGTCGCTGAGGGTGCGGAAATGACCAGTTCGACTGCCGACGGAGTAGCAGAAGAAGGAGTAGCTCTAGGCTTCTTCTTCCTTAGGAGTGCCTCCGGATTTGGATGGAAATTTTCTGGCAGGGAGAAACCGGACATACACTATCTTGTTTTCATCCACAACAGGAGAAAACATAAAAGTTAGCCTGCATAGACTCGGACTATTTCTAATGAAGTTATATCCATGCCATGCTAGATTATTTTAACCAATGCCTTCCCCGGCAACGGCGCCAGAAATGCTTGTTGACATTTCTTAGCGCAATCACCAAAGATAGATAAAAAGTCTATCCCCGGCAACGGCGCCAGAAATGCTTGTTGGCATTTCTTAACGCAATCACTAGAATTGTTACATCCCAGTGGTCACACCAAGAAACACCAAGGTGATAGTCGTGTTCTAAAGATATTATCCGCAAGCGCACGGATCTATCATTGTAGCATTTCACCTGGAAGTATGTCAGGGTATCGTTATTTATATTTTCCCAAAGGAAGGCATGGTGTAAAATAGCTCTAGCACATGGATATGGTACTTCACATCATCGAAATGAGCCTTAGTGCTATGCAGGGGTAAGATAAACAGTAGTTTGAGGATAGTGGACACACACTTGGTCTTCACTCAAGGATAAAGAGAAATAAGGAATAAAAGAAACGGAAAGAATAAAGAATAAATCTACTGGAGCTGGTTGATCGTATACTGCTAAGCATAGATTAGCTAAGTCACCTGTTATACAGAGTTAGAGACTAGTCAGAGCCTAAAGTAACAGGGAGACCCCCGCAGCTGGTCTGCTAGCCGATAGAGGCATTTACGAACTCCTACATGACATACGGACGTGGGGGATTACAAGGGACGGACAGGGCTATCACCACCTGCCGCCTACCCCTCAACCGTGGCATGCCGTCATATTCGAAGGCCCTCTCATATCCGGACACCACGCCCGCATACTAGAGAACTACCTATGCTCCCCCCGGACTCCCACCCTACGGATGGACGAGCTAGAACATAGGCAAACCCGAAAGAACATCGAACCGTTACTCCACTCTCCTCATGGACTCTAATCCTATAGAACACATGAACGATTAAGAACAGGGATGAACATGCTATGAACTGATCATATGAACTAGGCTCTAGTTCATATGCACCAACATGAACATGATCAAGACTATGCTCTAGTTCATACACTAAGCAATATATAAAGTATGAGAACTTGAACAAGGAAGAACACTCCATAGATAATTACCAAGTTGAATCTCTTATTCCTAGGAGACAAGCTCTCCTTGGTAGCTTTCCTAGCTCCACACTACTAGCTCTAAGCTAAGGAACAAGTGGAGGTGAGGGAGAGAGAGACCAAATGAAATGTTTGTGTTGTAAAATCAATTCTTCTCCCCGTTTATATCTTGCTCAGGTCGGTTCGGGGTTAGGAATGGAAGGAACACCGCGCACCGACCTCCCTGAGCATTGATTGCACCGCCTCCAGCTGGCCTGCTCCACAGGTCAGTGGGGAGGGCGCGAGCGCGCCCCTGGCGCGAGCGCGCCAGGGTGCCGCCTCCCCCTGACCGACCTTGGCCGGTGGGCTTCCCCAGGTGAGTGGGCTTCGGTGTTGAGGTGTTCTGGCCCATTTTGGTTCCCGAGGTAGCCCATCTCCATTTGGGTGGTTTGGCGCTTTCCAGAAAGCGCCTTTTCGATACTTAATCCCTGCACTTTTATATGATTTCTGCAATGACAGTATATTTCCTAGTGCACGTGGATTTGGGTTAGTTGCATAAGTATATGCATATAGAAATATATAATTCACCCTTTTTCATGTCTAATTGGCGGTATAAAATCGTCGATAAGGACCGCCAACAGCAGCACGCGCACTCCGAGCCTGCCGCCTTCCCTCCGCAGCAGGGGCACTCCGTGCCTGCCGTGTTCCCTCCGCAGCAGCAGGGCTACTGGAACTACGGCACGGCCTCGCAGGGAGGTTGGTCTCCGTGGGAGCAAGATGGTGGAGGCTCTGGGACCCCTGGGGACGGCGCCTCGAGCTAGGTACACTTCGCTCGAACTACGGCACAGCTGTTGATGTCTATTAAGTGCAACTGAAATAAGGAGGGTTCCGCAAGCGCACAGAATATATCATCGTAGCATTTTAACCAGGAGTAATCCAGGTATCGTTATTTATAATTTTACCACCGGGAAGGGAATGCACTTTGGATAATGAGTGATGAGCAATGCACATGCAATAATGGAGAGCTTAACCTTGTCCGTATCGATCATCTCATACGGGGTAAGTGTCACATAAAATATAGGAATGAATGATAAATGACGTAAGATAAATGAGAGCATTTAGCCACATAAAATGATAGTAATGCCATCTCAACTTAGCACTCTAAGCTTATAACACTAGCATGGACTAGGACGATCTAGGGTATAATCCTATGTTATTCTAACTATAAAGTCAAAGCATACAAAGATTAGTGCAAGAACATCTAGCAATCATGGCGGGAAAAGGTTACATCTATGCATAGTGATATTACCGAGAGAAGACTAGAGACATAGCAATGACTTCAATGTAATAGGGGTATTCGCTAGACCTATACTCGGGAGAAGGGCTACAAAGGACTCAACAGACTGTCACTCCCGCGATCTACCTCACGATCCGGAATATAGGGTGCAATCGCAGATAAATACGGTCCAGCACCATGCCTACACAATATCTATCACTCACCCATTGGCCTAATGAGCAAGCGCTATACGATCCTATGCATAAACATAATTCTAGTCCAACTATGCTAAACATATAATCAAAGTAAACTAAGAACGATATAATTGAGAACATAATCAAATAGAGCAAAGTCAATTTCGATATAATAGAATAGAATAAAGTACTACTCATAGTATCACGAACAATGATGAATATTACAAGAATGTAGAGGGGAATTACCAAGAACTCCGACAGATCCGGACTCCAAGCTAGGCTTGATTCCCTCTAGATCTATTCCTATGTAGCTATGCTACTAAACTATGGAGCTCTAATTGAGATGGTGGCTCGGCTTCTCCGAATCCTCTCGATGAATGAAGAGAGAATGAATTAGGGTTTCACCCGGGGGCCGGGGGCTCGAATATATAGCCCCCTAGGATGAACCACAGCCCTCGGATCAAACCGACCTAAATGGACGATAATTATTCATCCTCAAAGGCGGTGGAGGCAGGATCCGCGAGACTCCACCTCATTGGCTGAGGTGGGGAGTCGGCCGCCCAAGGGGGGGAGTCGGCCGACCCTGGAGGCTGCCAGGTGGGGCCCAGCTTCCAGGGGTCGCCTTCTGGAGTCTTCTAGAGTATACAATTTCACCGGTTCGGTCTTTATCTCTATGTAATCATGACATGTGGGCCTCCTTTGGTTCTCTTTCTGATAACCCCATGCAGAAATAGACAATCACCAAAACTCATGGAATTCTGTCAGTGTAACCCCTATATCTAACAGGTGAACTCATATTAGTCCTTTCTCTTGCTGCGTTGACGGTATGAAATTGATACTTAACGACCGTCAACAACGGCCTCGCAGGGAGGTTGGTCTCCATGGGAGCAAGATGGTGGAGGCTCTGGGACCCCTGGGGACGGCGCCTCAAGCTAGGTACACTTCGCCTTGTAGCTTGTGAGACATGTATGGATGATTATTGACATGTATGGATGACTTGTCGCTTGTGTATGGATGACTCGGATATGTTTGGATTCTTTTGGACATGTATCGATGCGGCAATGTGCTTAAAATCGTATTTTGTTGCTATATATGTGGGTTATATGCTATATATGTGGGTTATATGCTATATATGTGATGCATGTGTTCAAATGTTGTGGAAATGCAAAGAAAACAGAAAAAAAAAAGAATTTTTTTCCAAGTTTGCGGATGGCTAGCCGTCGGCAAACCTGGGATTATGCGTCAGCAAATCCCCAGGTGGCCATCGGCAAAATGACCATAAGTTTGCCGATGGCCTTGGCTGTCGGCAAAAATAGGTTTGCCGACGGCCAGGGCCATCAGCAAAAATAGGTTTGCCGATGGCCAGGGCCATTGGCAAAAAAATTTCAAAAAAACATTAAAAAAACTTTGCCAATGGCCTTGGCCGTCGGCATAATAAGTTTGTCGACGGCCGAGGCCATCGACAAAAAAATTTCAAAAAAAATAAAAAAATCTTTGCTAACGGCGTGTCGGTTGACGTGGCAGCTTTGCCGATGGCCCACGTTGCCGATGGCCTGACACGTGGTCTTCGGCAAACCGGTGAATTTTTTGCCGACGGGGCTTTGCCGATGGCCACGTCAGATTGCCATCGGCAAAGCCATTGCCGATGGCAATCTGGGCTTCGCCGAAGGCGGCCGGCCATCGGCAAAGCCGCCGGATTTGGTAGTGTCTAGTACCGCCTGGTTAGGAATCTCTTTGCTATCGACATTTTTGGTCTTCTATATGTAAGGATGAAAACGGTCAGAAACGGTCGAAAAATGGTGTAGTCGGAAACAAAAATGAAAACGAACTTACAGTGTTTCGAAAATGAATCAATTCGAGCGGAATTATGTCGGAAACGGTCGGCGTACGAAAATTCAGTACGAAATACCAACCCGCTTTAAAGATGTGCATAATCAAACTAACACGTGCATGATTTAGTTCAAGTGCACATAATAGAATAAGGGGTGCAGTCGCCGACACACAAATACAAGTCTAGAACAAGGAATTAATAGGACATAAACATCTACAATTCATCGGCATCATCCATGATGTCAGGATCATTTTCCATATCATTTTCTTCCTCGTGGCTCCGCAATACGGATTGGAGGACGGAGTCACTGACTCACGACCGTGCGGCGCCGCAATACGGGAGTGGAGGGAAGGCGATACGGGAGTGGTGGTGTCTAGGGTTGTTGTTGGCGCTCCTTATTGCATATAATTTGACCGCCAAAGTAATCCAAAACGACCAAATCCATGGTGCATTATAGCAAATATATTATTTATCTAACAAGTTGCACGAGTTTTGGTTTTCAAACTTGTTTTGTAGGAAACATAATATTTCATGAAATAAAAGTATCTCAAACAATGAAATAGACTGCACCATTCGACGCTCTCGTCGCGCTGATCAAAATGCATATATTATTTGCTATATTTGGAGCTATAAATAAAAAGATATGGGAATAAAAAATATATTTTTGTGGCTCTACCAAATTTCTTCCGAATTTCGAATACGGTTACATACCGAATATAATGTAGAAAAGTAGAAATCGGTTGAAATAAGCCCATTTCGAATTCTGCTCCATTTTTGAATTGTCTGTCCGAATTTCGTACCGTTTTCGCATTTTTCCAAAAAAAAGTGAAAATGGTCGGATTAAATTTTTTTTATGGAAAGGTCGGATTAAATGTAAAAAACTATACGATTCGGTCGGGAATTTTCATTTCCGTTTTCAAGCTTATCTATATGTGACCACTACTTATCCAAACTAGATTTGGAAGCGACTTCGCTGTCTAAAAGACAAGATCTTTCATTTGTAGGGAGGAACAAATTGTACACTGTTCCTATCAAAAACTAAAACCATCTTAGAAGGTGGTAACATAAAATATTTATAGCTACCAAATTTTAATGGGCGCACATGAGTTGGGCAAAAAAAAAGGGGGTGGGGGGTGGGGGTGGGGGCGCACATGAGGAATATAAATATTCTATAATGGAGAGTAGAGTTGATGACATTATCCAACTTTATGAGGTGGAGAATGATATCCTCACCACAACCTTCACCTAAACTCATGTAAAAGAGGCCTTTTTTTTAGAATTACATAGTACAACATTACACGCATGCAGTCACCCCAATAAACACATGTACGCAAAACCCTACCCTTATGAGATCATTTTAATTAGTAGTTTTAAATTTGTTGATCGACCTTTGTCGTTGGTGGTTGATGTGATGAAAGATAATAAAAAAACTATGTCAATTGCTGGTAGAGCTACTTAAATATGTGCCTGTCTCAACAATTTCCCAAGATAAATGTCTGCATAAAATTAGAAGAACATTCTTTTGGCAAGATGGTGGTAGCAAAAAAAAAGTATCACTTAGTGAAATGGATTAAAATTTGAAAAAAGCAAGAAGAAGTCTAGGCATCAAAGATTTGAGGAAGATGAACTTTGAGCCTACTGTGTAAGTGGTGGTTGAAGCTAGAATATGATGAAGGGTTATGGTAGGAAATTGTTGAATCGATGTTGTTGTACAACAAATACATATTTTCTTTAACTCATAAAAACATTGATTCCCCTATTCTCAAAGTGAAAGGGTGTATACCTTTAGGGCAGAAAGCATTATATGAATGAAAGAAAAATAGATTCTGGTATGATCCTTGGCTATATATGAATAGCCTTTGTACACGATTGTTCTTGTTGTGTTCATCCTGTGTGAGGAAAAAGAAGTTAGTGTAGCTAATGTGAAAAATGGCAAAGTGCATATCACTTTGAAGATGGTCAATTAACTGATGAATTATGGACTTGCTAGGATAAAATCAACTCTAACGCTAATAATGTTCAACTCTAAGAGAATGAAGATGTGATTCTGCCCACTACTATTTTTTGATTAAAAATGATGCTAGACCTTCCCACAAAAGAATTTGAAAGGGTAAATCCCCTCTCAAAAGATAAAATTCTTTATGTGGATGATGATCAGCGATGCACTGTTAGAAAAATACAACTTTATTAAGAGGAAGTGGACTAGAAGTCCAACTTGTCTCTTTTGTGATCAAGATGAGTCTATTGACCATCTTCTTTTATTACAAGTCCAAATGCGAATGATTTGGGCAGTGATAGCTAAAGCATTTTGGGGGCTAATAATGTAACTACGTCATTGGCTCAATGTGCAGGCCTGGTGTGACTAATGGCTACCTACATGTAAGAAAAATTCATTTGTGGGAGTCTTTGCAATCTATTGGCCCTTTTGGAATGATTAAAATAAAGCTTGTTGTAATGGGAAGAAAACTTAAGAATCCCATTGAAATCATGTGTGTCATGTGTGTGCTCTAATGTATTTTTTTGACAATTTATATGTCGAAGTGGCATGGAGAGCTCATCAATGGATCAATTCAACACTATGCTTAGAGTGGTAAACCCAAGGGCTCACTTGAAGATAGGTAGAAGAGCGGCTGAAGCACAATGGCTTCTCGTTATGTTGCTACGGATAGATGGCTTCTAAGCAATTTAAACTCTAGTAGCTATCTGACTCAGAGACAGAGTGTCGATATGCTAGGAGTAGGGTTTTGTTTTATTTGTGCTCTACTTCTCTAGCTTCTAAGCAATTTAAACTCCAGTAGCTAAAAAATTGTAGATATGCTAGGAGTTGGGTTTTGTTTTCTTTGTGCTCTACTTCTCCAACAAACTCATGTATTTTCATTTTTATATGAATGTAAATTAACATGTCTTCAAGTGGATTTTTTATTCAACTAAACATTTCTTGGTTCACCTGAGCTACTAATTTGTCCATATTAATGTCTATTCCACTATAATATATATTAACAACAATATAATATTTTGTTTCCCTCATTATGTATATTTGAATTGACAAAAGATTAATAAAAATTATTACTGAAATTAATATAACCTTTTTGTGAAAGTGTGGCGAGGGTTATCAAAGGGCACAAGGAAATGTTATTCCAAGTAGAAGAATGAGCTTGTTTCTAACCTGCTAGCACAATTTTAAGAATAATGTGAAGAATGACCAAAATTACCCAGTTGAAAAGATTTATTACCATAATGCATGCTATGGAGATGTGTCTAAAAGCAAATATGTGTTTTCAAATATTGATATGAAAGCACTTAACCTTGTTATGCTAATTAGTTTTGTCTGTCGAACCCTAAAGAGCATAACAAAAATGGAGATAATAATAGTCACTAGACCATCAAATTCTGTAAGATAAATTATGTAAGAAAAGACCGATTTAGTTGTTAATTTTACTTTTCACATATATAACTCCTATATACAAATCATTTATGTTTCTTTTTTTCATGTATAGTTGTGAATCATATAGAGATGGTAATGATAAGTTAGGTGAATGAATCTCGAGTCAAGAATGATTGAGTTATTGATGTTCATATTACTTATGCAAGGACTCGAGAGATGTTGCATTAACTACCATAGTTTTGTGAAGAGGATGACTTGGAGTGATAAATAATGTATTATTAAAGTTTTTTTGTTATTTATCATAGATGTTAATTTTTTTAACAAAATGTTATTGGACACTACTCTAGAACACGCAATCACTATGATTGAAACTGGGGTTCCAAAAAGATGAGAGGAAGACGAAAGGGAGATCTACCCTTAGGTTCTTTATATATGCAATGGTTATTCACAAGAGACCCCATGGTGGGGTTGGATTTCAGATGCCACTACACTAGCACCTATTTGGCCTCTTCAAGGGGAGTCTTTGCCCATATACCACATGTATTGCCCCAATAGTAGCCCCTAATCTGCTAGGTTGTGGTTGGTACTATACATGCATATTCTAGTAGACATTCATTTAAGAAGAGGCACACATACAACTCGAACCCTAATCATGAGGGTCGTCCTTCGCAACCTACATGTGTGCATCTCACTAAAAACTCCATCCCAAAAACCCTATGCGAAAATGGGCATGGAGAAAAGAGCACGCAATAATTGTACTCTATACACGTGCTAACTCCTAAAGCTTTTGTCTTAAAGTGCCTTGATGTCAATCTTTGTCTTCTGACTTAATTTATATCCTTTAGCCACTTCTATGACTTGTCTTGTTGTCTTTGCTTAGTGCATAGATCTCTTGCCTCTAGAAACTTCTCGCCAAAAGCTTTACTTGATGTCATGTTATTTCTCTAGGGCCTTTCTCACCTAGACCTTTGCTTGATGATGTCTCCTTTCTCTAGGGACCTGCTCGTTGGAATATTCACCCGAAGACACATCTTCTCTTCTCTTTAGGAATGGATGTGGTTGTCATAGTTGATTTAGTCCAAGTGATCCATATAGTCAAAGTAGTTGTACGTTTAAGGTTGCTTTGAAGTCTCCATGTCTTTTCTCATGTGTTAAGTAAAAGATTTTTCCTTAGAGTAGTTGGTCCTTCACTATGCTCCCTAGCCCTTCTTAGATAATGGTTGTGATTGAATCTTTAGTCATGTTTAGTGCAATCAACATAGTCGTAGTAAGATAGTAGCACAAGTACATGTCCTAATCAATGTTGTAAGTGAGCCCCTTGAGCCAAGGTGGGTTGATGTTAGTGTTGGAGGAGTTGACATAGCCCCTCGAGCTCAATGATGAAGGCAAGTCATCATAGGTGTTGATGTTGATGGTGTCGATGAAGGCTTTAGAGTCATTGCTAGGGTCAAAAGTGATGGCAAAGCCCCTCCTACCAAAGTGTTAGCTAAGACAAGTCATTGTAGCTGTCAAAGATGTTGGTGAAGGCCCTCATGGCGAAGCGTTAGGGGAGATAAGTCATTGTCATTTGTTAAAGATGTTGGTAAAGGCCCTTCTACTAAATTTTTTGTGGAGGCAAGTCATTGTAGTTCGTCGAAGATCTTGGCAAGGCCACCGTTGCTAAAAATGTTGACAGAGGCTTTGTTGGTGTAAGCATCAATGACATTAGTGAATCATCTCACGTTGAAGTGTTTGTGGAGGCGATGTTAGTGTAAACACCAAAGCCATTGGTGAAGCCTCCCGTGAAGAAGTGTTTAGGGAAGGCAATGTTGGTGTAGACACCGATGTTAGTGAAGGTTGTTGGGACAAAGTATTTGGTGGAGAAATCATGTGAAAATGTGGCTAGGTTGAAATGTTTCATTTTCTAGTGACTTGGGTTGAGGGTTGTAGCTTTGCCAAATACTCATCTTGGCAAAATTTTCAACAGTGGTTAGACATTTCATATAAGGCAATTTTTGTGGTGATATATCGGAGAAATGTGGTATTGGCCAATCCACAACGCAAACGTTGAAATTTGTTGAGTACCATTGTCAAATTGCAATTATTTTTGAAAAGGCACCACGCATTGGTTATTTTATTTATTTCTCTATTTTGGAGAGAGAAGGTATAGGGGGTATGTCTTTATTTCCCTATCTTAATCTATATTGTTGGATCACACATGTTTCGCTAAGTGACTAGACAATCCAAAATCACAAAAGTTGTTCTAGTGCCACAAATTGCAACTCTTGAATGCAATGTACTAGAGCCACTCAAATCTCATGTAAAGATGATCCAAGAGTCAAGAAATTGAGTGGATGGCTTGCATCAGCTCTTAAAGGGAGTATATGGTCCAACAAATGGCCTAGAGACCCCAAAGATGAACAACCAACCATCTATTTACAATACTAAGGGCTTAAGGAGCAAACCAGTCGTTCCCCCCTCACCTGCTGTCTAACACGCTTACCAGTCCAATCACTAGTGCCAACAATCGAGTCTAATAGCGCCCCCAACGGTTTGCAAACATGGCGTGTTACTGTTTATTTCCCGTGAACTAACCACTAGACTCATTTGGTGTCATCCAATAAGGTTCTAAAAAATCTAAATTTCATTATTGGATAAGTCTAATGCTTTTGCACTAAAAGAGGTGCTAGCGAGTTTTGGAACTACAGAGCCTTCATGTGTCCTTATGTCCAAGCACGGTCCAACCACCCATGGCAGTGGCCCAACCGCCAGAACCTGCCAAGCGAGTCCGGTGTAGAACAATAGCCCCACCCATTCTAGTGCGTGCCAATCACGTGGCATCAAAAGATGTGGCCACACAAAACATCAAACGACCAAGTTCCCGCGCACCTAGTAGAGTCGGTAGACCGATTGGCCATGGTTGGCGGTCTAACTTCTATGGCAACTCTACATAGTCCGAACATCTCTTTTTCACATGTTGTGAACTAACCAATTTTTCTAGGTCACTATTTAGCAAACAACACCAGTTAGGCTGCCAAACTTCATTATCACAACTTGTTTCACTGTATTGTTTCAACACTTTGTGCATGTGAGTTAGTATTTTACATATTTTTTTAAAGGTTTTCTCTTTCAATCTCACCACGCCCCAATGATGTAAATGCATATGCAATGTTATAACCATTGCAACTTAAGAGCTTCCCTCTTTATAGTATGCTTATATATCCTAAATTCAACCATGCACTCTATTGTATTTTGGTCGAAAAAAACAGAGCCCTGACCATATAATTTTCTTGTGGGGGCTTGCTTTCGGCTCCATTTTCCTCTCCGAAGAATGAAGACTTGCACAAGGTGTGCGCCTCCTGCCTGTTCCATCATTGCACGAGTGAGTAGTTCATTCTCTGCGCAAGGGAGCGAAACAACGGGGGCGGCCCAACAGGGAGGGCAGTGGAAGAAACACGAACAGGGGAGGGCAGTGGAAGAAACACGACACGAGGCCTCCCTCGCGGTTACCGAGATCACGACGTGCAGACTGCGAGTTCAATGCTCGCTTGCTTGCGGCCAGAAACAATCAGATTCTAGTCAGCGCATGTTACGATTTTGGATTGAGCTTATTGCTTATTTGGCCCTTGAAAAAAGTTTTGTTACCTATCTGACCTAATTTTTTAAAAAATTCTTATTTGGCCTCAAAATAAATTTTAATTACTTTTACGGCCTTCAGTCAGCTCCGTTAGCCACTTTCGTTAGAACTCCCACTCCAGGACATGGGAAAAGTCCAAAATAGCCCTCACCCATCAACATCTCACTCAACCTCTCTATTGGCCGCGCCCGTGTTCGTTGTTCCCGACCGAAACATGTGAAAGAAAAAAAAACGGCATCCTATAATCTCTATAAACGAATTCTGCAACAAAAGCGGGCACCCGATAGTGCCACGTCACCCGCTAACACACGAGCCGTTGGATCTGGCGAAGAAGCTATATCGACCATTCGATCAGGATCGTAACGGGTCTCGATCCGCGAACCCGGACGTTCGCCAATCCTTGCGGGCTCGCGGCGTACCCGCTTGGCGCACGACTCGTCCCCTCCGTCTCGGGCCGTCTGCGCCGCCCACCACCAAAGCTTCCCTACGCACGCCGGCAAGGGTTAAGGACTTTCCAGTTGGAAGCGTACCATCAAAGCTTCGTGCCGTCCCAGGGGAATTTCTGACGAGCCGCCGCCCGATAGCAGCGCCAACACGGCGAAGGCGGCGGCGAGGCTGCAGCGACATCGGCAGGAGGACGTCTTCCTCCTCTCGTCGCCGGCGAACATGGCGAGTGGCGATGGAGATGAGGCCAATTGGCCCAGCAACGTCGAGAGAACCAAGGTGCAGGACCTTCGCGGGGCAGGCTGGTGCGGGAGCGCTCGGCTTGCGGCGCAGGAGCCACCGGCCGCAGGGGCATCTGGCCGCGAGCGCGCGGGCCACTGGCGCCTCCGCGGGGCGATCCTAGGCGCGGGCACCTGCTGCCGGGGTAGCCAGCCAGCCGGCCGTGGGCGTACGGGGCCATTGGTCACACCTCAATACCAATGTCAGTGCTTCCATCGATGATGCCCTTAATGTGTTCGATAAAATGGGCATAAAGTATGGATTTCTTCTTCTTTCTTTTCAATATTTGGTTGCTGATTTTGGAATGACCCCATCTCTGTAAGTTGTGCTTGGCATGAGATTGACATGAGTTCAGTGATTTCAGTTCAATTGATGGGACAGGCACTACACCCAAGAGGCCAAGATCTGCTATGTTCGATTGGTGCACCGACTCTCTTGCAAGCTGCTGGCAGCCATGTGCCTGGACATCGAAGTTCAATTAAAACTGATGCACAGAAGGCCTCTCCACTCGCAGCTCTTCATGGGGCCTCGTTACTTAATACAGAAGTCCAAAATTTGGGTGTGTTCATCCTCTTGTTTCACACCTTTCCTCAATGATACTTTACACCTTACTTCCCAATTCGTTCTTACGTATCCATTTTACTAATCTAATAATGTTATTAATACCATTTACGAGTAATCAGCAAGCTCACAGCATAAGTAAATTACAACAGATACCCTGCTTAGATATTGAAAAAAAAAGCTAATAAAAAACAAGTAAACTTGTTATTGTCTATTTTGGTAAATTATGGATGACCCATGTAATCGGCCTTTATTTAACTGTTCTCTACATGCATTTTATTGATTAAATTCATAACGGCTAAAGACTGCAATCTAACATCACCACAGACATGTACTGGTTAAAACTTTTATAGATAATGAGCAATGAATTTGCCAAGTTCATCTAAAGGCTTATATTTAATAATGATGGGTACAAAACTACACGCTCGTTTTTATATTTGCTTGCAGCATACAAAAGCAATTGCTAAATCTTCACTATATGTCATCTCATATTGTATATGCATCACCTTTGTTTCCTCCTATAATATGAATACTTATATCAATGCATATTTTAGGATTCCACTCTTCACACAACAACTTTTTAAAATGGCAAATTTAATTTATCTAAAATGATATCCATATGCTACAGGATGACCTTTAAAAATTACTATTAATAAATTTGTCATGCTTGCTTTAATCAACATTGTTTTATACTTTGGTGCTATTCCTATTGTGTGTAGTCCTACTGTACTCGATCTTTATTTATGAAATGGTGAGTTCCAAATCATGCATATATTTAATGTTCTGATAGAAAGCTAGAGGTGGACAATTATATTTAGTGGTCTGATGCAAAACCAGGGATGGATAAGATTCATTAGAGCATCTCCAAGAGCTCCAAAAACAACTTGGTATTCTATAATTTTTGGCAAAAACACAAATTTTGTTCACCAACAGCTCCCAATATAAAATACCAACTACGGAAAAAACACCCTCCGCGCGCGTAAAGATCCGCGCGCGGAGGGCGCGCGCATCGCCCCGCGCGGGCGCGCCGTGCGTGGGTCGTCGTCGTTCCCGCGTGCCCGCTGCTCGCACCGCCGCTGGCCCGCCGCTCGCGCGCTGCTGGCCGCTCGCGCTGGCTCCGCATCGCCTCGCGCTGGCTCCGCATCGCCTCGCGCTGGCCGCTCGCGCTGGCTCCGCATCGCCTCGCGCTGGCCGCTCGCTGTCTCCGCTCGCCGGCCGCTCGCTGGCTCGCCAGCGCTCGCCGGCCGTTCGCCCACCGCTAGATACGGATACGAAGATCATATGGAGTTCCGTACAGCCGCCCAACAACTTGCCGTGGTCGAGCACTGTAGAATGCTCAATATTTTGATGGGAAATACTCAAAAGTTTCGTTTTTTCATTACGATCGCGTAGGATCAAACCTCACTCGATTTGGCGCAGCCGTTGTCGAGAAATCGCGAGTCAAAATTTCCACCCGCTGGTCAACGTCGTGGTCTGTTCTTCCGGTCATCCGAAATAGGCTATGACATGTGGGTCCCATCTGTCATCCTCTGGTTTAACCAAATTGGAATACCAAGTTGTTGGAGATCTCTTTTTTCACTTGGGAAATAAAATACCAATTCTTTGCTATAACACTAGATTTACCAAGTGAGTTTTTGGGAGCTCTTGGAGATGCTCTTAGTTTGAATGTGAATGTGTCGTGTAGTTGTACTTTCCTTTGTTTACAAAATGATGCTATTCAAATCATGTGTACAGTTGCAGGAAACCAGAGATGGACGACGGGTTTTCACAAGTCTTTAATTTGCATCAATTTTTTTGTTGACTTTATTGGGTGAGCATTGATTATAATTCAACTTGCCCCCACAGCTAGCAGCAAGGGAGATGCCAGATCGTACAAAGGTGGGGCTAGCATGTCTACATTTGATAAAGATGATCCATTATTCTATATCTCCCTCCCATACTTTTGAAAATCCAACTGAACATGAGCACTGACAATTAATCCTTATTATTGTGTATAGTAACTTATAGTTAATTCATAATTTGTTTTGCACATTGTATTTATTATTTCCAAGCTTGGTTTCAGACTTTCTGATAAACACAACCCTCACAATTCAGGAGCATCCTCGATAATCATTTCAAATTGTGAGAAAGATCATCTGTTGGTTTGCTCCAACAAGGGAGCAAAGGATGCAAGGCACAGACTGATCATCTTCATATGGACAGTGGCTGAAACAGGCAGCGCGCGGCAACGACGCGCATGGTTTCTAGTTAGACTTCGAAGATTCTAAAGTACGTCGTCTTAGTTAGGAAATGTGTTAAACTTTAGCTAGCTAGGACACGTACGTAACGTAAAGTTAGGCGTGCGTTATTTCGTACTTGCTTGCTTGCTTCCAAATTATATTGCAAGTCTACAAGACGCAGCTATTGTTAGCACGAGAGTAGACAGACACTGTGACATAGTACCCGTATATCATGGTAACTCTTTTCGGTGCCAAACCGGCAAGCCGTATGCAAAGTATGCCTTTTGTTTTTGTTTTTTACCCCAGGGGTAAAATTGTCTTCTTACATGCCACTTAACATCATTAACTCTTTAAAACTGACGAAAAGCCGTAAAAGTAATTAAAATTTACTTTGAGGTCAAATAAGCAACTTTAAAAAAAATTAGACCACATAGGTATCAGAACTTTTTTCCAGGGCCAGATAAGCAAAAAGCTCGATTTTGTTTCCTCTAGAATCTGATTCTAATCAGCGTATGTATTTCTATATAAAATACATGGTACACGCGTGCATTTCACTCGCCATGCCGTATCATCTGGTCAGACGGTGTACAACAGTTTAAGCACATGGTTTGCCGGGCAGGTCGGCCACAGATTGGTCACGATTAATAAAAACAATCAGATCGGTCACAACTCGCAATGTGCCGCGGACGACACTGCGAATCAGGAGCTGCCGCAAGGAGCGAAAAAAATCGACACGGCAACGGCGAGCAGAGGCGGTCCACCGCGGCCATCGCCATCAGTCCATCACCAAGAGGAGAATTAAAAAAAAAAAAAAAAACTCACCAAGAGGAGAATTAACAAGGCAGCTGAGAGCTTTTGCTTTGCTCGGGCAGCTGGGCCCCTCCAATCTCCATGATTGACCTGCTACTAATCGCGGGCTAATCCAATGATAATGAGCGCATTAACAATGGGGATTAGATGCCCCGCCCCGGGATATGATTTTGATTATCGCCGCCCCCGCCGTGTCCCCAGCGGTCGACAAGTGAGCATAAATTATTATTTTATTTATCGCGATTAGGAGGAAGAAGCTAAAAACTAAACAACTTCCCGTAGGCGCGGCAGGCCCAGAGTACACTCGCCGTCGCCATCGCCATGCCGGCCTCTATCCGGGGCTATTCCTCCTCTTCCTCGTCGTCGTCCTCCTGCTCTTTAATTACCCTGCAACGACGGGGCGGGATGCAGAGCGGATAGCACGTCGTCCTTGCAGGCGAACGAGCAATTCGACCGTCCAGGTACGTTCGTACTTGGAGAGAAGCGGGTTAATCTCTCAAAGACTTCTTTCAAGAGGAATCAAAGAGCATGTGGTTGATGCGCAGACGGTGGCGCCGGTTGTGAGATGCTGGTGGAGCAATGTCCGATCCAAAGCGCGGCGCCGGCGGGATGGGCATGAACTTGGTGACCACGGTGATGGCCTTCTCGGTCAGCGCCTTCTTCGTGCTCTTCATCTTCACCCGGCTGCTCTGCGCGCGCCTCCACCTATCCAGGGCCGCCGCTGCCGACCGCGCCGCCGCCGCCCAGGGCTACAACGTGAGCTGCTCTCCCGGCCCACCCGCCGTGCTATCTATCCATCCATCCTTGCGCGCTCTTCGATCGATAGCGACCTTGCACCGGCAGGGGTTTTGGATGAAGGCGAATGGGGAATCAGATTTGCTTTTTTGTGACCCGTGCAGGTGCAGCGTAGCATCCACGGCCTGGAGCCGTCCGTGGTGACCACCTTCCCCACCGTCAAGCTCGGCGACGGCGACGGCGACGGCGGCCGGCAACCGCCGCCGGTGAAGGAGGAGTCACAGTTAAGATACCCCCAAGCCTGTGTCTCTTGCTCTTCCTATGCTACTCAATCGTCTTGTTACCTGAGATGACCAATAGGAGATGGACTATGGACCAAGTAAAGTTGCATTTTGCCACGATTAGTAGCATATGCTCCTCGGTGTGCTACCATTTGTAGACCATGGCATGGCAGTAGACAATTCATAAACCCTTTTGCAGCCCATATAGACAGAGCCAACATGGCCACCTACAAAGAATATCTTTTTAGTTGCTGATGAAACATAAATTGTACTCCAGTCCAGGTGCTGTGCATATGCAGTTCAGGAGCAGTTCACAAACTGGCTTATCACTATCACACCACACCATCTGATAAGGCCATATTGATTGCCAATTTGGGACTCTGTCAGACTGAGGTTGACATTGGCACACAGTCAAAGTGAAAGCAACATTGGGCGTTGGCCCTGCTGCACGGTAGCATTTCTGTTCAATGTCTTAACATCATCGTGCTGAATACATACATCATTATCAAATATCACGTAGTAACAACCCTGACGAAACTGCATTCTGCAAGAGGAACACAACAGGAGTGCCCAGATAGAAGAACTGCAAAGAGATTTTCCCCCGCCATGGACTGACAAGAACGCTTGTGCTGTCTCTGTGCAGGTGCACGGTGTGCCTGGAGGAGTACGAGGCCAAGGACGTGGTGCGCGTGCTGCCGGCCTGCGGCCACGCCTTCCACGCGGCCTGCATCGACGCGTGGCTGCGGCAGCACCCCACCTGCCCCGTCTGCCGCGCGTCCCTGCGCGCCAAGAACGGCACCCGCGCCACGCCGCTCGACTACAGCCTCCTCGTCGCCGGCGCCGCAGCGAGGGGCCCCGCGTCCTCGTCCGACCTCGGCGCGTCGCCGCCGGCAGCCGGACACCAGCACCAGACGGACGACATGGTGGGGGATGATGACGTGCTGGAGATCATCACCGAAGAGCCCGCCGCCTCCTCGGGAGACCCTAGCCCTGGTGGTGGTGGTGGTGACCATTCTCCCTGCGCCGACGCGGCGAGGCACAGCGAAGGTAGCGCCGGCGCGTCTGAGCACTGCTAGCTAGTGGCATGCTTGCTGACACACGCTTGGGAACTGAGATGAGGTTGGGGCGGAACTCTGTGAATTGAGATTGTGTTTAGGGAGGGGCTAGTCTTGGGAATTCGATCTGGTTAAATTTTAACAGGATTCATTCTGATTTCCTAAAGCTCATTGCGCTTGCTTGTACAGTCTTAGTTGAATTATTATAATGGATGCACATGTTTGTGATCCAATAGCCTGAATTCAGAGTTTGAAACAAATGCTCGCGGTTTGTTTGTTCTTTCCATTCCCTCCACGGTGTATCAAATCTGAACTGACATGGAACGCGTGCCAGCATTTATCGGCCCCTGTTCTTTTTTTGAGCAACGCCCTGTTCAGGTCGGACGAGAACGGAAGGCAGGAAATTTGGCCCGGACATTTAGGCCCACTAACAAGTCGGCCCACGGAAGAAAGCAGAGTTCAGACTCGGAGCGCAGATGCAGAACACAAAAGACGGGTGGCCGGGCGGCGGGCGGGCACCTATTAGTACCACCTCGCCTGTCTGGGGACTGCCAAACGGGAGCCCTCGCTATAAAATAGAGGCCAGGGGCTTCGTTTTCACTTTAGATTTGCCACTTGAAGCAGACCTGCAAAATTAGAATCCAAGAAATTCTCGAAAGCAAGGGCATAATTAGCAACGTGGCCTGAGAAAATATGAGGTACCTACGTACTTGACATCTTGGGTTTTAAAATCAAACTTCATAGCAAGGCCTTCATTGCTGTACTCAGCATTTGCATTAACCCTCTGCTTCAGGACTGCAAAGACTATGAGGAGCAAGACTGCAAAGACTACAAGAAGCAAGTGGAGTATTGATTACACAAGAGTCGTGAGGACTGATTACACAAGAGGTGTGAGTAGGGAGCAGAGAGCCGCTATTAGAAGGAACAAAATTATGTCATCATTGATTTCAAATGGGAGTGGTCACACAAAAGGCTATAATCTGAACTTACAACAATTCTTCAAATGTGAGTCATTGACTATTAATTTGCAGGCTCTTCCTTTTCTTGCACATACCGCTCCAATAGAATACTCACAGATGTGTATCCTGTTTGTTTATTAGTTAGAAAGGCTGAGGCAGCATTGCATGATGCTGAGTCAAAACGACGTGCTGATGAGGAGGCCCTATTTCACAGATTTCCTGATCGAGTTGTTTCGAGCATTAATTTTGAAGAGAAATCATTTGGCAATTCAGACTATCGAAGTGCCAATTTTGCTCAAGATTTGTCTTCCATTGTCGTCTCACTTTCCTTGTTTGATGGTGATTGTGCTGCTTTCTGTTTACGCATTTTCCTAATTTGTATTTAGTTGTCACTTTTTATGGTTTAGATTTAGATCATGATCTTTGTGCAGGAGATAAGATGTTATTTGCATGCTCGGGCATACCAATACCTGATGGGCAATCTAAACTTCGTCTATCAAGATTTGTGACTTCAGCACAATTGGTCGAAGAATTCAACAGCCATAGAAATAGAGATGATAAATTGAGGGTTAGTTCTACTAATCACTGTTCCCTTGATTTTGCGTTGTTTTTTAGAGCTACTTATGGCCATTCTGTACTGATGTATTGCTTTTTAGCACAACAGGTTGAAGTGCGCCTTCCTGATGGGAGCACCACATATGGATTTTTGGGACTCTTTGATGGCGATATTGCTATTGTTACAACTTTAGAATTCCTATGTGTCAAACCTGTAGATCTTGATGCACCTGCTATTGCTCCAGAGGGTTCTATAATAGCTGCTGGGCGAGCCTTCAAAAAAGCCAATTTGATGACCATGAATGTGTCTGCAATAGGATCAAACAACACCTGGATTTCTGATAGTCCAAATTTCTCAGAGGTATGCTGTCGATTAGTTTCTTATAAGTTATGGGTCTTGAAAAAGTTGACCAAATAGAAAATGCAGTTTTCCTTTATAAATGGCACCAGTTACATTTGTCTTAGGCCGTACTTGGAGGGCCACTTGTGGAAGTGGAAAATCCTTGTGCTGGAAATGGTATGAGATTTCTTGGGATGAACCTTAGGCGTTGTGATCATGACGATGCAAATGTAAGATACAGCTTCCTATCGAAGGAGGTACTTCGTCAACGCTTGAAGCATTTCCGAATACTCGAGTATGTCTTCTACACTCTATAGCCTTTAGAGCATCTCCAACAACTCCTAATATCAATTTGGTATTCTATATTTTTTGGCAAAAACACAAAATCTCATCTCCAACAACTCCCAATATCCACTATTTTCCCAACTTGAAAAAAACCACCCTCCACGCGCCGCGCGCGGAGAGCGCGGGTATCGCCCCGCTCGGCCGCGCTCGCCCACGCCGCCCCGCTGTGCCCGCCGCGTCCGGCCGCGCCCGCTCCTGCTGCTGCGCTCGCGAAGCTCCTGCTGCACGCTCGCTCGCAACACTCGCGACGCTCGTGCAGCTGCTCGTCCGCGCCGCCCAGCTGCGCTCGCGACGCTCGCGAAGCTCGTGTGCTGCTCGCTCGCTCGCCACGCTCGCGAAGCTCCTGCTGCTGCTGCTCGCTCGCTGGCAACGATCGCGAACGCTCGTGCAGCTGCTCGTCCGTCGTGGTTGAGTACCATATGGTGCTCAATATTTTGATGGAAAATACTCAAAAATTTCGCTTTTTCGTTACGATCGCGTAGGATCAAACCCCATCTGATTTGGTGCAGCCGTTGTCGAGAAATCGCGAGTCAAAATTTCTACCCCGCTAGTCAACGTCGTGTTCCGTTCTTAATTCGCGTGGAGGAGCTGCACGGTGGAGAAGAAGTAGGCAATGACATGCGGGTCCCATCTGTCATCCGAGTTTTACCAAGTTGTTGGAGATAGTTCTTTTTTCACTTGGAAAATAAAATACCAAGTTGTTATAACACAAGATATACCAAGCGAATTATTGAGAGTTGTTGGAGATGCTCTTACAAGATGTTCCCTAGTTAGAGCATCTCCAAGAGACTAGGTAAAATGAATCTCTAAAAAAGATTTAGAGGCTCTCTAAGTAAAAATAGCTCTCTATCTTGTGTTGTCCATCCTGCCATGCGGCTGGTTGCGTCCTTAAGTTATTCGGCAATTCACGGGGATTTGACGAGCGAGCCTCGCTAGCCAAATATGCCGAGCGGAAAGAATGGAATAGCTCAGCGCTATATTTAGATGATGAGATGAAGAGTCTGTTGGAGACGATTTTTAACTAATATATAATAGCTATATTTATATTTAGAAAACTATTTACCTAGTCTCTTGGAGATGCTCACCAAGTACAAACGACGCGAGGCAAGGCAAACGCGTACCGGAACCCAGCAGCCCTAAATCTGCTCGATCTTTGTATTTTTTGTTGAATATCTATAACCCTTGTTGCCTAATCTTTTTCTTCATACCTTGATCCCTTATGTGCGATTCGGTTCTTGTGTTGGTATGACTGTTTTATTGTTTGATTATACTATATTTGTTTATCAGAACAGCTTTTTATGTGTTTTCTGCAGTTGTAAAGAGTTCCACTTCCGTGATTATTCGTTACCTGATGGTGTATCAACTATAATCCCTCCAGGTAATAATGCAAGCTATAATTTTAAATGCAACCTGTTGACCATTCTGCAAAATATCATGAGTGCTATCAATATATATCAGTGCTAATATGGATCATATATTATTGCATCAGGATTTGTTCATACTATTAACCGGATAAAAGCCTTGGGCTATCCCATACCACCACCACTTGTGCTTGAATGTAAGTTGTTACTTCTGATTGAGCTAATGTCTTTCTTGTGCAGCACTTTATAGTTAACTTATGAGCATCTTTCTTTAAGCAGTCAATGGACGATTGCTCAATCATTTTGAAGAATGCTTTGGTAGAGTACGTGCATGGACAGGGTTTCCTTTTGGTCGTCCACCTTTTGGTTCTGGAGAGTATGTCTGGCAGCGCCTTCCAAAAAAAGTTGTGACAAATATATCGCGTCGTGTTGTCTCAATAGCCTCATTCAAAGGTTTTTTACAGCTGTAGATGCTCATTACTTTTTGGGCTGGTATTTTATCTTCACAGTGTAATGGTTAAAGTTCTTATTGTAGGACATAGTAGGTTTTTTGCATGCACAGGCTTGCTTATAAAGTGGCATGGACGCACTTTGATCCTGACTTCAGCCAGTTTGTTTAGAGGCCATGATGTAACCATTGACAAGAGATTGAGGGTTGGTGCTCCTGACAATTTCTGTTGGTCCTTTCAATATTATATACATATATGGTAGTTAACTGAGCACACTTTTTATCATTACAGATTGAGGTGTTTCTCCCACCAAAACAACGTGCCAATGGGACATTGGAGTTGTATAATATAAGCTCTAACTATGCTATTGTCAGCATTGACAAGAATTTCCATTCGGTTCGTCCAGAAGACATTTTCAATGAAAAACTGAAGTCCCCTAAAAGAGTAGTAGCTGTAGGGCGTGATGCTACCCATGGTCTACTAATGGCTTCAATGGGTGAAGTGAAGCCTGGAAACTCAGAATACGATATGCTGTCCACTTGCATAATCAACAAGGTACTGTGGTGTTATTATTTATTCTTTTTATACTGGTGATCAGGAGTTTCATTATAATCTGAGCTCCCAAGAATCATAATAATCTACTGAGGTAGCTTACTTATTTCAAGTTCTCCCATAACTTGGCTTCTATTTTTCTTCCAGGTTGGGATTGGAGGCCCTCTAATTGATCTTAGTGGGAGTTTTATGGGAATGAATTTCTATAATGGAAGTAAACTAACTCCTGTCGTACCAAAAAGTAAGATTATCAAAGCTTTGGGAAGAGTGGAAAATTTTGCACTACTATCCGAAAGGTTCTTCTTTTAACCCTCAATGTCTCGGTGCTATTTGGGTAGGCATAGTAATACTTCTCTAGGAGCTTACATTGAAAAAATATGTTGGATGGCAGAGTATGCAGCAGAGGATTATATTCTGAGAGCCCCATGGAAATAGATGATAACGGTCTTCATATCCTGGGATACCCTGATTTAGACGTATCAAGGTATTCTTTCTATTTTCTAATTGGCACTTGTTTCAGTTTTTTTTTAAACAACCAACTTATGTTGCAAAAGTATATTGTATGGCAGATGGAATGCACCCAAGCCATATTGGTGGCATGGTGAACTTGATGTGTATAGGTATCATATACCTATACTCATTGGAAGGACACTTCACTAGACATGATACCTATACTCATTGGAAGGACACTTCACTAGACATCAAGTCATGCTGTTTTTTCTTCTCATCAGGCAGTGTATTTGACATACCTGTCTAGTAGAACTGTTTGGATCAAACTAGCACTGCTAGAGGATAGAGGTTAGAGTTAGTTTGAAACTAGCCCAAACTAGCTCTAGCTAAAGAGGTGTTTGGATATAAGGGCTAGTTTAACAATAAATACACTTTTCTAATCATGTGTCTCTTTCTAATCACTGTGGGCCCACTTGTCACTTTATCTAAACATATCCATGTGAGATCTTGTTTTGAAGGATTTATTGAAATAAATTTAATGGTGTAATCAAAATTTAATTTGTTATTTTGCTTTGTGAGTTATAACATTTTTTAGTCACTTAAAAGTGTGAGGAGGTGGGCCCAGTCAAAACTAGCACAAATAAGCACCTCTTTGGAGGGCTAGTTTTTTTGGGTGTGCTAGTTCTAAAAAAACTAGCTCTAGCCCTTCTGTTTGGATGCTTTTGTGCTAGTTTGGCTCAAACTAGCACAAACTAGCTCTAGCACTTGGATCCAAACAGGGCCATTGTATGCAATTTGTGCTATGTCACTGTCCTCAACCAAATTCAACACACGGATTGAATACAACAACACAACTCGACTCTCTAGAAGATTCTAGAATGTTCTGGGTACATGAATCTATCGTCAAGAGAGCCACTTGCCTCGCCGGGCCCCCGCCCCGACCGTGTCAACACTTTTGCCTCGGCGCGTCCGATCGCCATCTCCGAAGAGCCCGCCTCCTCAGGAGACCCGCTCCCTGGTGACCATTCTCCCTTCGCGCCGGTGCGCCTAAGCACTGCTAGCTAGTGCATTGAGACGCCCTGCTGCTACGTGGTGGTGACCATTCTCCCTTCGCACCGGTGCGCCTAAGCACTGCTAGCTAGTGCATTGAGATTGGGATGACGGAACTCATTGAATTGAGATTGTGTTTAGAGGGGTTAGTCTTGGGAATTCGAACTGGTTTAATTTTAACACGATTGATTCTGATTTCCTAAAGCTCATTGCGCTTTCTTGTACAGTCTTAGTTGAATGAACGGATGCACATGTCTGTGATCCAATAGCCTGAATTGAGAGTTTCGAACCCATGCTCGCGGTTTTTTCCCCTTCCTTTGACACTCCAGTGTATATAATCTAAACTGACATGGAACACGTGGTAGCAAGCAGCATAATTCAGTTCAGATTGGACGAGAATGCTAGGACAAAATTCGGCCCGAACATTTAGGCCTAACAACAAGTCGACCCACGGAAGATTGCGCAGCTTAGGCTCGGAGCATGCAGATACAACCATACATGTGCAGGATCGCAGTTGCTATGTGCTACCACCTCGCTTGCCTGAGGAGAGCTGAACAGGAGGGCTCGCTATAAAAGAAAGGCCAGGGTCAAAGTTGCTCCATACTTACCTGGACTGGGTCGATGGCCTATCAAGAAGGGCCATGGCCTGGGTCTGTGGTCTACATTGCACTTGGTGGGCGCATAAGCCTACCATCTCCCCAAGCGGGAGAGTGGAGACGTCATAATTTGTGGTAGAGGTGGTACGCGTTCGTGCAGCTCCTGACAATTCTAATCCTAAGAAATTAAATTTTGGTTCTTTGCTTTAAGCTGAAGTTCCGTTACTGTGAGTTTTTATAATCTTGTCCTCGTGCACTGTGGGTTAGATGAAGTATTGTTACAGCCTGAGAGTTCATATTCGATATTAATTAAATTTAAGTAATATTTTCTAATAAATAACTATATTTTCTTGTGCTCAGCCACAAAACTGAACAGCACAAACACTTGGGCCTTACACGGAATTGGCCTCAATTTCTAGACGATAAGCTCTGGGCCAAAATTGGATCTCTCTTTCCTTCCTTCAATCCAAACCCAACAACATCCTTCGCCGCCCCCGTCGTGCTCGGTCCTGCTTGTCCGTCTCCCTTTCACGGCGGCGGAGACATCCATGCGATCGGACAGCTCCACATCTCAGTCGCCTTCGACTGAGGCCTGGACGCCTGGTTACCTTCGGAAGGAGTTGGTGAGCTCGACGGAGCTGAAGGACCCCAGGTTCTTGTACGGCCCCGGCGAGAGCCCGTCATCGTCGGCGCCCATCTGCCGCCTCGCGTCCGCCGCGGTCCGCCGCCTCTTCGCCCACACCCTGTACGCCCCGAACACAGCGGCAGCGAGCACCGCCCCGACGCCGACAACAAGCAGCGCCGCCTTGACCCAGCCCGCGCGCCCACCGCCGCGTCTCCCTTCCTCCTCCAGGCTCCTGACCTTGAAGTATCCCACCTTCCTGTCGTCGCCGGCCACCAGGAGCTGCGCCGGGTAGTCCATGACGTAGCAGAACCCGGTGCCGTTGCTGTACACCGCGCCCCAGCAGGTGCAGTTGCGCTCGCACCGCGCCTCGCAGTCCGCCGCGGACGCCGCCTGCTCCGACCACAGCAGCTCCTTGTTCACCGGCTCCACGCCCCGCCGCCGCACGGTCCAGTACAGCCCGCCGACCTCCCCGCCCGTGGTGCCGCAGAGGCTGATGCTCCCGGTCCCGGCGGAGGCGGCGGGCACGGCCGCGGCGCAGCCCTGGCCGTCGGTCGCGTTGGCCAGGCACTCGCACCGCCCGCTGGGCTCCGCGCAGACGCTGTAGGCGCCGCAGGTGGTGGGCAGCTGGCACGGGTCGGTGATGGCGGTGTAGTCGAGGCCCCACCGCGTGCCGTCCCAGTAGTAGGCGCGGAGGTTGCCGTTGGGCTCCAGCGTCATGCGCCGGAGCGCGCGGACGCCGCGGTTGAAGGTGTCGAAGGAGAGCACGTCGGCGGGCGGCCCCTCCCTCTGGTACATGGCGAGGAAGCCGTCGGGCTCCACGCGCGCGTACGTCGGGCCGCCGTCCGCCACGATCTGGGCCTTGGCCTCCATCGCCGTGTGCCTGAAGTACATGGCGGCGGCGACGCCGTCGCTCCCGCCCGGCGGCGGCTCGATGTAGAGGCCGAAGTAGTTGCTCCCCAGGCGCATGGCGAAGCGCCGGTCGAAGGTGTAGAGCGTCGCCGCGGCGGTTAAGTTCTGGCCCTGGACGATGGTCTCCGACGGGTGGTCGAAGCTCTGCCACACGACGTCGGGCGCGCTGCCACCACCGTCGGTGCTCTGGATTTGGAGGTTGGACGTGGTGAGGAGGACGGCGCGGGCGCCGGGCGAGGCGGAGGCGGCGGTGGTGGTCCAGAGCACCTTGTCGCCCGCCGCGCGGTCGGTGAGGACGAGGCCGCCGTCGAAGGAGAGGGAGATGGCTGCAGACCACGGCGCGGGGCGGTCGGGGATGGCGCGCCAGAGCGGGAACGCGGACGGGAGGTGGAGCACGGCGAGGTCCAGCATGGTGGCGTTGACGCGGAGGAAGCCCAGCGCGAAGACGCCCGTGGGGTCGGCGAGCACTGGCTGGAACTGCGAGTAGGACAGGTCGTGGGCGACGGTGAAGCCTTGCCGCAGCTCCTGCGCCGCGGCCCCGGCCGCCGCTGCCTCGCCGGCGACACCGCTGCCGGTCAATGAAGATATCAGCGCCGCCGCAGCCACGCACTGCACCAGGACAAGATGAATCCTTCCCATCACTGCTTCCTCCATGGTAGCAATGGATGGTCCGTAGCTTCGAGATCGGATTCTTGCGTGGATTCTTGGAAAGTCGATGAATTTAACCTGCACAAGGCGGCGGTGGCCGGTGGCTAGTGATCGAATCAGTGACGGACGAGCAGGAGCAGACAAGAAGAGCCTGGAATATTTATTTGTCCGCTGACAATTGGAATGGTGCGGTGGCCGCTGGCCCTGTGACTGAGCTACCAGCCTACTACTTCCGTACCGGCGAGAGAGGGTGGTGCACAGCGTCAGCATGGTCGTGCCTCAGCAAGTGAAGATAAAGCTCAGGCAGGGAAGGCGACATGGGGCGGATCGGGAGTTTGGTCAATGAGCATTGAGCACCGAGCACACTGAATTGATTAGTGTTGGCTTCTTCCTGTCCATGAGACTACGATCTGCAAATCTGTAACAGGAAATTATATACTCCTTCAGATTGCCTACTTGCAGTTGGAAAGCAAGACTTTCCACCAATCAGAAGATAAACAACAGCTGCGCTCGAGGAGTATGCAAATCAGGATGCACTTGGTATACTATATTTGGTACAGTATATATTCAATTATCCTCTTTCATTCAGAAGGGAGCTCTGACTACTGGAATTAGGGATAAGTAAACGCTTGGTTGATTCTTATTTACTCTTACAGTAGTTACTAGTTCATAAACCGATTCAAAAAATATATAGTGGCACAGGCCACTTGTTAGCTCAACCATCAAGCTGGATACAAAATGGTATGGTACTCTCTAATTTTATTTCGGTCTAGGAAGTTTCAACTGAAAGCCTGTCCACCTGCTATTCTTCTGCAGTACAGTATTATTGTAAACTTGCGATGATGTTGGCCACAATGGACAATTATACTCGACACCATGTTCATTACCAACCGTGCGGAATATTGTTTTTGTTGACTGCCGGGCATGTTGCACGAAGCAAACTTGAACAAGGCTCCTTGATTTGACTAGGGATGCCTTTCTACCCGATTTTCAGTGTCATCATGAACAAGATGCATGCTTCACTTCACAGGTCCAAATCCTTCTCGTGATGAGAGATTTGGTTACACGGGTTTTCGTTTTGTTTGTTCCATTAGCGTTTCTAATAAAAATTCCTTTAGTGTTTCTTCCAATTCTTTCCATTTCCTATAGCTCACTAGGTGTATATAATCATCTTTGCAGATGTTGAGACTCTTGATGCCTTTTTTAAAAATGTTGTTTGCACAATGCAGACACTTCTCGGTTCTCGCAGTGATCAGAATCATAGCGCACGTGTTTCCATCAGTTCCTTCGGGCTGAGCCGCTCAGGGACAATAAGAAGTCAAAGCATACTGGTAAAAGAAAATTATCTTGACTGGATAGTGACACTACCTATGATAAAAAAAAAAGGTGTTTGGCCCTGAATGTGCACTGCTGCGTTGCAAAGGTATTATTGGTCCAGTTCATGATCTGCAAAGATAATGGTTAGTCCACTGCTATGGTTCCTTTTTTTTAAAAAAAAAAGGAAAAGAAAAGATGCTGCCGACGCGTTTTGGTTGGACACTTCAACTATGCACTGTGTACGCTGCCACACCACCATTCATTTCCCTTCTAGCAAGTCTTAAGAACCTACTCCTAGCCAACATTTCACGCAGATGCAATTTGGTTGGAGTATTAGTTTCAATTTTTTATGCCATTTTTTAGTTCCCTGTCCTTCAAATAAGTCAACTCCTGGAAGCCTGTCACTGACTATCAGCATCCACATGCAGAGAGAGCCCCATGCCTATGACATCTACTGCCGATCCACAAATTATTTGATCAAAACTTAGAAGCCGTGCTTGTCAACTCCATTTTTCTATGTTGTATAAAAAAAAAACTCCATTTTTCTAGACCCGGTTTGCATCAATGTGCCCACCATCTAACCTACGTTGACTATGGCTCAATGGGCAATTGGGCAATGGCTGCACATGTTGCATCATAAAACTATAAAAGGGCAGCTCACCATCACCTGTAGTACAAATTTGCACTTGCTGCTGCTGGTTGCCGCTACAGCAGTTGAGCTGCCAACCGCCCGCCGGACTGTTGATTCGGCCTCGATCGACAGGTGAGGCAGGCATGCCTAATTTCTTTACCCCGCGTCAGCTGTTGTAGGCCGTTGGCTCTTGGCATATATGACGTGATTGATCTCTTGACAGTTCTTATTTTTTTGAGAGAGAAAGCACTGCCAATATTTTATCCTTTTAATTTTATTTTTTTTGGAGTAACGGGTGCATTTTATTATACACGTCCACATCTCTTGGAGAAACCTATTTTCGGCAAAGCCTGAGGAGGAGGAGATCACGAATGCGTACGCGACGGAGAATTTCGTGTCCGTCAGGATCCTCTCTAGATCTCTGTTCAATGTCAACGGTGTTAAATGCTAACCACGTCTCCGCAGAGGTTTTTGACTTTTATATCGACCTTTATCATCGTTTCGTTGCTTCGTTATCAAGATGGTTGCAAGCTCGGAAGTACGGAGCTTCTTCACATGATAGACTAGAGTGATGCTTTTCTTCATTATCGTGGAATCTTTTTGAAAACTAAAAAGCCAGAGAAAAATCACACAATCACTAGTGAGCTAACACGAATAACTATTGCATATTTGTCGAATAATCATCCTACTCTACCTTCCAAATTATACTTCATCATTTTGACTGTATTCTAAGTCATAGTTATATAAATTTGACTAATTAAGTTATTAGAAAATATGTTAACATCTATAAGTTCAAAGAAAGTATTCTATCAAAATATATTTTATGGAGAGTTTACTAAAATTAGTTTGATGTTCTAATGTTGGTGCATTTTTTTGTATATATAAAATTATGTCCTGTTTGGATGACTAAAATAGGTTCTAGCTGCTAAAAATACTCAGTTGATCGATAGCCCAAGTCTAGCATATAGACATTTTGAACTGTTCAATCACCCACTTTATAAGAATTATTAGTTGGTTCCCTCCAACTATTAGGGCTTATAAAAAGTTAGCTGATCCAAACGAGATTAGTCAAAGTTTTTTTTTAAAAAAAAAATTGACTCAGTACAAAGGCAAACTGAACTATTATTTTCAAATAGAGGAAAGTATTCCTATCCATATTCTTTTGTAAGGCTTATCAGTATTTTTCATTTATGCTCTTTCGGCAGGAATTTGCTTTATTTATACTATGAGCAAAACGAAGCTTAGCTCCTCTGTTACATCAGTGGCTAGAAGCTTATATTTGTAATTCTTCAGATTTCTTTGTCCTTTCATGAGCTGTTAAGACTCTTTTGTTTCAATAAAAGTTCAGTAGGGGGGCAACCCTTCCTGTTTCTATAAAAAAGAAGGGTGTTGCAGCGGTACCAAGAGGGACCATTAAGAGTTGTGTAATACTCATGCATGCATCTTGCCATCTTGGACGATCAAGCATGGGCAAACGGTCAATGGAACATGTCATCTTTGTATCTGGATTGAACATTTGAACTCTGCACGTATAATAAACGAATATGGAGATTTTAGCTTCTTATTTAGAGACACTGCATTTTGTCTAGTAGTTAGAAAAAAAAAAAGAACAAAGAAACATTATTTGCGTGCGTGTGACGATGTGAGAAAAGAAGGAAGCATTTCTCACTCGTGCTCGTGCCCTTCTTACGAAGGAGATATACACTTGGGCCTGGGCCATTGTTCATATCATGTTTTTGTTGGGCTTGAGGTTATTTCGGCCTAGTCTAGGATTAGAATCTATCCAAATACTCTTTCAGTCCCACAAATAAATGCACATTTTAGTAACCATTATTTATTTTATTATAATTTATTTTATCATTTAAGATACTTTTTATAATAATTTATTTATTTTATTTTATTATTTAAATAAGATGAATGGTCAAACAAAAATAGTAGAAGTAAAAAACATGTATTTATTTGTGTGACGGAGGGAGTAAGTTCTAGTTCTATTATTGACGAGCCCAAAAACTTCTCTGGAAGCCTAATTTGATCCACGTGCAATTCCTACATAATTATTGTAAAAATTGTGCCTTCCAAAGTAACACATGTATTAATCACCACATTGGGTTTGCTAGATAAAAGGTATACATGCTTAAAATTTTTTTTGTGGAATTGGATTGTTGTTGCTCTAATCATAGTAAAATTTATATATCCGGCAATGCGTATTTTGGGTTTTAATTCTTTTCTTAGTCAATCAAACAATTTTAAAATTTGATCAAGGAAAGTAATATTAATATTTATTAATATAAATATTCATAACTATTTTTATTAATTTAGACAAATTTTAGAGAGCTGGTTCGGTACTATGTTAGAGTTATATTATTTGACATAAATACAGATACTGATCCTATATTTGAGGTGCCTAAATTGTAAAATGATTCCGGGCAACACTCTTACAACCAAGAAATACAAGTAAATCAACCAAGTAATACAATTAACTTGTTACTTTTGTAACTTGTCTTTGCATCATAACATTCAAAAAAAAATTTTGTCCTATAGACTATAGAAACATAACGTGAACACGGATAAAAAATAATGGTATCCGTGCCAATACAGATCAAATTTCGTCAGGTTCATGGTTTTGTCTAACAGTTATTTTATTATTAAAGTAAAAATTTGCAGATTATACCTACATAAATTGGATTGGAATGAAGTGAAACTACAGTTTTGATACAAGATATATGCAATCTCCGTCGAAAAAATAGCTAAAATCTATAGGCTAGACACATGACTTTAGCAAGACCTATGTATTGTCGCTAAAGATCAGCCTCGGTCTCGGAGACGAATTGCACACCGAGTCACCGTCCACGGGCCAGTCTGCTGGCAAGTGGCGGCAAGTGGCAGGGTTCTCGTCGGAACGACGCAACACGAGGGCGCGCGGCTAGCGAGACCGATGCATGCACCTGATGATGTGGGCATTCCCACTTGCCCATTCCGCCGGTCGTGGTCGTGCCGGGTCTACCTGCCACATCGCGCTGCCTCCCCGAACTCTTTCCTTCGACGTGCTCCGAGAATCCCAAGCACGCCGCCGCGTGCCGTGCGCTGTGCGCGCTCCACCCGGCAGGCACCTGCTCCTCGACGCGACTCCCCAGCCCCCACTGGCCACCAGTCCTCCTCCGTCCATCCACGAGTCAGCGTCCGCGTCCAAGGGCGGCGAGCTACTACTAGTCGCAGCAGGCTTGCAGTAAAAGGGCTCGCAAAAAGCGAGCGCCCGCACCGCCGCACGCCACGAGCGATCGACAGCAGATCGGGCGCCGATACGGCGGAGCTAGCACTAGCAGCCGCCCCGCCGGCCGCCGCGACCTCAACCTGCAGCAGCGGTGCGGGGTGCGGGGGACGCGCGCCAGATGATGAAGGACGCGAAGTGGCCGCACGCGGCGGCGAGCGTCGGTGGGACTGGGAGGCGACCGGGCCCCCCCGCGGCCTCATCATCCGCCGCGGCGGCGGGGGCGTCGTACACGCTCCTCGCGTCGTCCCCGCCCGCCAGCGCCAGCAACGACGGCTGCTCGCCGTCGCCGCACTACCCTCCCGCGCCCGCGTCCGCGTCCTCCTCCTCCGACGGGCCCGCCTCGTTCGACGCGGCGTCCGTCGCTGCCGCCGGGAAGCTCCCGTTCCAGCCGCAGCCGCACCGGAACGGCAGTCCCCAGCTCGGCGTCGCGGACTGGCTGCGGCTGCAGCGGCAGTCGAGCGGGAGCAGCGTCGGGGGCGACGACGGCGAGGCGTCCTCCACCGTCTCCTCCACCCTCGCCAACGCCGCCGCGGAGTGCAGGGACGCGGACCGCCCGCCGGGCAGCAGCGGCGGCGGCGGCAAGAGCTGGGCGCAGCAGGCGGAGGAGGCCTACCATCTCCAGCTCGCCCTCGCGCTCCGCCTCTGCTCCGAGGCGTCCTCCGCCGCGGACCCCAACTTCCTCGACTCCTCCTCCGCCGCCGACCACCTCCACCACATTGCGTCGCCTCAGTCCCTCTCCCACCGCTTCTGGGTCTGCACATTTCTCTCCCCCCTCCTGCTTACTATCGCTGCCTCAAATGCGGCCAATGTCTGAGTTCTCTGATCGCGTCGTTCGCAGGTCAACGGCAGCTTGTCCTACTCCGACAAGGTCCCGGACGGCTTCTACCACATCCAGGGGATGGATCCCTTCATATGGACGCTCTGCAACGACGTGCACGACGGCGGCCGTATCCCCTCCATCGAGTCTCTCAAGTCTGTCAGCGCCACCGATTCTGCCATCGAGGTGGTCCTCGTCGATAAAGTGGCGGACTACGACCTGCGGCAGCTGATAAGCATGGCCATTGACGTTTCCCGGAACCGTGCCGACCCCAAGGAGATCGCCACTCGACTCGCTGCCGTCGTGTCCACGAAGATGGGGTGAGTCATGCAACTGCATTTTCTCATTTGGTCTACTTGATGTCTATCTTACGTGCACATTTCCGTCGAAGGGGATCAGTAGCAACCACCGAGGAACACGAGTTGGGTCCCCGGTGGAGAGACTCTGTTGGCTTCCTCAAGATTAGCTCAGGGTCTGTTGTACTTCCCATCGGAAAGCTATCAGTTGGCTTTTGCTGCCACCGAGCATTGCTGTTCAAGGTGATCTTGCTTCTTGCTCGTACATTGTGTACTGAGCAGATGCTGACATGTCACTCCAGTCACAATATTTTATGGCATAACATTAGATCAGAGTACTTGTCTTCTTTTCTAATTTCTATGATGTAGTTGCAATTACTTCTTTGCCAAGATTCTAAGCTGGCCTTCTGTGGCATTCTCGTTCTCTCTGAAAATCTCATATCATGAATAATTTTCTAGTGTTAATACAGTCATATTGATCTTTCATAAGGAGATAAGCTGCTCCACCTTGAAGTATCATATATGATTCACTATTTTATTTATCATCACCCTATTTTTGCCAATTCCATTTTCTTGCATTGATCCTGCCTGCTTTCGTTGCGAGCAAAACAAAAAGACCCTCGCGGACTCCATCAATCTCCCCTGTCGCATTGTGAAGGGATGCAAGTACTGCAAAGCTGGTGCTGCCACATCTTGCTTGGTGCGCTTTGGTCATGACAGGTTGTATCCTGATGAATGAGCTTTACTCTTAGTACTATTTCGGACTATAACAAAGATGAGAATAACATAATAAGTTATGGTACTCTTATTTAGTGCACTTGGTGAAACTTCTCAAGTATATCTGAAAATCTTCAAAATGAAAGATCTAATTGATATGCATATTGCATCTCCCAGTGATACATAAGCTTGAAGCTGGTATTGCTGATATCACACTCTTTTCTCAACTGTTTAAAACTTCGAAGGATAAGATGAATACAAAAATATAGCAGTCAGTCTCTAGAAAAGAAATTTAGATGGACATTCTAATTTTAACCAGATTTTAATTTGTTCATGTTGCAGCTGTCAATTTTGGCAGATGTAGATGATGTGTAATCAGTTATTGACTTTGTTTTTTTTCCCTGATACAGGGAATGTCTAATTGATTTAATTGGGAACCCAGGATTCTTATCTGAACCTGACTCCCTCTTGAATGGACTATCATCCATCTCAGTTTCTTCACCATTGCGCCCACCAAAACATGACTCAACTGATATTTCTGATAATTTCAAGTTGTTGGCCAAGCAATATTTCCTTGATTGTCAGTCGTTAAATCTCATGTTCAGTGATCCAGCAGCTGGTATCTCTCTGCACGCTGAACAATATAAGATTCAGTATCTCTTGGAAATGTCATCTGATATATATGTTGAATAATTTTAGGAACGGTTATCGACATAGATGAGGCTATGGGATCAAATCTAGGTCCAAACTCATCACATGCAACAAACAGTGATTGTCAAGCTACCTTTACTCATCTTAAGGCTGGTACTCAACGCAGTAGTCAAGATGGGAATTTTATAATGCAGAGGAGGTACTCAGATAATATTCTATCTAAAAAGTAAGGTTGATCTTTCAATATCCAAAGTTGATTTTATTAAACACATTCCCAGTTCCCCAGAGGATACTCAATCTGGACTAAGTGATCCCTTTAGCGATATGTCCCTTGAGATAGAAGACTTGATTATCCCATGGAGTGAGCTTGTTCTGAAAGAGAAAATTGGTGCAGGTGTGTTTCCTCCAAAATTCTGTACTTACAAGCTGCATTTAGGCCGTTTATTCTCTATTGTTACAGTATGACAACATGCACTTTTCTGTTGCATTATGTTTACTCTTTTAGCCAAATTTTAATTGTTTAGCTGAATTGAGGTTTTCAGGTCCTGTAGACCTGAAAATAAGAAAAAATATATATTTTGTCGTCTTTTGAAAATAAGAAAAAATTATAAAGTCATATTTATGAAAAAATTAAATGTTTTGTCTATTTTGTACTAATGAGGAAAAATTCCAGGTTCTTTTGGTACTGTGCATCGTGCAGATTGGAATGGTTCGGTATGTTTTTTATCACTTAGCACAATCATGTTTTGTAGTTTGGGTTAATGGATATTCTCTATGTCTCAGTAGACACATAAACACAGTATTTTATTATGGGACATTTAATTATGTCGGTCAGAAAACAAGGTATTCTGCTGCTTATATTAGCCTGCATTTTAGACATAAGTACCAGTGACTTGAATTTATCACTATCAATCCATTGCTAACAGCAGTAACCTGACAATGATGGAAGGATTCAGTTAACAGGGTTATTTTTTTAACCCAGGATGTCGCAGTAAAGATTCTAATGGAGCAGGACTTCCACCCAGAGCGTCTCAAAGAATTTTTGAGAGAGGTATAACTGTGAGATAGAATTTTGTGCACATATCAGTCACATAGGTCCTGTTGAACTTTTTTCTCATGGTATCTTTGCAGCTTAAGAAACAGGGTTCTGAATATGGAATGTAATTGTTATGTGGCTGCGTTGGGGATCACGATTGGGATCAAGGGGCGGTTGCTGAAGCTATGAACAGTACTAGGTACTGTTCATTCGGATTAAATTTTTGACTTCTATCTCCCGGCTCCCTAAGGGAAGAAAATCAATGTCCAAAGTATTCATTATTTGAATGTTGAATACTTAAGCTGTTGCCCCTCATTGAACAACTGATAAATATACATTGCTGTAGTATTGACAAAACAAAAACCTAACACCTAAAAATGTTCAATCTGTCATTTACTGCATTGAGGATTTCCTTTCTAGGTTGCAATTATGAGAAGTTTGCGACCGGATCCCATGGACGCCATCCGGAAGCAAGGAGCACATGGATGCCACCGGGAATTGGCCGCATCAACCACCGGCGGAGCGCCCTCGTGGAGGCCGTGTGACGAAAAACATCGGCGCTAGGCAAAGGGCTCTGCCAATGGCGAGATAGACGGGGAGGAGCGCCTTCCAAACAGCGGCCGCCGCCGCGAGAGGTGGAGTTCGCCGACCACGGGAAAAGCGAATGCCCGTCGCCCGTGGGGAGAACATGCTGAAGATCCCCGTGCAGCGGATGGAATCACGCGATCGCCCCACCCACCGGCGCGCAAGGAGACCACGCGCCGCCGCACGTAGTCGCACTACCGCCGACACACAGCGGTGCCCCGGTGGGCGCGGCATCGCCTCGCGGTCGCGGCGCGCCTCGGCGGCCCGGCAACGCCGTCCGGTGGCCGGCAGCGGCGCCTCGATGGTTGGCAGCAGCGTCTCGGTCGGCGGAGTGGTCGCCGACGTGTAGACGGGTGTTGAGGAAGCGATGAGCCACGCGCGTAACGAAGCGCGACCGGTTCGGCGGCTGTCCCATGAGGAAGCGTGAATCTCGGCCACACGCTTGCCGAGGTCGAAAACCGCCGCCGTCAATTCCGCGTTCGACATGACGGAACCGGTGGATGAGGATGCCCACGCGGTCAGCGCGCGCCGAGGTCCACATCGAGATCGAAACCGAGATCTCTGATACCAGTTGTTATGTGGCTGCGTTGGGGATCGAGAGGAGAACGATTGGGATCAAGGGAGCGGTTGCTGAAGCTATGAACAGTACCCGCGCTACAGTACCCGCGGGTACTGTTCACGTGGAAGCGGCGGCTGCGAGGAGAGAGGAGGTGGCGGCTAGGGTTTTGGGGGACTTCCCGATCTCCCGGCTCCCTAAGGAAGCCGAGCAAATTTGATTGCTCTTGCTTGATTAGATTGATACAACTCCTCTCATTATATAGAGAGGTCTTACTTGGCTCCTAAGCAAGCGACTAATTAACCCTAATGGGCTAAGGCCCAATAGGCCCTAGACTCCTCTAACAAGGCCCTTGACTCCTCTAACAGTAATAATGTACCTACATATGACTAGATGCTTATTCGGATTAAATTTTTGTCTAGAAAATCAATGTCCAAAGTATTCTTTGAATGTTGAATACTTAAGCTGTTGCCTCATTGAAGAACTATAAATATACATTGCTGTAGTATTGTGATGTTCAATTGTCATTTACTGCATTGAGGATTCTCCTTTCTAGGTTGCAATTATGAGAAGTTTGCGACATCCAAACATTGTACTTCTTATGGGTGCTGTCACTCAGCCACCTAACCTTTCAATTGTGACCGAATACCTATCAAGGTCTGTCTTTACTTTCTGAATGCTTTTTCAAATATACTATTTGTGCTCCCCTACAGTTAGTCCAAGGTTCCAGGACTCTAATTGTTTGTTTTCTATGTGCAGAGGTAGCCTGTACAGACTTTTACACAGGCATGCTGCAAGGGAAAATCTGGATGAGCGGCGCCGCTTGAGTATGGCTTTTGACGTGGTAAAAACCTTGTTTAAATAACAGTTAGTGAAACTGTGGAGCATAGGGGAGATATGGGTTTATAGTGAATGACATGTTTTTTTTTTTGGCATGTTTCATTAGATTTTCATAAGCATGAAGCTATCAATTTCGGGTTTTATGTGCACTGAAGTCCTTGAGTAATGATAAAAAATGAAAGATGATTAGAATGGAACAAAAAAAGATCATATACGAAAGCCTAAATATATTGGCACTGAAGCATGGCTACATACTATAAGCTGTAGGCAACCATAGAGGGTCATGGAAGGGTCCACCCCACTGCTACAGTAAGCTATTGTGCAGCAGTGTGTTGCTGCCATTACCCTCTGTCTGCTATAACCTATATCAGGGCTATGGCACCGCAAAACTCATACTTTCTTGAATAAAGTCAACGTTGACCTTTCAGTTGAAATTTAAGCAATTGTTGTTTAATATACTCTATTGTTTGCATCTTCTATGTACAGGCAAAAGGGATGAACTATCTTCATAAGCGTAATCCTCCAATAGTCCACCGGGATCTAAAGTCACCAAACCTGTTGGTTGACAAAAAGTACACTGTGAAAGTATGAAATTTCTGATATTGCTTTTACTTTCAGGGGAAAAAATGTCTTTGGTGACTTATGATATTGCAGCAAAAAAATTATAACTTTATGATTCATCATTTATATTTTTGTAATATTCTTGCTATAAGCCATAGTTATGTTTATTATGATTAGGTCTCATCACAAAAGAAAACAAAGGGATAAGTGCAGTGTAGTTTGATGACCATTAGAATGATCCCCTTTCTAATATAATCATTTGCTGCTTGTGTAATGTCATGTCTTCTCCTGTTCTGCAGGTCTGTGACTTTGGTCTCTCCAGATTGAAGGCAAACACATTTCTGTCTTCCAAGACTGCAGCAGGGACTGTAAGTTGTATTGTTCTGTTTAGTATATTTTGTTTTGTTATGAAATCCACGTGGCTAAGTGTTATTCTGTGTCATGCTATCTAGCCTGAGTGGATGGCACCAGAAGTTCTACGTGATGAACCATCAAATGAGAAGTCTGATGTTTACAGCTTCGGTGTTATCCTATGGGAGCTTATGACATTGCAGCAGCCATGGAGTAATTTAAATCCAGCTCAGGTTTGCTTCTCATGCTTTATGCATCACAGTATAACACTGACGTCATAGCTTTTGATATACCTCATTAAGAAAATCGTTATCTCTCATTAAGCATCTCATGCTTTATACAACTTTACTTGCAGGTCGTAGCAGCTGTTGGTTTCAAGGGACGAAGGCTTGAGATCCCAAGCAATGTTGATCCGAAAGTGGCGGCAGTAATTGAGTCCTGTTGGGTCAGGTATCTAATACTAACACACTTGCTATTATGCACCTTCTCATACTACTCAACTATCAAAGTTGTTTTGATGGACCATTTTGTTTGTGTTCTCAGAGAACCCTGGAGACGACCCTCTTTTGCCAGTATCATGGAAACCCTGAAACCTCTCATCAAGACATTACCACCTAATCAACTCCTGGAAGAAAATTAGTTACACTTCGCAAACACATCCCGTTGACATGAGTTTCTGACATCTGAGTCAGCAAAGGTGACTAGCTCAGTATTTATTCAGCATAGAGGTTCCAGTTATTCTTTATATTATAGTCACATTTGTGTATCAATTTTATTCAGATTATAGATCCTACAGGCTGTCGCATTTGTCATATTCATCAAGAAAGCGGATTTCATGACATCATACTATATTGTACTGTACTCCCTTGGTCCTCAAATAAACGCATATCTTGTTTTCAAGGTCAAACTGTTTTTAAAGTTTGACTAGTTATATAGAAAGTTGTATCAATATTTGTATCTTCAAATATGTTTACTATGAAAGGATATTTCATGATAAAAAAATATAAGGGACCCTAAATATAATGATGCTTATTACAAATTAATACATCATAAACATCATTACTTCTGTATATATATTTGGTCAAGCTTAAAAAAGTTTGGCTCTTCTATAAATGAGATGTACATTTATTTTGGGCAGAGGGAGTACATAGAAAAAGGAACAGGCTCCGAATAAATTCCATCACTACAGGCTTAGCATGGTCTTCAATATTGAGTGTAGCTTGTTTTCCTATCTACGTAATTCCTTATGAAATCTTCTTTTTTTTTAGAACTCCTTATGAAATATTAATATGGCACAAGGTAGAGTTTTATTGTATATGTCATGTTATTATTTGCTTTCTATGGTGGACGTTTGCTGTGACTTTGCAATAATGTATACTACTTATATTGACGTATGTAGAGATTGGGATGCTTTCTTGCTCCATAATTAATAAGTTCAGCCTTTACTTTTGATCACAAATCTTCAAACAACCAAAAGAGAGGTTATCTTTTGATTGGTGGCTTTACGTTGTACCAAAAAGGTTAAATTGAAGGAGAAATGTTCACTTATATACTTTAGCACACGCATATAGCATTTTTCATTGATGGTTTATGAGGATCCAATGGTGGAGCTAGGATTCTCAAGTTGGGTATTCCCAACATATAAAAGGTTATGTAGGTAATAATCTCCAAGATTGATGGCCACGGTGTCAGGTCAGTTGCTTTGCACACCTCTAGTTATCTTGTTGACAATTTGCTATATTTTTCTTTGTTTTTCAAACCTCTAAAATATAATATTAAAAAATACACCATTTCATACAAAACCAAGGGTGCGTTTGGTAGGGTTTCAAGAAACGTTTTAGATGGTCAGAATCAGTTTATAAGATCTTTTGGCTAGTAAGCTAGATTATGATCCATAGGAAGTAGGAACATATTCTTAAAAATCATATAAAATTAATATGCTTTAAAAATTCTAAATCTTTTTATAGACGGAGAACAACTTAAATACAATCCATTTATAGACGGCTGAACCCTAGATAAATCAGGATTTATTTTTTTTGAGCATCACAGAGCTTTCCATTAATTCACGGCAAGATTACATAGACGGCTGAACCCTAGATAAATCAGGATTGTGCTGATCTTAACGTAACAAGACTAACAAATTGGATTATATGACCTAACATGTGGACCAAGCGTGTGTCCCAAGCTGATCTCGGGATTAGCTAAAATCACTTTCTAACATGAATGACACAGAACAAAACATTGTGTAAGGATCATCAAATGGCATACGGATTTGAAGTTTCGTTAAGCCACAGTAACATTCTTGGTAGGAAAGTCTCGTCTTTCCTTTTTTGGATCCAAAGCACTGAATGACTGGTGCACACCTGAGCTGAGCTTGAGAAGACCTGATTAGCAGGGAAGCGGATCGAGTAGGGCCTTCGTTGGATACGCCGGAGTCACCTGCATACGTGGCTCAATCTGGGCTGCACGACGTGAATTAGACAATGGGCGTTCTATGGGCCCAACCGCCCAGGCCGAGTTTAAAATGCAGATGCGGCCTAAAAGAACTTCGAAATATCGCTTTTCTCCCTTTTCTTTTCCTTTCGCCAGAAAAGGGTAAGGGGGTAGTTACCAAATAAATAAATAAAAATAAAAGGCAACGGTTACGGTTCCATCGTGTATGATCACGCCAGCCGAGCACTATGTTTTGCAACTTGCAAATTACTATGTCACCTCTAGAGCATTCTCGGTTTGTTTAGATCAGATATGGATATGGGCCACGCCATCTCAAACCCTAAACATCCATAGGTGGCCACTTGTTCTCCCTGATGAGAAATATTCAAAACTACACCTGTCACAAAAAAAAAATTTTGATAGGTGGCCAATAAGATCCATGAAAAATTTTATGTCCTAAAATAAGTGCGCATCTCCTTTATCGAGGAGTCAACTTTTTAAAATTTCGACCTAATATATATACAAGAGTACTAATAGTTATGATTAATAGTTATGATGTGTAATAAGCATCATTACACTTCATAATAAAATCATTAAAGATATAAATATTGATACTATTTTTCATATAAAATTTAAAAGTGTTTGGCTCTTTGAAAAGCATCAACGTTTATTTTGTGATGGATAAAGGATGTGGCTCATGCTAACTTCTCTAGCGTATCTCAAGAACTAGGCGAACCACATAACTAAACCTCCAGAACATCCACAATCAGTCGAGAGAGATCGCCATAGTACGCGCCGTGGAACTACTTTGGGGGCAAAAGGGACATTCATCTACTTTTTTTTTTGCCATGAGAGATTTCCATGACTACTACTCTATATTCTAGAACAAGGTAAATAAAATTGAACAAGTAACACAATCTCATCCCGTAAGATAGATCAACAAAGTCGTAATGGTACCTTATATCAAAGAGGCAGCATAGTGATACGAGAGAGCTGAAAAAGCCATGGTTTAGGTCAGTATGGTGATATTGGAGAGAAAGCCACAACTGCAGCAACAACTATTATTTCAGAGGCTGAACATCAGAACATCTAGACAAGTCCCTAAGCATCGTACCTCTAGGTGTGAAACATAAATAATAGAGTAAGGAGACGAAGGGGAAAATAGTATTTTAAAGGATTTTAAACTTCTGTCCTTTGTTAGTATTTTCGTGCCTAAAGGATTTTACTAAAACTAGTGTTGTCCACCACTAACAATAGACAGAGAGGAGGAGGGCTACCAAAAATAGTAGTGCTGTCTGCCCACTAGATCTGTACATGCGCCCAATCCTTTTGTCGTCTTTTCTGTGGATCCATTAGCAACTTCCCCACTCCCAGTCCCATCACTCGTTATTGTCTTCTCCAAGGTTCATGATCAGTCATTAGTCTAGTATTAGGCATCATCGCCTTTTTTTTTTTTTTACCTTTCTGTCGCTTTCACAGTTGATTCTTAGCCTTGATTCTGTTAATTTCTAAATATACACATTTTTACTTGTGGCTAGTAATTTTTCATCACCAAATGGTAAATTCAGAATAAAGGGTGCGTTTGGCTTCTTCGTTTGGCATTGTGTTGCCTTGCTAAGCGAGAATTCCATGTATAAGCTTGTGAGTTCCATTCTGTTGAGTGTGTCTTGGAGCTTGTGATGTCAACATTTAACTTGCTTCTCTGGGGGAGCAAAAACGGCTAGCCTGATTGAGTGATTGGACAAGGTTCTCGTTGCTCAAATACCAACAAAGCAAGACGAGGCCAAGCAAGGTATTGCTTGGACCAAACGCGTCTAAAGTCTTAGGTACAACTATCAGAATCATTTACCCGACTGTGTGTTTCACAGTATCTTGCATTATCATTTCTCAACACTAGGGTTGTTGTACCGCCAGTTTTTTTTCACTAAATTGATCAAATTTGTGTTTCCCATCTAGTATTACGGTAAACTGGTTATGGTACAAAATTGTTACAAAAATTATTTTTGAAACGTTATTACAAAAAAAAGTTGGATCCACTCCCCTGCCTTGTGTGCAAGTTCGTCGTCGGTTTATGAGCGAAACCGATGCAACCTTTGCCACTCGTGACCCCACAGTTGCTGTTGCGTTCGTTCGCAGCGCCGGGTGTCGGCAGCCAGCCGTGGAACGCATGACCCCGTGCTGACGCAAACCACTTTCCACCGCCAGCTCCCCTGGCACGCGGGCTCCACCTCCACACCACCGCCTCGCCCTGTCTGACTCTGACCCTGCCACGGCCACCCACTGGCCTCCACGCCACACGCCCCACCTGAACCCTCGCTTCCTTTCCCCCAGGCAAAATATCCCGGCGGCCGGCCTCTCTTCGCCCCCAAGCAAACGCGCCTGCGCTGCGCTTTCCTTCCCCGCCCCCCGAGATATTTTCCGGCCGGCCGCCCTGACTCTCCCCTGTAGCTGCAGCTGTAGCACCGCCTCGCCCTGCGGCCCGCGAGACCCCGCCGCCAAGTGGCCCGAATCCCCCGCGGGCCCCGCCGCGATCGCACGCCCACCCAAAGGCCCGAGGCCAAGGCCGTCGTCTCCCGGCAGCCCCCGGGGCCGTCCACGCGGAGCGCCCGCCGATGGCCGCCCACACTATGTCGGTTGCACCCGAAGCCTATAAATTCCTCGCCGCCCCGCCTCTCGCCGCCCATTTCCTCCCCCTCCGCCTCCCAACCCCCGCACCCCCGTCGTATGCCACCATGGACCGCGCCCGCCCCACCGCCGCCGACCCCGCCGCGCCCTACGCGATGCTGCTGGAGCCCAAGCTCGAGGACGAGGACGTGTCCGTGCCGCCGCTGCTGGCGTCCCCGGCGGTCCCCGCGTTCGTGTCCCTGGACCGGCTGATGCCTTCGCCGCCCGAGCCGCCGCCGCGCCCGCTGGAGGCGCTGCTGCAGCAGGGCCCGCAGGTGCCGCCGTTCCTGGCCAAGACGTACGACCTGGTGAGCGAGCCGGCGCTGGACGGGGTCATCTCCTGGGGCGCGGCGGGCAACAGCTTCGTCGTCTGGGACCCGTCCGCGTTCGCGCGGGACGTGCTGCCGACCAACTTCAAGCACAACAACTTCTCCAGCTTCGTCAGGCAGCTCAACACCTATGTGCGTATTATCACACAACTCCGTTCCTCTTTCTCTCTCCCACTCCCCTAACAAATCACACGCGATCCGTGGCTCTGCTGTTGGAATGCTCTGCTCTGCTCTGCTTCGGCCATGGCATATCAATATGCCATGCCCCCCCTGTTCTGTTGTTGATCATCATCTTGGATTGGATGTGCCTAAGTAAGATTCATGCTGCCGTGTAGACTGCCTATGGAGATATTGCTGCCGATTTTGCTTCTCTTGTGATTGTTGTTGTTGGTGTTGTATCGTGTGAATAATGTAAAAGTGCTCTGTAAACGGTGTGTGTACTCTGTTCTTGCTTCCTTGCTTGAGCTCAACCGAACATGTAACACCTACCAAAACTGGCTGCATCGTCAAAACATAACTTGGATTAGGATTCAGACATTCCTGAGGAGTAGATCCTGTTATGGGCAAGCTTAATCGTTTCACGGGATGCGATGCGACGCGATGCAAGGTGAGCTTCACGATCCACATGTGCATACGCACCTCTGTTGCAATTCGATTCTTTTTTTCTTGGAGCGTACAGCAGTAGGGCTAGGCTGCACATTCGTTTCCATTCCCCCGGTTAAAGTGCTGCAGAATGTTTTGTTGGTTGTTTGCTGCATTGTGTGGCTATGCATTTTCGGCTAGATACTCTGCCCCAGTCTTCACAGGTTTGGTATAGTGCTCATCTGCCTCTTACAGCTTACAGTTTCTCAATGTTTATGTACTTTCTTGAAGCCAACACACAAATATTTTTGGCAAGATTTCCTTTTCAACCAATGAAATGAGCACTGTCTCAAGCTTATTCGTTCAAATTTTTTTTGGAAGATTAGCACTTCATCTTCATATATACTCCTATGTTCAAGACAAGTTCCTTTGTGTTAGTCTAGGACTGGATGATAAGAATACATAAGAGTAAATAAGCATTTTCCCCAATTCCTTTGATACTCTGTCCTGTCTTCTTCATTGTATAGGGGTTTAGGGGTTTAATTGCCATGTGCTCCAATTATATTGAGTTTTTTTCCCCCAGTCTCACTGGAACCTTGGATTTTTATTATTTTTTTATTTATTTTTGAGAATTGGAACTGTGGAAGTTAGTTTCCTGACTGTCGATGATAGGAGATCGCAGTACCTATTCTTGATAGAAGTTAAGTTCTTGAGTAGTGATAACTGGAAGGTAGTTACTCGGTGTAGGTTTAGGTGGAGATGACATTATGAATGAGGCTTTGGCATATTACTGCATCATATGGAATTCAATGCATGTTTACATTCCTTTGAACAATTATGGTGTAGCTAATTCTTTTCTTTAAGAAAAAAAAATCTTATTCGTTTTCTGGTAGTTATAACTGTGTGTGCCTTGTTTGATTTACTCAGGGTTTCCGCAAGGTTCATGCTGACAGATGGGAGTTTGCTCACGAAGATTTCCTGCGAGATAGCAAGCATCTGTTGAAGAGGATTGTCAGGCGCAGGTCCTCCCCAACAAAACAAAGCAGCATTCAGCCTGGCTCTTCTTCTGGAGAATCCAGCCTGGACCTTGAGCTCCACACGCTGAGAAGAGAGAAGAACGCACTGCTTGAAGAAGTGGCAAGGTTGAAACAGGAACACCGCCAGACAATTGAGCAGATGAGCACACTGAATCACAGGCTGGAATCTGCAGAGGACCGGCAGAGGCAGATGGTCTCTTTCCTGGCCAAGCTCCTTCAGAACCCGAGTTTCATGAGGCAGCTGAAGTTGCACAGGGAGAAGAAAGAGATTGACTCCACCAGGGTGAAAAGGAAGTTTCTGAAGCATGTTCCTCATAGCATTGAGTCAGGTGAGTCCAGCTCACAGCTTGCCGGAGAGAGTGGTTCACATTTCGCTGTGAGTTCTTCCATGGCTACAAGCGTGCACGATGACATCACAGAACTTCAGAATTTTCTCTTGGAAGACGATGACATCAACTTTGGCATGGATTCAGAAAACATGGGGCTTGAAGGCATGGATGCACCAGAGGATATTGGAGAATTGATTCAGGGGTTCGACACACAAGAAGAACTTGAGCTTGGCAGTGGAGCTGAGCTACTGGAGATGCCTCCAACTTCTGGTCCTCTGGGTCAAGATCCCACAATCGGCAGGTCCAAGGGAAAGAATGTGCTGTCTCCAGGATTGGAGGCTACCTCTTCTGAAGCCGACTGCCTCAGTCCATTGCCTGACAACATTGGGTTGCTTTCAGGCACCATGCTAGGGGCAGCAGGCAGGATGATGGACGCTGATGATCAGCAAATGTGGGGCGTTGATGCTTCAGCAGCCCTGCAAAGCTCTTGCAGTGGCACTAGTCAACAAGCTTTCAGTAGCCATGCTAGTGATCCCTATCTGATGGACATTGCCAACAAGCCTGATAGATTCTGGGAGCTTGATTTCCAGGCACTGGATGAGGCTGATCTACAGCTGGACAAATGTGCTATTGATGACCCTGCTCTTCAGCAGCAGCCAAGTATGAAGAAGCCGTAGATGAATTACCGTGTGAGACAGACAATATGGTGATGCTTTATCCACTGAAGTGTTACAATTAGCTTATGGACGTTGCTATAGTTATTTTGATATTTGGGAGGGCTGACGAGCTCCTAGATACGCCCACTATTGCACTTAGTAGTAGCAGCAGTAGTAGTAGTGAGTTTTTGTTTCCCATTCGTCCACCCCTAGTGTTTTTGAATGGAAACTTCTTATCCTATTAGGTTGTTCAGAGCAGCTGTTGACTGCTCTGGCCGATTCTTTTTGCCCCATTTTTTATTATTTTTTGTTTCTTTTACTTGCGATTTGTGAATGCCTTGCAATGAGCAATGGAATTTTAAAAATCCATTCTCAGAGAGCCAAGCAATTTGCAGGTGTGCTGCTGATCCTTTTTGTAAATGTTTTTATTAACCTGGGTCCCAAACCCCTCCTGATCCTTCAACGTCTGGAATAATTTGATCATGTTAATGATTGCTCGTATAAATATCTTTTTCTTGCAATGAAAATGTCACACCAAGTCTCTATCGCTTTTGTTGCAATAAAACCAGCCGTAGCACTCGAACCAAGGCAACTAGAATTTCTCTCTTTTCTCGGAAACTCTTATGTATTCTTTGTATTTGACACTAAATGATTCCAAACTATATAATGGGCTTTGCTGCAGTACCCCAAGTAACTATTGTTGTTCATTTATTTCGATCGGACGATTATCACAACATATTACCTCTTAGGAGGTAATAGATGAAATAAATATTAAAATATTTTTTTATTTACTAAAATTGAATAAATAAATAAATAAAGTTTTAGATACAATTTAATTTCTGTATACTTTATATTTGACACTAAATGATTCCCAATTCAAACTCTTTCGTATATAATATTTATACAAATTTATATACAAATTCAAATTTTGCATTTTATATAACAGATTCAAATACAAAAATTTAAATTGTAATAAAAATAAATGAAATGTTAAATATAACAATTCAAACTTTGCATTTTATGCTCAATTTCACCCATAAATTATCAAAGTATGTTTTAGTCCTCAAACTTTTCTTTTCAATTTAATTTGGTCCCTTGTACTACGTGAAATGGCGCACCATCCTGCCAGATCAGCTTCAACACCACTTACAGCTGGATATAAAACAATAATATTTGGATAAAAACATTATTGTGGATGGTCAAAAGAAACTATTTAGGGGTCACTGATAATTCTATATGTTGTTTGAAATGTTACATTGTAATGGTACCATTTATATATATCCAACTACATTGCTTAGTTAGAGTAATTAGGTACTAGCATTATTTACTACCTTGAGAACACATTGATGAATTAGAATAACATTATATCAATATTTTTTCCTTAGCTATTTCTAATGTCAAGCTCAACTAATAACCAATTGTGAATAAAAATAAGATTACATCCATATAGGCTAAGAAATAGTATTTAGTTATTGAAATGGAAAATATATAACTGAACACTAGGATCTGAACAACTACTCAATCATTCATATTCGAGGATATTTATTATCTATATATTTATACTCATTTTACAGACATAAAAATCCAAAGTGTGCTATTTGATTCAACTAGTATAGTGCCCGTGCTAACGCTACGGTTTTTTTTCTAGGGAAAGTTGTAGAAATCAACCATATTGTTTTTTTTCAGAGTTTAACCTTTGCACAGTTGTATATGAGTCTGTATACAATATCGGAGTCACCACTGCATATAAGTAGAAATATTTACATATTCTCTAACTTCTTAATCAAATATTGAATGTCTTCGGGGATGTTGTCATAAGATTTGTTTGCTTGACTTGTCCAAATGTCAGCCAAGAACTCCGTCCTCAGTGATGTTGATAGCTGTGCATGGTAGATAAACAAATAATTATTTATTTTATTATTTGTGTATTGTACAAAATATGGTTGGAGACTGCATATGCTTACGTTGTTGATCGGTGGCAGTGTCACAACGTCCCACAACTTCATAAAATTGTATACAAGGAAGCCTCCCAAGTTCCTATACAAGATGAGTTGTTTACTTGGTGTACAAAACTCAAATAATAAGTGTTTATGTAATAACAAAGTTAAACCAAGTGACAAGTGATTACCAGTCTTTAGTGTTATCTGTAACCTTTGTTACACATGCAGGGTATTCTCGCTCCCATGAATATATAAAATGGTTCCCCTTTGATTTTGATAGCCCATGGCGAGATTGAACATTCTACCAATATTATGGAGCATTGTTTCATATACCATACTTTGACTATAACCCTTCGCACATGGTAGATCTTGTAGTGGATCCATAATGCGCACTATTTTGTTTTCAATATCTATCACGAATAAAACGTAGAATCCATCCTGATGGTACGGTAGTAGAATCTAGAGCACATAGAGATTAATATATAAATGGCGAATTAAATAAAGTAATTGTACAAAGTAGTAAACATAACATAACTTACACTGGTACAATCGTCAATGTGATATTGCATGCCTGGCCAACACTCAAGTGCTTTTCTCATTTTTTCATGGTATACTTTGTCAATCTTCCCACAGCATCGTGGGTTTCGTCCAAACCGCGTTATCTGCTGTTGATTTTGATAAACTTAGCATTCTATGATGAATTAGATAATTTTAGAACAAATGGTATACAACAACTTACTGCAAACTTAAGATCCATGAGATGGTATCTTTGTTTATTCAGCATCATGTATTTGTTTTTCGTGAGGATCCGAATAGCCATATTAAAGGTGTCATGATCCAACTCTTTGCCAGCACGCAAAATATTCATAATTTTGCTAACACTCAAAGAAATTGGATGTGGTTGTGTACTTCGTACCCACTCGTTCCTATCAACAAAGAAAGTGTAATGAAATTGCTGATTGTTGCAATTGCAGACATGAACCATATAGAAAAACTTACTGTAAGGTCTTATCAGCATCTCCCAAGATGATTGACTGCATATTTAACAAAACATGTTCCTTGCTTGTCCACCTCAGTTTACTTAGCAACTTGGCACTCCCTGAGAATAACAAATCCTCTACATCGAGCTCTTCAACCCCCTCATCTTCTTGATCGGGGTTTTATTTAGTTGTGGAGTTTCGATAACCCTCGGCCTCATTTATCGGGAGTTGTACAATATTGCAGGCAACTTAAGCCTAAATTTATTAATGTCATCCTGAAAACACATTAAAGTGATTGTATATTATTACCAATCTATACTAATCACTTCATCTTCTTATTACAGTTAGAAACTACTTCCAAAGGAATTACCTGTGTGACATGGTCTGATAAGGTAGTTCCATCCCAGTACTCCATAAAATTAATCATCCATAATCCACAACTACATATGTGCATAATTTTAAAAAGTGAGATATATAGATCTATTTGGTGCTGAGACAATTACACATACACAAGATGGGAAGTTATATTACCCATCCTCTTGCATTTTGTTGGTGAAAATATTTTGAGGTTTCCAGGAAGACACTTCAATACCATTTGGCCAGTTACTTGTGTCTAGTTGTGACTTCTCTACTATATGTTTCATTAGTATCTCCATACCTATTAGCTAGTAAAACCAAGACAGCAAGGTTAACTATGAACATTTTAGTTAGATAATTTAAAGAGATATATTTACATAAATTAGAGGTTGTACCGTGTATCGAAGATGTTTGCAACTTGTCATATCGTTGACAAAAGAGTCCAATATTTGTATCTCACCTTTTTTAGCATTCACGACTGCTAGGTACCAGTGAGACAGTGTAATATTGATTGGTAGGAAGACCTGCAGTCATACATAGAAGATGTATTAAGTACATTAATTTTGTTTTGATATTTGGAAGACATAAAATATATCGTAATAGAAATATTACGGTCAGGCTTACCATATCAGCTTTCAAATATTCATTTACCCTTGATTCAACAGTGTATTGCTTATTATAGCCCAATTTTTCTGGTTCTTCCTCTCCGTGTAATATTGATCAAAATAATGTTAATATAGCTGATAGTTACCACTGTCCACAGTTAGGCGACTCCCTATGGTGACTGTCGTGCCAATAACACCATGGAGATGATCCCCATCTTCAGCTGGTTGGACATTTTCCTTGTCCAAAAGAAGTGAGAAGTTTTCACTGTCTGTAATATGATTAGTACTTGCGACATATACAGTGATTAGTGGAAGTATTAATTGTCTGACTAAATAATTCTTGGAAATAATAGTACCAGGTAAAGAAGAGGTAGCGCCAATGCTTTGGGATTCTGCCCTCTGCTTTTCTCGTCTCTGACGCTGGTACTCACGTCCTTTCCTTCTCGCCTCCTCTCTTTGTTCTTCCGACATCTCAGCTCGCCGTCCCCGTCGCCGCAAGTTCAGTTCTTCCCTTGTCCGTTCGGCATCATCTAAATATAATAAATAAATATGAAATAGATAAATAAATATGAAATAGACAAGGCACAATCCAAATGGTATATAAACTCATTCGAAAACATACATGTGATGTTAGTGATGTCGCTTAGTGCACCGGGCGTATCCCTTGGCATAGACATTGAGTGTGTGATGAGGCAGGAAGGCAGGAACTTTGTTTGCGTCAAAGGATCGTGGCCGGTGACTGAATGTCAGAACCTTCCATGGTTTCTCCTTTTATGGTTTTACCTGAAATCAAACCAATCGGTTGGCAATGGCACTAATGCAGAGGCAACGAATTCAGTCACATCTGAAACTATATCGGCACCAACACGAACCAAGATGGAAACATGAAAGCACACGATTTTTTATGATCCACAGGGGATTGTCAAAAGTAATACTCAAGAACCCGGATCGGGCACACCATTCTCCTTCCTGATCAGGCGTATATACATGTATATGAGTTCAGATTGTGAATGAGTAGCGGATCTGGGGATTACGTACCAGCGCTTGGTGTCGGGCTTGTCGTCATCGCTCTGTTGCGTCACGTTCTTCGCCTCATCGTCGCCGATGGTGACAGATGAGTTCTTGCGGGCCGGAGTGCTCTCGCTTGCAGCCTGCTACGGTGGAGAGGTTGTTGGCAGCCTACTCCTCCGCTGCCTCGCCGATGGAGCATTTGCGGCGCGTGGACGCCGGCTTGGTGGTTGAATTAATACCTCTCGCCGATCCTTGAAGATTTCGGAGATGCAGGCGTGACGTTGGCAGAGGCCGATCGACGGTAGCCGGAAGGAATGCCCTGGATGGCGGCGATCTGCCCCGCGCTGCTGGTCCCGGTGACCGTGGCGTTGTTGCGATCCTTGGTGAAGAAGAGGAAGCGGCGATCTTGCCTGCGAGCGATCCTGGAGGCAGGCGTGCTAGCGCTAGAAAGTTCTGAATCGAGTGTATACTGGAGGCAGCCGAGCAAGTTTGAATTTTGTATCGCTAGATGTTCTGAGAACGATCCTGGCGGCAGCCGTGCAAGTTTGAATTTTGTATCGCTAGATGTTCTGCGTGATTGGAGGAAGCGGGTCGCGAGGACCTGGGTGCCTATTCTTAGAGAGTAGAATTTTCATCGAGATAAACTTATAAGTTTGAATTTTGTATCTGCGTGATTGGAGGAAGCAGTTCGCGAGGACCTGGGTGCCTAATTTTAGAGAGTGGGAAGCCTGACCATACATTTATTTGTGGCCCTTAGATCTATTGTAGGAATGTTTTAGACCCTTGATTTTGAAGTGGGGGAATGCCTTGGCAAGTATTCCATTATAGTAGAGATGGCCGCAGATTACGCCATGGACACGGGTACATAATGATGGCCATCTCAAATTGTGTGTGGTCCTAGAGCTGATCAGGTGCAATATTATAGGGTTTTATAGGACAAGGGCGCGAGGTTGAGTTGAAAAGAAAATTTTAAGGACTAAAATGCAATTTTTTTAGTTTATGAAGTTTTTCACTACAACGACCACTTTGAAAGTTCTATGACGAAGTTGGGTCCAAAAGAAAATTGAGTATTGGAATGGCCATTTTGAAAGTTCAAAAGAACGATAGTTTGAGAGACCAAGATATCTATTCTACCTAAGAGAGTGGGATGAGCTTTTTGTCAGGCGTATGACTTGGTTGGGTATTTTTATGTGCAGCTGCTTGGTGTGTTCCTATCGGCCGAAAATAATGCATGCACAGTAGAGATGCAATTGGGTATCCATTTTTTTTTTTTTTGGTAATTTAGTGAAATTATGTTAGCTGTTTGTAGAGGTGACAAACTGAAATTTATTGTGATGTGGAAGAAAGATAAATGGAAGACCGAAAGAAGTCATTTTTTAAATTATACAGTCGTTTATAACATGCACGCACACTCACTCCTATACATGTACACAAATTCTACCCTTATAAGCACCTCAGAAATAACGATTCGGCGGATCTTGAAGTTCACGAAGTCACCACAGGCGCCTCGCTATCAACGGGGACGTCGCCTACCACTTAATGCATATCGTCATCTTGAAGTTCATGAAGTCACCACAGACGTTTCGCTGTGAACGGGGACGTTGCATATATATTGCCAGTAAATCCTAAGAAAATGTGTGAGCATCAGGATTTAAAACCTGGTGGGCAACGATCCACTAGGCATTCCTACCATTGGATCCAGGCCCATTCGTCGAAAAGAAGTCATTTAATAGTTAACAAATGGTCTATGACATATGCGACATATACACTTTTAAAGACGAGTATCTTTCATAGATATCTTATGTTATGTATGGCTAAATTTTCCAATGCCACGTAATCACTAGGTGCCACATAGGCTATATCTATCTTCAGTCAAGTTACGTAGAGTAATACTCTGTCGTGTTAGTACTATTGTGTATATGTCACTTGTCACATATAGCATCCGTCCATAGCCTCTTTGCCGTATCACTTACCAAGCCGTCATCGTGGTCAGCACTCATCAGCAGATGTGGCCAGGTCTCCCCTCCCCCAGACGCGAGCTCCACCCCTAGTCGCGCCAATAATCTCCCTACTCCCGAGCTGTGCCGTGTCACCAGCCTACCACCACCATCAGTTTGACGCGAATGGCCTTAGCCAATGCCAGTCCATCGCATATTCGCGTCACTTCACTGCACAAGCCTCAGCAGCAGACGGACGGCGCCAAACGCACATCATGTGGCAGTCCCGTAGAGGAAGAGGCTAGAAATCCTGGGCGACGGTGCCCGCGTATTCTTGCCACTGCAAGCACGATTTTCCTTCCCGCGGGATTTCAAATCAGGTTTTTTTTCGCGATCGGGACTTCACCCGTTTTTTATTAAGAGGGGATTTCAAATCAGGTGATAGTATCGTTGATTTTCCTCCTCCCCCTCCGCCGTCGTATGCCACCATGGACCGCGCTCGCCCCACCGCCGCCGACGCCATCAACCCCGACGCGCGCTACGCGATGCTGCTGGAGCCCAAGCTGGAGCACGAGGAGCCCGTGCCGCCGCCGCTGCAGCAGCAGCTGGCGGTCCCCGCGTTCGTGTCGCTGGACCAGCTGATGCCTTCGCCGCCCGAGCCCCCGCCCCCGCCGCCGCCTGCGCCGCGCCCGCTGGAGGCGCTGCTGCAGCAGGGCCCGCAGGTGCCGCCGTTCCTGGCCAAGACGTACGACCTGGTGAGCGAGCCGGCGCTGGACGGGGTCATCTCCTGGGGCGCCGCGGGCAACAGCTTCGTCGTCTGGGACCCCGCCGCGTTCGCGCGGGACGTGCTGCCGACCAACTTCAAGCACAACAACTTCTCCAGCTTCGTCAGGCAGCTCAACACCTATGTGCGTATTATCACACTGACTACTGACTCTCTTTCTTCCTTCCCCCGTTACCCCTCACAAATCACACAACTGCCTCTGTTCTTGGAATGCTCTGCTTCGGCCTTCGGCCCATGACATGAACCACCCTGCACTGTTATTGATTATCATCTTGGATTGGATGTGTCTGAGTAAGATTCATGCTGCCGTGTAGACTGCCTATGGAGATATTGCTGCCGATTTGTTTCTCTTTTGATTGTTGTTGTTGGTGTTGTATCGAGTGAATCATGTATAAAGTGCCCTGTAAATCAAGTGTGTACTCTGTTCTTGATTCCTTGCTTGAGCTGAACCGAACATGTAACACCTACCAAAACTGGCTGCATCGTCAAAACATAACTTGGATTAGGATTCAGACATTCCTGAGGAGTAGATCCTGTTATGGGCAAGCTTAATCGTTTCACGGGATGCGATGCGACGCGATGCAAGGTGAGCTTCACGATCCACATGTGCATACGCACCTCTGTTGCAATTCGATTCTTTTTTCTTCGACAGTAGGGCTAGGCTGCACATTCGTTTCCATTCCCCCGGTCAAAGTGCTGCAGAATGTTTTGTTGCTTGTTTGCTGCATTGTGTGGCTATTTTCGGCTAAATACTCTGCCCCAGTCTTCACCGGTTTGGAATAGTGCTCGTCTTACAGCTTACAGTTTCTCAATGTTGCTGTACTTTCTTCAAGCCAACACTCTATTGCTTTTGGAAGATTTCCTTCTCTACCAATGAAATGAGCACCGTCTCGTGCTTGTTCTTTAAAACAAAATGTTGTTGAAGATTAGCACTTTCATATGTACTCCTTGTTCAAAACAAGTTGAGTTCCTTTATGTAGTTTAGGACTGGATGATGAGAATACATAAAGAGTAAATAAGTACGTGCTCCAATTGCTTCGATACTCTGTGCTGTCTTCTTCATTGTTGGGCCTAGAACCTAGAGACTTAAATCCTCTAATGTCCATTTAGAGGTCTAGTTGCCACGATTTAGTTCTTTTCCCAGTCTCACTGGAACTCTGGAAGTTAGTTTCCTGATTGTCAATAATAAGGTTGGGAGATCTTAGTACTAATTCTTGATAGAACTTTAGTTCTTGACTTGAGTTGTGATAACTGGAAGGTAGTTACTCGGTGTAGGTTTAGGTGGAGATGACATTATGTATGAGGCTTTGGCATATTACTGCATCATATGGAATTCAGTGCATGTTTACATTCCTTTGAACAATTATGGTGTAGCTAATTCTTCTTTTTTTTTTCTTTTTTTTTAGAGAAAAGGGTTTCCCCCGCTTTTGCATTACCAAAAGCATCACAGGTTTACAGCATTTCAAGTTTTTAGCGGCTAAGCGCTGTTACAGGACTTGTAGCTGGGGTTAACCCGCAGACTACCTCACGACACGCTGAAATAAAGTTTGCGCCATTATTTAAGTTCTCAGATAGATTGGAATCAGAACCACCATCGCCTTCTTCTCTTGTCACACCCGACCTATGGCCCCAGGTGCTGTAATCATCTTGTTCATGGATCACTGTTGAAGAAGCCGAAGGCAGAACACCCGATGGTGCCGATCTTGATGATGAACTTGTCGCCCCCGGAGTCCACTGTATGCGAGGTGGCGAGCTTGCTTCGCACTCCAGAAACTTGACGAACAAGTCCAGCCTCTCTTTCACCTCTTCCTTGAATAAAGGCGCCCATCTCGCGATCATCTTTGCCACCCTCAACATCAGCTTGTGCATCCCCAGCCACGTCGTGCCCTGAAAACATAAGTCGTTTCTCAGTTTCCACACTGACCAGAGTACAGCAGAAGATACAGCATTTAGAACCACATGATGTTTAGCAGCAACCCATAACCGAGCAATAGACTCAAAGGAATCTCCCAAGTGGACATTAAAGAAAGTGTTAACCAGCCCCCCAGATTTGCTTAGCCACAAAACCCTCAAAGAACAAATGAACCACTGATTCTCGCGGAGAGCAGAATAAACAGCTCAAGTCATCCACTTTTTGCCTTTTAGCTAAGTTATCTCTTGTCAGGAGTCTATTTTTTGACAGCAACCAGAGAAAGAATTGTACCCTAGGGGGAACAATGATCTTCCAAACTGCACTTACATATTTAGGAGTCACACCCCTATTATTAATGACAGCATATAGAGATTGCACATTATACTTGCCATTAGAAGAGAAGCTCCATAAAATATGGTCTTCTTCATCAGTCAGGATCACCTCATTAACTATACTACAGAGATCCCACCAAAGTTCCATTCCCCTAGAATCTACAGATCTCCTAAAGGTAAGCATGAGGTCAACCCCATCCCATACCTCAGCAAGGGTCTTGCCATGTTGTTCATTTATCACATAGAGAGGCCAAAACATAGTTGCTAGACTCATATTACCAATCCAAACATCTTCCCAAAATCTTATTTTCTTGCCATTCCCCACATTCCATTTGATACCTAACATAGCAGCTCTCATGGCCCAAAGAACACCTTTCCAAAATGGAGAGGCTCCTTCTAAATTGCAGCAGAACAGGTTAGGCCTGTCTTTTTGGTACTTATAACCAATAATATTCCTCCAAATGGAATTAGAGTTGAGTTGATATCTGAAAATCCAAGCTCCCAGCAAAGATAAGTTAAGAATTCTCATATCTAATACACCTAATCCCCCATAATCCTTCTTCAAAGAAACTAACTGCCAATTAGCCAGATGGTATTTGTGTTTATGATCAGTATCATTCCACAAGAAGTGGCCCATATGGGTATTGATTAAGTCAATAGCCCATTTGGGGAATTTGATAACAGATAGAAGATAAATTGGGATGCTTGGAGACAAGCTTTTAGTAGAGTAATCCTACCGGCATAGGAAAGAAGCCTACCTCTCCGACCTGCAATTCTTTTAATAATTTTATCAATAACAATTTGGAGATCTTGTTTTTCGAGGTTTGAGTAATGCAAAGGAACACCCAGGTATTTTATTGGGAAATCACTCTTCTTACAACAAAAGATCCTAGCATACTCATTGGTTTCATCATCATCTAAGCCAATGGTTAGTAAATCACTTTTATCATAGTTAATTTTCATTCCAGACATCTGTTCAAAACAGACCAGCAACCACTTCAAAGTCCTAGCTTTCTCCAAGCCATCCTCATGGAAAAGTAAAGTGTCATCTGCATATTGCAGACTTATAATTCCACCTTCTACTACTTGAGGAAGCAACCCAGAGATTAGATCTAGTTTAGCTGCTTTCATCAGCATTCTAGTGAATACATCAGCAACCAAGTTGAACAGAATTGGGGAGAGGGGATCACCCTGTCTCAGGCCTTTGCCTGGTTTGAAGTACTTACTGTTATCATTATTGATTCTTATACAAAGAGACCCGCCCCTAACCACTTTATCAATCCATCTAATCCACTTATTCCCAAAACCTCTCGCTCTGAGCATATCCTCAAGGAAGCTCCAGCTAACTCTGTCATATGCTTTCTTGTAATCAATTTTTAACATCACCCCTTTTTCTTTCTTTCTGTGCACCTCATGAATAATTTCATGTGCAGCAACCACGCTTTCTAAGATATATCTGCCTTTTATGAAGGCTGTTTGGTTTGTGGCTATTAGTCTATTAGCAACCAAGGTTAACCTGTTGTTCATCATTTTGCCAAAAATTTTAAAATTGCAATTTAATAGACTAATAGGCCTGAACTTCTTAAGAGTCCTAGCCTCTGGTTCCTTGGGGATGAGGGTAATCATACCATAATTCAACCTATCTAAATTTAGCTCCCCAGCTTCAAAGCTGTTCACTAAAGCTAACAAATCCCCTTTAATAACTTCCCAAAACTGCTGATAGAAGATGAAAGGTAGTCCATCGGGACTGGAGCCCCATCGGGATAAGACCCAAAAACAGCTTCCTTCACCTCTCGTTTTGAGAGAAAGGAGCCTCTAACAGCTCATTCTCCTCCAAGGTGACCTTTTCCTCTTCTTCCCAGAAATCTTCCCCAAGCTCTACCCCAGATTTTTCCTCCTTTCCAAACAGGGACTTGTAAAAGTCTACAGCATGCTCAAGCATCTGATCATTATCTTCCACCCATCCTGAGTCTGTATCCAAGCCCACAATCTTTTTCTTCCTATTTCTCTGATTAGCTATTGCATGAAAATAAGCAGTATTTTTATCTCCTTCTTTAATTAGCCTGTCTCTTGATCTCTGTTTGGCTTTAATTTCCTCAAGTCTCCAGATAGCCTCTAAGTCCTTAGTTATTTCCTTCATCCTTGCTTTCTCTCTTAAATCAAAGAGCTCTATTCTCTTGAATTATATCTAACATGACAAACTCCTCAAGGAGTTCTTGTTTTTGTTTTCTGATATTGGCATTTACATTTGCAGCCCAACCTTTAACTTTTTTCCTAAACAATCTTGTTTTGAATTGCCAAATATCTAATGGCTTATCAAAAGCACAAGGTGTATTCCAGATTCTCCTCACAATCTCCTTAAAATCTGGTTGTTCCAGCCACCACTTTTCAAATCTGAAAAGTTTTGGTTTCTTTGGGATCCTATTCCCTAAGTCCAGGATTAGAGGGACATGATCACTCACTCCCCTTGCCCTAGTGGTAACATTAGCCAAAGGGAATTTTTGTTCAAAATTGGTGGTACAGAACACTTTATCTAGAGCAGCTAGCACTGGGGTATCCTGATTATTCGTCCAAGTGTAAGACCTGGAGGAATTTTTCAGTTCTATAAGACCCCATTTATTAATTAGGCTTTGTAAAGCATCAGCCCATTTCTGGTTTATATTACCAGTATTCTTTTCATCAGCATGCAAAGTAATATTATAGTCTCCACCTAATACAGTAGGTCCTTCCCAGTCATCTAGGAGGCCTTCTAATTCTACCATAAATTCCTCTTTCCCTTCCTCATAAGGTGACCCATAAACCACCACTAATCTCCAAACAAAATTATCATGGACATTTTTAATGATTCCAGCCACACTATATTTCCCTACTTTCCAAGCAATGGGTTCAAACTTAATCCCATTTATCCCTACAAGGATACCACCTGCAGTACCAGTAGCCGGTAAAGCTTTCCACACAAAGTCCTTATTGATATAACTCAAGAAAGCATCATCAAATGATTCTTTCTTGGTTTCCTGAAAACCCACAAAGTCCAGTTTATTCTCATTCACAAAATCACAAATGCACTGTAATCTCCCCTCTTTGTTAAGCCCTCTAATATTCCAAAAGGCTCCTAACATGGAAAACACTTATTTTTATTATTAGTGTTCAGGGTCTTGCCTTCAGAGACAACTGAGACCCAACTTTGGCTGACCTGTGGTATCCTGTCAATAGGACCATCAGATACAGAGCTGCCCCCATCTAAAGATGTAGAAAGCATACTCAAACTTTCCAAGTCAGAGCTACTATCTGACTCATTCTTATCATCTAAAGAAGTAGTATGACCACTTAGATGACCCATATCAGACATACTATTGGACAAGTTATTATCAGGAATAACTTGATTAACTAGAGTATCAAAATCAGCAATACTAGGCAGGTTAATCTCAGGATTAGCCTCTTCAAAAGATTTCCCAGCTAAAGATTCTTTATGTTTTAATTCCTCAATAATTCTATTAGCAGAATCAGCATCACCACCAAGTTTAACATTAACACAATGTGCTTTCAAAAGTAAAGAGTTATTGCTTTCAGAAGCAAAGGTTTTGGTAGGTTTACCTTTCTCCAGATTCCTGATCCTCACAAGTTCTTCAGCTTTCTGCATCATTGTGCTTCCATCATCCTTGCCCCTTCTTGGTATTGGAATCCTCTCCATAGGGCCCCACTTTGACTTCCTCTTCTGCATGTTTATACCCATTTTTTCTTCAAACTTCTCAGTCATCATCAGATTGTTCCCAGACTCCACACCCAACTCAGCTAGAGATACACCTTCAGCCGCGTTGTCCTCATATTCTATGTCATCCAGCAAGTCGTATTCCTCATCAGAATCCACAAGCTCCATTTGACTTAGCAGCTGAGAGCAGTCTTCAGAAACCCCCTCTCTTGCCATTCTTCTAAATTCCTCCCATTTAGAGCATTGTGACTCATCATCTATTAGGCTGAACATCTTGTTGCCCACCACCTTGCATTCAGACTCCATTCTTCTGAAAGGAGCTGGGGTAAAGAAGCCCCTTCCTTCTCCCAAGGTGTTGCCATCAGCACAGATTTCCTCTGGAGTCCTCTCCTCCTTCTCATCACCATCATTTTCAATAGGAACCCCAGTAAATTTCTCATCCTCCCCCACCTGCATATTATTTAGATCCTCCTCCACTGACATACTATCTTTTGTAGGAGTTAACTCCCTGTCCACAGAAACATCATCTACTATCATAGTCAAAGGAATAGGAGATAAGTCTCTATCCTTCATCATTTTTCCTGCCTCTTTAGTAACATCAGAGTTGGCATTAATGCCTTCTAGGATCATATCAATGTTTAATTGATCCTGCACTTTTTCACTTGGCCCCTGTTTATCCAGTTGCACTATCAGAGTTTCTGTCATCTTGGATTCATTGATTCCCATCAGAGACTGCATCAATGCATCCTGATCAATTTCATCTTCCATGAACTGATGACTGACTGTCCTTCCTTTCTGACTTGCAGAACTGCTGGCACCAGGAGTCATAGTCACTCCCTTTCCACCTTTCTGACTGACACTCTGATCTTTGTTTCCAGCATCTGAGCCTTCCACATCACTTTCTTTTTGATCTTTTTTGTCACCCTTCTTGTCATCATCATCATCATTTCCTCCTTCTGTCTTTCCTCCATTATCAGCAGTCTCTCTATCAACTTTCATTTCAATCACATAGTTCCTCAATCCCATCTCAAACAATCTCTCCCCTGGAATTTTGGTACTGTCTTTACAAGCAACTTTGACCTTCACCACTTCATAGAATGATTTGAATATCAGAGCCCAGTCAACATCCATTAATAGGCCAAAGCTACTCACAATTTGAGCAAATACTTTCCAGTGAGAGAATTTAGGAGGGATCCCTTTGAGCTGCACCCAGACTTCTTCTAAGGCACTATAAGGCTCCAGCTCACCATTCCATTCCAACACCTCCACTTGGACACCTTCTTTCCTCAAGTTAAATGAAGGGTAGTGTTTAATATCACTCACCCTCTTGTTTGGAGGAAATCTGACCAGAAATCTGCCCTTCTCTAATTCTCTGATCTGCCAAGGCCATTCTTTACTGTAAATCTCAGCTAATTCTCCTTCTAACTCAGCCTTAGAGATCTGCCTAGACTTAATTCTCACCACCCCACAGTTGGTCATGTTCAGCCAATTAATCTCCTCCACTGCAGGGATCTCCACATGGTAAAAGCCTAGACCAAGACTAGCACTGCCCACAAAGGTAGCCATAGGATGTTCTTCATACCACTTGGGACAAACATTCATATGATGCCCAGGGACCTCACAAATGAAGCACAACTTAGGTCTTGAACAATTACCCACAAAATGCCCCGGTTCCCCACAATTATAGCATGTGAGATTGCGGTACTTGGGATCAATCTTAAGCACCTGATCCCCCTGCTTGTTACCTTGCCCCAGAGCTTGCTGCACTAGACACTCATGAGTGGTCATAAGCTCACCTAGGGCTTTCTCAAGTATTTCTACTTTCATTGAAAGCTTCTTGCACTCCTTTTCCTTGGCAATAGCTATATCTCTAGTTTCTTGCATCAAGTCATATAATTGATCCTTAGAAGGTTCATCATCATCATCAACATTATCAACATCGTGAGTATATTCCATCTCACTATCATCATCACTATCATCATATTGTACATTGGTTTTCTTGGCCATGAAGCACGATGATGATGAAGAGAATAGAGGTTTTTGCTCTACTGCCCCTATTCTGGAGCCTAATAACTCGTTTGCCCCCGTTTTTTATGTTTTGCTCGTTTGCCCCTGTTTTTTGAAATTGAAACCTCCGTTTGCCCCTGTTTTGAAGATCTGTTAGATGATGTCATATATTGGCCTTGAAAAAAAAGAAAAAAGAAAAGAAAAGGACAGAAGACATTCTTACCCCTTATCTCTTTTACCTCCCACCCGACTCTACCGAGCGCCGACCCGTTCTCTTCGTCTCGTTCGCTGTCGGTAATCTAGGGTTTGCGAGCAGGAGCGCCAAGGACTGCAGCGCGGTCGAGGGGAGGCGGCCTCGCACGGCCGTCGAGCGGAGCAGCGTGCTCGCTGGAGGCGGCTTCGCGCGCTCGCGGGGAGGCGGCCTCGCGCGCGGGGAGAGCAGCGCGCTCGCTGGGAGGCGGCTTCGCGCGCTCGCGGGGAGGCGGCCTCGCGCGCGGCCATCCCTCGGGTCTCCTCGTCCCTCTCAGAGCAGAGGTCGTTGTTCATGGAGCGCGTGGTCCTCTGTCGCCGCGACCCGCGAGCAAAGGCGCGAGGCCCTCCGCCGCCCGTCTGCCTCGCCGGCGCCCGGATCCATCGCACGAGGCGGCGAGGAGCGGCTCCCCAACCGGGCCCAGCAGCGCGAGCTCGCCCGCCGACGCTGCGTCTCCGCGCAGGCCCGCGGTGGAGTTCCAGGCCGGTGGGCTTGCTTGTGGCCATCGCGAGGACGCTGGGATGGAGATGGGGGCAGGGATGGAGGTGGCCAGCAGGGCGGGGAATACGACGGAGCAGCGCGAGACAGACGGGGCGGCGGCGAGGATTTTTCTTCGCGGCTTGGGGAAGACGATGGGGATGGAGAGGGGATTTTTCTGTTTGCGTGGGGTCCACATGAAGTTTGTTTAATAGAGTATGACATGTGGGCTCCATAAACTGATAGTTAGGAAGATATAGGATGGATGCGGGAGAAATTGATACAGAAGAGAAAATCTCGATGACTATGACAGAAGATTTCTTTTATATGATAGTAAATATAGAGTATGACGAGTGTAGATAGTCGGAGCACAGAAAATGTCATTTTTGTGCAAATATTATACTGAATTCACAAGTGCAAAGCAAATCTGTCAAAAAAAAAGGGGGGCAAACGAGCAATTAACACTACTATTCAAGTTGAGGGTATTTCGGTCTTTTTACCCATGACTTAACGGTGTTAAGTCCACTTCACGGATTAGGGGCAAGAAGCGGCTTCGTTTTCAAAAAACAGGGGCAAACGAGCAAAACGCAAAAAACGGGGGCAAACGAGTTATTGAGCTCCAGAATAGGGGCAACCGCGCAAAAGACCCAAGAGAATAATGAAGGCTTCTTGTTGATGGCGATGGAAGCCATAGCCTTGTTGCTTGTATCTTCTTCTTCATCATCATTGTCACTCTCCCAAGTGACCACAAATGCACCATTCTTGCCCTTCTTGAGTGTTATCTTGGCCTCATGCTTCTTCTTCTCAAACTTGCCCTTGTTGTAGTTCTTCTTCTTCTCATATGGGCATTCGGCTTGTAGATGCTCGGTGCTATCACAATTGAAGCACTTTTTTGGTTGCTCTTGCTTCTTGAAGTTGCTTCTCTTGAAGCCTCTTCTCTTGATGAACATGTGTCCCATCTTCTTCACCACAAGAGCAAGTGTCTCATCATCAATCTCAAAGTCACCATCTTCCTCATGGTTTTCTTCTTCTTTAAAGATTGGTGCTTTGCCCTTGGAGGATGTGGCTTGGAATGCCACGGTCTTCTTCTTCTTCTCCTCTTCCACCTTCTCATCATCTTGATCAAATTTGTCATATGTCAAGACTTCACCAAGCAAATCATTTGGGTTCTTATCTTCAAGCCCATCTCTTTGTAACATTAGCTTCAACATCTTGAAGCTCTTCGGCAAGCATATCAAGAACTTGTGACAAAAATCTTCATCTTTTGTCTTGTGCCCCAAACTCTTGAGATCATTCACAATCACTTGTAGGCGATGAAACATTTCAATGATTGTTTCATCCTCTTTCTTCTTGAAGTTCTCAAACTCACTCTTGAGTCCATATAGCTTGGCACTCTTCACAACATTGGTGCCTTCATAGGTCTCACCCAACCTTGTCCACACTTCACTTGCACGCTCCAAGTCCTTGATCCCCTCAAACACCTTTGTATCAATGCCATTGTATAAGGTGTTGAGAGCCATTCTATTGCATGTTGTGTTGACTCTATCTTCATCGGTGAGATCATCATTATCAAGAATAGCATAGTCATGCAAAGTAACTTACAAAACTCTCTCTTGAATTGAACCGAGATACATGATCATCTTTCTCTTCCAATGATCAAAAGAACTAACTCTATCAAACATAGGCGGTTTTCCCCCAACATGGTTGAACACAATTTGAGCCATCTTAACACCGTAGGATGTTAAGCCTTGCACTAAAACGGTGACCTCGGCTCCGATACCACTTGTAAGGTCCTAGATGGCTAGAGGGGGGTGAATAGCCTATAAAAGGTTCTACAAACTCACTAAGCAAACTTCGTTAGATACACAAATGGCGGAAAGCAAGTTATGCTTAGCCTACTAGGTGTTGCAAGCTTCCTATCCAAGCAATTCTAGTAGGTGATCACTAGTACACACAAGAGCTACCACTAGTGATCAAGAGTTCTACCCACGGGATTTAATCTACACAAGAAGTGGTTCTCGACCGACCACACAAGCAATTCTACCCACGGGATTTAGTCTACACAAGAAGTGGTTCCCGACCGACCACACAAGCAATTCTACTTTGCAAGAATGTAATCAAAGTAATACAAGAGAGGATGAGACTTGTTATACCGGCGCGTCGAGTCGAGGTTGCCAATCACCAAGAGAATGAGCAATCAATCACAATCGGCAACACACAATCGATGACAACCAATCACCGGGAGACAAAAATGAACACAATTATTTTTGTTCACCCGGTGTTCACTTGGGCACCGCCAAGCTACGTCACCGGTTGTGTTGACCAACACTTAGATGGTTCCTCGGTGTGACCCTCAAGTCACTAGCCCTCAAGGCTCGCCCCGCAAGGCACCGCAAGACCCACTCTCAAGTGAGGTACTCAATGACACGCGGATTCCACTAGGATGCTCTTCGTGATCCCCACGAGGTGAGCTCAAACCTCTCACAATCAACCGGAGGTGGCCAAGAACAATCACCTTCTCTCGCCAACGCCTCCAACAATCTCCAAGCCGGCTAGGAGCGGTACTCTCCAAGAGTAACAAGAAATCCACCGGCGAAACCACCCACAAGTGCCACTAGATGCCCTCAAGCAATGCAATGCACTAGGTGATTCACTCAATCTCTCTTAGGACGATCAACCAAGCAAGGGAGAAGAGTGGGAGAGTGTTTCTTAGCTCAAAGAATGAACAAGGGATGAGAAATAGCCAAGAGACCTCCCAAGGGCCGGCCACCTTCTATTTATAAGCCCTCAAACAAATGTGACCGTTACCCCTCGGGAGGCAGAGCAGCACGCGCCGGACGCGTCCGCTCGGGACCGCCGGACGCGTCCGGCGCCCCTTCGCCCAAAGCTGAAAAACGACCGTTGCCTTCAAACTGGATGACGTCATGCGTCCGGTGTAACATCTCTGATGTTATATTACCTAAAACCTGACATGTCATCATATTTAGTTGCAAAGCATTCATGTTAGGTCAACCTTGCATGCATCCAGTAAAACAAAGTTTACATTCTAGGTTGATTGTGCTTCGAGATGATGCTTGGGATCACCGGTGATCCATTGGGTTAAGTCGAGTCCGAGTTTTATTTCAAAACCCCGTTTCCGACAACCTCCGTTTTACCCCCTTTTCCCTAATTCAAAATCTACAAAGAATTTGGGGTTGGTCCAACAAGCAAAATTGTGGGTCTTGATGAGAGCTTCAATGTTGGTGAACAAAGTTTTTCAAGTTTCCAAAAAGAATTTCAAATGAATTTGAAAATATAGCTTTCCGACAATTGTCACCTTTTGATTTTTAAATCGTATTTCAAAAACTATGCATATTTTGGAAAAAACTCTTTTTGGAGAAAATGTGCAGTTTGAAAAGTTGAGTATTCCATAGTTTTGGAGTTTTTCAAGTTCTTTAGAAAAATCAAAAGTAATTTCATATATTTCATTATAGGGTTTTTGTCCCCTTTTTAAATTTGATTCAAAATTCAAATTTCTGTTCAGAATTTGAAAATCCTCCAGTTGAGAAAATTGTAGAGCATGAAAAATTAGGCTAAGGTTGTTTTTGGAATTTTTCGAGCTCAGTTCAATTTTTGGGAGAAATTTGCAAAGTTCTGAAAGTTTTCCCCTGCTGACGTCATCATCGCCCTGTTCTATTCATGCTCTATTCATGGCGTCGCCGTGGCCGTCGTCGCCCATTCCGGCCTGTCGCCGCCGGCCGCCAGCGCATAGCCGCGCGAAGCTTCTCCGCCCCGTGTCGACTCTCCGACCCTGCGTGCCCTCCTCTCCGTGCTCGGCTGCCTAGATAAGGCCGAGGAGGACGAGTCCTCTTCATCCTTTAGCCGCCGCGGCCATTGCTCGGCCCGAGCTCCTCCACCACCCTCGTCGCCGTCGTTAGTCTTCCGACCAAGAAAAACACCCCAATAGCTCCGCATCACCTTCGCGCATCCATAGAGCAAGCAGATGGCCATCCATTCCGCCTAGAATCGCCGTCAAGCCACCTTCTTCCTCGCGGCCGGCCGACGAGCTCGCCGTGATCCGCCGGCCGAATTCATCATCATCGTCACCTTTCGCTCCAATTAGTCTCCGCAGTCATAATCTCCTTGATCTCCTGCTCACCGTGGTGCTCTCGTTCCTTTGTTTGGTCCACAGGTGCCGCCGGAACGCCCTCCTTGCCACCGGAGCTTCGCCGCTGTCGACACTGCCGCCGCCGCGCCCCTACCTCCAGCCACCCCGAGCCTCCGTCTTCGAGCGCGCTGTGCTCGTGGTGAGTTGCTGTCCCTTCTCGTGCCGTTGGATTGAGCCGTGATGCCCTATTGCCGCCGTCCCCCGTGCGCCGCCGCCGGCATGGCCATGCCCGCCGCGGAGGTTGCCGTAGTCGTGGTTAGGGTGCCGATTTCGCTCGATTGAGTCGTGTAGCGCGTCCGCCTAGTTTCACTGGGCATGCTGCGCACGCTAACTCCGCCGGAGCCGCTTCCGTTCGCTCCGCAGCCGCGCCGCCGCTCCGCCGTGTCCGCCCTCGACGCCGGCGAGTAGGCTACAGCCGCTCCGCCGCCGCAATAGCACCGCCAGCAAGCTCGCCTCCTCGCATAGATCGCGTAGGTGCTAAGCCCCTGGCCGGAAACCCCTCCGTCGGCAAGTTTCGCCGCGGTCAACATCTCCCTCGCGCGGTCAACGACCGGAGGTAGGGGACGACACTGTTCCTTTTTATTTTCTTTATTCCAAAAAAATTCAGAAAATGCTTATTTCTTTCAAAATTCATAAATATTTATTGGTAGCTCCAAAATTAGTGAAAATTTTTGTGGGTGTTCCTGTTGATGAGCTTGAGCTAGGAAAAATATAAAATGCTAATTTTGAGTAGTTTTGCTATGTGTAAAAATTAGGCTTTTTAATTGAAAAATGAGTCTTTCATGATTTTTATCTATTTATTTATTTATCCAAAAAATCATGAAAATTATTTTGTAGCCTTCTCAGTTCATGAGGAGCTTATGTGTAATTTTTGAGATTTATTTGACAACTTTTTATTTTGACCTTTATTTTATACTTAGTTATTTAATAGATTTTAATTACTTGCTTAGCCTTAATGATTTTTGGCGCTGTAATTAATTGTTTGCTTTGTCATTAATCTTGTTTAGCTTCCGTCGAGCATCATATTTTATATTTCATCATGTTGAAGCATGTCATGTTACCTCGTGTAGTCCCCGTGATCGAGGAGAGACCTGTCGCTTCCGTTTCCGAGGAATTGTTGTCGGGTCAACTCAAATTCCTGAAGAAGTCAATCCATCTTTGGTGATTGGTCTTAACTCCCAGATACGTCGTTGAAGAACGTCTACACCGACTTTCGAGGCAAGCCCCGGATCCATCAACCAATTTCTTGAATTTGCAAAAGTTTATCACTTGATTATGTACCATTTGCATTAGGTACTAGGAGTTGAGTGATCACCTACTTGACGCATTAACTACCTTGATTATTCCAACGTCATCCTTGAAACCGTTTGATTGAAAAATACGTAACAATGCTTAGTCTTGCTAATTTAGTTCGGATTTCGAAAATATTTTCAAAAGGAAGTGCTTACCCTGTCGGTAAGGTTAATGTGACTCAGCAATGCTACCTTTGATCAGACGGTTGGATTGCATCAAAAGACGTTTCGATGTAACGCTGCTGTCTGGATCGAGTTACATCTTTTAATGAAGTTGAGACCGGACGGGTAACTTGCATTGGGAGAGAGAACCCATGTAGTGTTTCCGTACGTGTCGATTAAGGACCGTTCGTTGTTGGCCCTCGGATCATGGAGTTTTTAATAGTACTAGTCACATGCCCAAGGCGGGTAAGCCTAGGCTAGGGCTAGTCTACGGCAAGGCGGCTAATCACGCACCGGGAGTGGAGAGATGGCGGGAATACGAGTTACCCTCGTGGGCTTGAGTCCCGGAGTTGAGGTGTACGGTATTCTCGGGTGGCGTGAACCCGGACTTATCGAGAGGATCCATAGTCTTGGTTGATATATGCAAGCTTAAGTGCTACATATGTCGGGTGGCTAGGAAGCCCCACTGGGTAGAATAAGCGGTTCGAATCGTCGTTACTCCACGAGAAAGGAGTCTTGATCCAAAGCACCATCATCGTAGTAACTGATGGAACTTGAAGTAATTTGTTGGAAGCTTAAGAATGTGATCTCCGTGAATTATCTTGATCTGCTGTAATCAAGCTAGACTAGGCTCACCTTAGAATCTAATGACTAATCTGAAAAGTAAAACTTGAGGTTGAAACTAGTTTAGTGCTTTTCTACAAAATACCTTGATTATTCGCTAAGCCTTACCTTGTCCTATTTGACCTTCATTCCTGAGTCTTCTCCCCTATTTTTCGTCGGGTAAGTCTTGCGGAGTACTTTTGTACTCAGGGTTTGTTCTACCCTTGTTGCAGGTGTGTCCGTCAAGTGAGGACGTCGAGTAGTTTGTTTGGCTCCTGGGCAGAGCACTACGTTTTGGTGAATCATAAAGTTAAATAATGGTATTCTACTACTATGGTTGTAATCAACATAACTTATTATTTGTAAAGTTTTTTTTTATAAATGATTTGTAAACTCTTGTTATCATAAAACTTCCGCACTTTTACTCTGATATATATTTTATTTGTACAAAACTGTTGTAATACTGCAATGCCTCTTGTAATGATCGATCCAGTTCGGAATATTCGTGGATGATTCGGGTTTCCCGAGGACACCCGACAGAGCTTGTTAAGTCGTGTGGAACGCATGCATAGTAATCTGAGGTCTTTTAAGACGAGGATTAGTGCATGTGGGCCACATTACTTAGGAAGTTCTGCCACATCCGGCGCCCGCGTCCAGCGCACACCGTCGGACGCGTCCGGCGGCCCGGCGCGCGCGCGAGGCACTCACCCCAGAACTTTCTGGTGTGAGTCCGGCGCCCGCCGGACGCGCCTCCACGGCGTCCGACGCCTTGCTTCGTAGCACGCCATCACCGCGCCGAGGATCACCACGCCCCAGACGCGTCCGGTCCATCAAGGCCGGCGTCCGGCCCGAGCGACCGGAGCCCGCGAGCCACCAACATGCGCCGGACGCGTCCGGCGCCAAGGCCCTGCGCGTCCGGCGCCTTTTGTCCAGGCGCTGTCTTTGTCGTTTCGTCGCCGTGTCGTTGATCCAAGTCACACCACTTGCCTTCATGCACCAACTTCCTCTTGTCGATCACTCTCTTGAACACAAGGGTTGGTTTATCTCTCGAGATACAAGGCAATGGCTTTCCTCACTAGATTCTACATGCAATGCACTTCATGAAATCACCTAGTGGCACCCGTGCGTCGAATAGCCGATAAGACTTCCCCTCTTAATAGTGCGGCTATCGATCCTAAACCACTCACACCCTCTATGGTGTCTTGAGTGCAAAACAAAATGGCCCTATCGGTTATACATTTGCCTTGAGCCCATTTTGTTCCTCCAAATGATATGAACACTTCACACCATCATGTGACCGTCTCGATCCATCGACCTTGACTTCACTTGCCCTTCACCGTGCATCGGTCCATCGGCGCCTAGTCTTGCTCGAGCTTCACCATCGCATGGTCCTTCACTCCGAAGTCTCGACTAGCCCTTCACCTTCAACACCGGTCCATGGAGCCAAGCATCGTCTTGATCTTCATCTTTGATCACATGACACGTGTCATGCTTTAAATGCATTAAGCTCATCATGTGGACAACCTTTCTCTAAATCAACCACTTTAGATAAACAAGGTTAGTCCTAGGTTTCATCAATTAGCCAAAACCAAACTAGGGACTTTTTCAGTAGGGCTAGGCTGCACATTCGTTTCCATTCCCCCGGTCAAAGTGCTGCAGAATGTTTTCTTGGTTGTTTGCTGCATTGTGTGGCCATGCATTTTCGGCTCGATACACTGCCCCAGTCTTCACAGGTTTAGTATAGTGCTCGTCTACCTCTTACAGCATACCGTTTTTCAATGTTTCTGTACTTTCTTGAAGCCAACACACAAATATTTTTGGGAAGATTTCCTTTTCTACCAATGAAATGAGCACCGTCTCAAGCTTCTTCTTTAAAACAAAACGTTGTTGGAAGATTAGCTCTTCATATGTGCTCCTTGTTCAAAACAAGTCGAGTTCCTTTATATAGTGTATAGGACTGGATGATGAGAATACATAGAGAGTAAATAAACATGTGCTCCAACTGCTTCGATACTCTGTGCTGTCTTGACTTGAGTAGTGATAACTAGAAGGTAGTTACTTGGTGTAGGTTTAGGTGGAGATGACATTATCAATGAGGCTTTGGCATATTGCTGCATCAAATAGAATTCAGTGCATGTTTACACTCCTTTGAATAATTATGGTCTAGCTAATTCTTCTCTTTATGAAAAAAGAATCTTATTCGTTTTTCTGGTAGTTATAACTTTGTTTGCCTTGTTTGATTTACTCAGGGTTTCCGCAAGGTTCATGCTGACAGATGGGAGTTTGCTCACGAAGATTTCCTTCGAGATAGCAAGCATCTGTTGAAGAGGATTGTCAGGCGCAGGTCCTCCCCAACAAAACAAAGCAGCATTCAGCCTGGTTCTTCTTCTGGAGAATCCAGCCTGGACCCTGAGCTCCACACGCTGAGAAGAGAGAAGAACCCACTGCTTGAAGAAGTGGCAAGGTTGAAACAGGAACACCGCCAGACAATTGAGCAGATGAGCACACTGAATCACAGGCTGGAATCTGCAGAGGACCGCCAGAAGCAGATGGTCTCTTTTCTGGCCAAGCTCCTTCAGAACCCGAGTTTCGTGAGGCAGCTGAGGCTGCACAGGGAGAAGAAAGAGATTGACTCCACCAGGGTGAAAAGGAAGTTTCTGAAACATGTTCCTCATAGCGTTGAGTCAGGTGAGTCCAGCTCACAGCTTGCCGGAGAGAGTGGTTCACATTTCGCTGTGAGTTCTTCCTTGGCTACAAGTGTGCACGATGACATCACAGAACTTCAGAATTTTCTCTTGGAAGACGATGACATCAACTTTGGCATGGATTCAGAAAACATGGGGCTTGAAGGCATGGATGCACCAGAGGATACTGGAGAATTGATTCAGGGGTTCGACACACAAGAAGAACTTGAGCTTGGCAGTGGAGCTGAGCTACTGGAGATGCCTCCAACTTCTGGTCCTCTGGGTCAAGATCCCACAATCGGCAGGTCCAAGGGAAAGAATGTGCTGTCTCCAGGATTGGAGGCTACCTCTTCTGAAGCCGACTGCCTCAGTCCATTGCCTGACAACATTGGGTTGCTTTCAGGCACCATGCTAGGGGCAGCAGGCAGGATGATGGACGCTGATGATCAGCAAATGTGGGGCGTTGATGCTTCAGCAGCCCTGCAAAGCTCTTGCAGTGGCACTAGTCAACAAGTTTTCAGTAGCCATGCTAGTGACCCCTATCTGATGGACATTGCCAACAAACCTGAGAGATTCTGGGAGCTTGATTTCCAGGCACTGGATGATGCTGATCTGCAGCTGGACAAGTGTGCTATTGATGACCCTGCTCTTCAGCAGCAGCCAAGTATGAAGAAGCCGTAGATGAATTTCCGTGTGAGACAGACAATATAGTGATGCTTTATCCACTGAAATGTTACAATTAGCTTATGGACGTTGCTATAGTTACTTTGATATTTGGGAGCGAGGCTGATGGGCTCCTAGATACGCCCACTATTGCACTTAGTAGTAGCAGCAGTAGTAGTAGTAGTAGTAAGTTTTTGTTTCCCATTCATCCACCCCTAGTGTTTTTGAATGGAAACTTCTTATCCTATTAGTTTGTTCGGAGCAGCTGTTGACTGCTCTGGCCGATTCTTTTTCCCCATTTTTTATTATTTTTTGTTTCTTTTACTTGCGATTTGTGAATTTCTTGCAATGAGCAATGGAATTTTATAAATCCATTCTCAGAGAGCCAAGCAATTTGCAGATGTGCTGCTGATCCTTTTTGTAAATGCTTTTATTAACCAGGGGCCCAAACCCCTCCTGATCCTTTGTAAGAAAATTGCAGATGTGCTGCTGAGTGTCTCCCATTTCTCGTCATTGGATGTATTTCATCTTCGGAAATGAAAATAGCTGAATTTTGTTTATCAGCGTGCTATCTCGTCGTCAGATATTTTTTTATCAAATTTATGGTCCTGCAGTGGATCGTGTGGAAACCTTGCCTGCACATCTTTGTCTAGATGAATATACAGGTAGTACAATGCTGACTAAAATGATCATGATGCTTGTAGCCTTGTGCTGAATCGTTTGGTTGATCCAAGAACTCTGAACTGGTGTAACCCCAAGTTTTAAATCTCCGGCTATAGCTGCAGCTATAGCCGGAGATAGCTGCTGGAGAAGACAAAAGCTAGGAGAATAGCTATAGCCGGAGATAGCTGCTGGAGAAGACAAAAGCTAGGAGAATGAACTTTTAGCGCTAAGAAAACTTAGGCGCTAATATCTGCATTTAGCTGGAGATTGCCGCTAAATAGTTGCGTATAGCTGCCGCTACGCCACTTTCGGCCCAAGAAACAGCAAGCCCAAATGGCCTCAACCGGTCCACCACGTAACCCATGCGGCAGGAAGCTACAACTGCTTGTTATTCCCATAGTCTTCAGTACAAATTTATTGCTTGTTCTGTATTTGTGCAGATAAGAGACATTTCAATGGATCTATTGCTTTGTTTTCAATGGATCCATTGTTGTTCTGTGTTTTTTCCTATTGTTTTTGAAAAACAGCTAAAAGGCATAGCTGCAGCAATCTCCAGCGATAGCTTCGCTTAGCTGTTCTGGAGGGCAGCAGCTAAGATGCTTAGCCGGAGATTTAAAACTTGGGTGTAACCTCATGATCCTTTGCCGACCACGCTGAAACTGAAAGATGCGCAACGAGACTTTTTCCTAGTCCATTTTGTGGACTCGGAGTGGTGATCAACCTCTGAAACAGTCCGGTGACACTGACAGTAGGCCACCGAAGCAGGGTGATCACTGGTTTCAGTTTTTTGCCCAGGAATTGGTACTGAAACTCTCGTGGCCAATTTATTTGCGTGTTCATGTCGCCAAGTAATAAGCGGGGTGAGCAGATACTGGGAGGAGATTCCACCACGTACGTAGGTGCTGCTCTTCCACGAAAGGTGGAAGAACCCTAGTTGAACAGGAGAGCGGAGCAATCAAACCGATTTCTTCTTCAATGACACGATGATTGACATGATTTCCTTCCACCATCTTAGCGTGACTTCGACATCTGGAACGATTTAATCACGTTAATGATTGTTCGTATTAATATCTTTTCTTGCAATAAAATGTCACACCAAGTCCTCTATCGTTTTTCTTGCAATAAAATCAGCTGTGGCGCTCGAAGCATGGATATCATTCTCTTCTCTCGGATACTCTGAGCGCGTTTAGTTCTCCATGGAATGCAAAATGCCAACTCCTTTAGAATGATGAAAGGTAAAATGCCAAAATTTTCAGGGTTCTGTTTATCCAAAATGCAGAATGCCAACACACAAGGAATGTCAAAAGCACAACTTTTTGGCCTGTTTTTGGCCTCAAGGGTGCCAAATGCCAAAAGCCCAACTTTTTGGTATTATTTCACCACGGTGTTTATTTCCATTTTGTAAAATAATGGGCCAAAACATCAAATTTTTTGCCAAGAATGGGAAACTAAACATGCCCTCTATGTATTCTTTATATTTGACACTAAATGACTCCAAACTATAATAGTAATACAAATTATAAATTATCCTAATTCAAGTACAACAATTTAAATTTAAAAATAAATAAATGGAATTTTAAATATAATTCAAACTTTGAATTTTTCTTGCAAACTATAATATTACTAGTTAATATAAATGATCCCAATAACTTAAATTTTTAAAAATAAATGAAATGCTAAATACAACAACTCAACCTTTGCATTTTAGGCTCAACTTCATCCATGAATTATCAAAATATGTTTTAGTCCTCATACTTTCCTTTTTTCAATTTAACTTGGTCCCTCGTCCTACATGGAATGACACACCACCATGCCTGATCAGCTTCAACACCACTTGTAGTTGGAGATAAAAATAATAACAGATAAAATCATTATTAGTGGATGGCCTAAAAACTCTTTAGCATCCATTAGTAATTTAATACGTTGTTTTAAATGTCTTTTTTGAAGGCAGTGTTGTTTTAAATTCAAAGTAATGGTACTATGTATGCATATCCAACAACATTGCATTAGTTAGAGTAATTAGCTACTAGCACTATTAAACACATTGATGAATTGGAATAACATTATATCAATAATTTTTCTTAGTTATTTATTTTTTCTATAATTTTCTTAGTTATTTCTAGCGCCGGGTTCAACTAATAACGATTGCAAACAAAAAAAATATCCATAGGCAAAAGAAATATGATATTTGATCATTTATATTCGATGTTATTCAAGCTAATTTATATTTATTTTTGGGATATAATATTGAAAGTGTGCTATTTGATTCGATAGCCAGGGACGACGGCAAGGACACTTGTACCTAATGATGACCCATATCAAATTGTGTGTGGTCCTAGAGCTGATCAGGTGCAACATCACCGAGTTCCACATAGGACAAGGGATGAAGTTGAGTTGAAAAGAGAAGTTCGAGGACTGAAATGCAATCTTGCAGTTCATGGATAAAATTGAGCCCAATGGGACTATTAACCATCACATTGAAAGTTCTACACGATCAAGTTGAGTCCGAAAGAAAATTTTAAATACTGGAATGGCCATTTGAAAGTTCAAAAATAAAAAATAAGTCCGACAGACCAAAGTGACTATTGTACCTAGGAGAGTGGGATGGGACTTTTTTTTTAGCATTGACTTCGGCATCTTTATGCACATCTACATGTTGTGTTCCTATCGGCGATGTTTTCTTTAAAATTTAGTGAAATCATGTAGCTGTTTGTAAAAGGTGGCAAGCTGAAATTTCTCGTGACGTGGAAAAATGATAAATGGAAGACAGAAAGAAGTCTTTTAGTAGTTTTCACAAATAGTCTCTGACATATGGGACATACACTTCTAAATACACCATTTTTCATAGACATCGTATGCTATTTGTGGCTGAATTTATCAAGTGCCAAGTAATCACTAGATAGGTGCCACATAGGCTATCTATCTACAGACAACTTATGTAATACCAGTACTAGTTTAGTATCGTGTATTTATCACTTGTCACATACAGAGCATCCGTCCGTAGCCTCTTTGCCGCCGCTGCTGTATCACTTACGAAGCCGTCATCGTGGTCAGCACTCATCAGCAGATGTGGCCAGGTCTCCCCTCCCCCAGACGCGAGCTCCACCCCAAGTCGCCAATAATCTCCCTACTCCCGAGCTGTGCCGTGTCACCAGACGCCTAAAACCTGCTACCACCATCAGTTTGACGCAAATGGCCTTAGCCAATGCCAGTCCATCGCATATTCGTGTCAGTTCACTGCACAAGCCTCAGCAGCAGACGGACGGCGCCAAACGCACATCATGTGGCAGTCCCGTAGAGGAAGAGGCTAGAAATCATGGGCGACGGTGCCCGCGTATTCCTGCCACTGCAAGCACGATTTTCCTTCCCGCGGGATTTCAAATCCGGTGATATTATCGTTGATTGGTTGGCCCTGATAGCACGCCGACGAGACAGCGACCTCATAGCAATAGTTTACATGTGTCAAAACGAGGGTGTGTCAAAACGAGGGTGCAAGCAGTGCCGCGCCAGGCTAAAACTTATGCCGTGCCGGACCGCCGTGTCGGACTATGGACCAAGCAGCCCAGAGCCATGCTGACCTGAATCAGCGACGCCGGCGGCACGCCTCACAGGTGGCGCCGCACGAGTCGAAGGCTCTCCTGTCCTGCGGAGAATCTAAATCCCAATCAGCCGCCAGTGACGCCAAATGACCGGGGCCCTGCTTCGCTTGTGTGTATATATGAGCTCGCTCCGGCGACCTGTTACCTGTCCCGCCTTCATCCTCTTGTTCAGACACCAGCCAAGTGAAGCTTGCAAAACTGGCCGTGAGCTGCCCAAAGATCAAAGATGCCACCTCTTGCGCCGCCGCCTGCGGCTGATCACAAGGCCTCGCCGAGGCAGCAGAGGCACGCGGAGAAGGCCGCGGGGGCGCTGGCACCCCGGGAGCCGCTCGTGCAGCGGCGGGCGTCGTTCCACGGGCGCGGCATGCCAGAGCAGCGAGATCACCAGCTGCTGAGACAGAGGCCCCGGACGCACCCGGACCTGCTAGCCGGCGTCAGGGAGCGTGGCTTCCGGCGGACGGGCGTCCACGGCGGCAGCGCTGCTGCCTCCCCTGGCGCCGCTGCCGATGCTGCCCCCTGGGGCAGGAGGGCGGCGGCGCCGAGCAAGGCGCTGGTGACCGTGGCCGTGCAGCGGAGCCTGTGGCCGCTGCACGTGATGGCGGGCGCCGAGTGGCGCGTCGCGGACCTGGTCGCCGCCGCGGTGGAGCTCTACGTCCGGGAAGGGCGGCGCCCGCTGCTGCCGTCCGCCGACCCCGCCGCGTTCGGCCTCCATTACTCCCAGTTCAGCTTGGAAAGTACGCCACGCTGACGCCTAGCTCTCTGCTTGCGCTTGTTGTGTGCCCGTGCTGCCACCATTGACATGGCTGTTTTGCAAACAAACAGGCTTGGACCCGGAGGAGAAGCTCATGGAGCTTGGGAGCAGGAGCTTCTTCCTCTGCCCCAGGGCTACTGCGGCAGTTGCGGCTCCCTCTGCGCGTCCAGCGACTGAAGAAAGCCAGGCCACGCCCACCTCTGCCGACAGGCCAAACATGCTGCCACCATGGCTCGGCTTCATACACTTCTGGCCATTGTTGTAGCTTGCTTGCTAGTTTAGATATCAAACGATATCCCTCCCTAGATTCATAGACATACATTTGTACTTGGCCACCTTGCCAAAATTATTTACTGTTGAATGAATTAGAGCAAATTTAGTTTATCTCTTTCCAAAATCCAAACAGGTATTTCAATTTAGCCAACGGCATGTTCTCGAAAAAAATAGCCAAGATGGATGAGAGAGCTCCAGTCCTCTCACACTTGGACACTATAGGCCAGAACTGAGCTATTGATGGTCTTGAATACTAAGAGGCAAACCCAGATAAGTGAAAGGCAAAGACTCTTTGGAGCATCCCAGGGTGTTTGCCAAAGTGTTTAATATGTCTCCAGTCACATTGATAGGCACCATAAGTGATTTCCAGTGGCCTCAGCAAAACAATGTAAAGTATCTTTCAGATGCAGCAGCTGATTGACATCTCCTTGCATGAAGATAAGTGTATCATCCCAGTAGGCCAAGTTGGAATAGGCTCTTGCACCTGTATTGGCGTTGCAAACCAAGTGGGACAATGATTGAGGTTATATAGATTATCTATTTATCTTCGTATAGGAGCCGTCATCTTCCAAGTTTCTTTCGTTTGCTGTCTCAGTCTCACTCAATGAAGCGTCCTGGACTCTTGGCAGCCATTACATATGCACAGTTTAGAAAAGAAACTTTTCTTCTTCCGATTGCTGACTCAAATTGTGTTCATGATATACAAACCACGTGTACAACAACAGCTAAACGCCTGAAGACGGAAGATATTTGGGCGGTGCAATTTCCTACCCTCGTTTTACCTTCCAACTTCTGGCTGAGAAAAAAAAAGACCACCGACAATCTTGTTTTAGCCACGGATGCAATGTGCAAGCATGCGGACCATCAGATATCAACAGCCCTTTTGTCGTCTCATCAAGAGAAAAGCATCTTCAGTTCTTCTATACGTGCAGTGCGGACTTCTTGGTCAGTCAAAGCTCCAGAAATCATTCTCTGCTTTCGAGCCTGAACAGCCTCCATTCGTTCTTCGACAGTGCCCTGGATGGCCATATCAAATCATGATTAATACAGAAAGATAACAGGAGAATCAGGGCCTCAGAATGTCAAGAGTTTGCCTCGTACTATATTCCAATAATAGCGCCAGTAGAATCTAGATTATGATGAGATTTCATGGAAAAAAGATACCTTCACAATGAATCTTTTGATAGAAACAGTTTTTGTTTGACCAATTCGGTGGATGCGCATGACAGCTTGTTCTTCCACAGCAGGATTCCACCAAGGGTCCTGAAGCAAACATCTCATATAAGACACTAACAAAACAAGTGGAAGACAGCTAAAAGATGTTAACAGTACACTATGTTCAGAGGTATAAGCACGGATGCAGCTTTACCACCATGGAACAAATATACAGCAATACTTGGTTCAATGTATGCATGCATGGCATTGCCACCACCCAGCACATTGTCATATAGTATGTTGTTCAGCATTGATAAACCAAAAAAAATGCATGGATCAATGAATTCCATCTTTAGTTTAGCTCCGGTAACATAAAATATTTGTTGGAGTATAGACCCATGAGGCAAAGCCTATAAGGCCCATGTATGCAACTATATACCCTTCTAGGGTTACCATGAATGGCAAGACAGTAATTCTAACATGGTATCAGACTGCCTATGTTAGGAAACTCCCGTTCCCTTCCCGATCCCGATCCCGTGCGGGCGCCGCCGCCGCCGCGCCGCCGCCGGCGAGCCATGGCCGGCCATGGCGGCCCTCCCCGGCCCCTCGCCTCTTCCCCCCCGCACCCCGTCTCTGCTTGGTCGCGCGGGGCCCCGTCCTCTCTGCTCTTCGCGGACCCGGCCGCCGCCGCCGCGCTCTCCGGCGGGGCGGGGCTATGGCGCCGCCGCGGATCCAGCGGGGGGCTCCGCCCTCCACCACCCACGCGCCCGCTCCCGGCTTCCCCGCGCGGCTCGACGCCGGGGCGGGCGCCTCGGCCCTGCTGCGCGGCGCGGCCGACGGGGTGCTCCCAGAGCCGGGCGCGGGCTCCGGCGAGGACATCGACGTCTCCACCTCGCGCCCAACGCCCGCGACTGGCCGACCTTCCGGCGGGCGCCCGGCGACTTCTGCATCGCTGCGGCCTACGACGCCGCGGTGGGGCTATGCCCGCGGGCTGGCCTCGCCCCGGCTCTGCGGCCTCCGCGCCGGCCCCTGGTCCGGGGCTGGGGCTGCGGCCGTCGTCGTCCGGCGCCGCGCGCTTTGGGGCTGGGGGCCGACCCGGCCGGCGCGCTTCTCCCGGCCGGGCTGCCCCCGCAGCAACCCAGGCGGCCCTTCTCCTTCCCCCCACCGCCCGTCGACCCTCCTCGGCCTGACTCCGCCCTTGCTGCCGCGCTCATGTCTGCCCGAGCAGCAGCCGCGGCGGGGCAGGAGCGCGTCCGTGCGGCTGCCCTCGCTTGGCGGCCCGCGAGCGGGACGCCACCGACACTCGGCCCGCCCGGATCGCGCGGGAGCAGCTCCCGCGCAGCCTCCGGCACCCCGCCGGGGCCACCTCCTCCGGCTCCGGCTCGACGGGGCACCGCGCCCTCCACCGCCCACGGTGCTCCGGCATGACCCGGCCGACCCCCGTCCAGCAGCTCCACTACCCAGTGGGGGTCCGTAACATCGGCTCCTCATCCGGTCGTCCTCGACCCGCGTCGACCTCCTACGTCCGTTGGAGGGACCGGATGGTCCTCGTCCTCCGCCGCTACGCCTTGGACGACCACATCCTCGACGAGCCACCGGCCGGAGCGGCTTCGTCGTGGCTCGTCTCGACAAAGCATCGTCCTCTCCCGGATCCTCAACACGATCAACTCCGAGCTCCGGGACATGCTCCGCAACACCCCCTCGCTCGCCACGCCCGGGCCGGCACTCGAGAGCCGGGGGGCAATGCGAGGCCGGGCTCTGCGGCTCGGCGTGCGTTTCCGCGCCTTCGGCGGGGTGACCTTGCGGTTGGGGAGTACCGCCGCAAGATGAAGGCGATGGCGGACTCCTCGGCGACCTCGGGCGGCCCGTGGAGGACCGCGCCCTCGTCCTCCTCGGCTCGCTCCGCGGGGTCGGCGACCGCTACGCCAACATCGGGTCGTTGATCGTTCGCCGAAGCCTTTCCCCCACCTACACGGGTTCGCGACGACCTCCCATGGAGGAGATCACTAGGGGGCACGGGCGGATCCGGCTCCGCCGGGCCCTCTACCGCTGCGCAGTTCTTCGGCCTCTCCACGGCTCTCGCCGCCACTCCACCGCCCGTCCACCCCCGTACACCCCACCTTTGGCCCTCTTCCCACCGGGCCAAGCGGGGGTGGAGGGCCGCAGCGAGTGCGGGGGTGGCAATGGTGGGGGTGGCAAGAAGAAAGAAGGGCAGGCGGGGGTGGTGGTGGTGGGGGCGGCCGTGGCTCCACAGCCGCCACGTCCTCCAGCTGCCTGGCCCTCCTACCACAACCCCTGGTCCGGGCGCATCGCCATGTGGCCCTTCCAGGCCCCTGGTGGCGAGCCTCGTCCACCGGCCGCCATGTTCGCGGGCGCTACTCCGGCGTTCGACCCGGCGACCCCGTGAGGCACACCTTCCGGCGCCTCGCCGGGGCCGGCTGGCTGGAGTCAGGAGGCTCTGGCACGCTCCTTCTCCACCTTGGGCTTGACACCTCCTGTCGGCCCGGAGTGGATCGCCGACTCGGGTGCCACCTACCACACCACACCGGACTCCGGTATACTTTCGTCCTCCTCTCCTCCTTCCTCACACCCCTCGTCTATCATGGTCGCCAATGGCTCGTGTCTTCCTGTCACGTCTGTGGGTGCCGCCGGTGCCCATGGCTCTTTTCGACTTCGATGTTCTTGTTGCACCAACGATGGTCCACAATCTTCTTTCTATTCGTCGTTTTACGGTGACAACTCTTGTTCGTGGAGTTTGACTCTTACGGTCTTCTTGTGAAGGATTTGGCTACCGGCGTCCTCTGCTCCGATGTGACGGCTCGGGGCCCCTTTACACTCTCCATTTCGGCTTCTTCGCCATCTTCGTCACCGCCCTCGCCACCACCACTACTTCTATTTGGCACCGCGTCTCGGACACCACGGACGTGATGCCTAATGCGGCTTAGTCATAGCTCGGACATTCGTTGTACTCGAGTTCATGATGGCGGTTGTGTCATGCGTGCCGATTGGGCCGTCATGTTCGTCTTCCTTTTTCTAGTTCCTCTTCTCATGTGGCTCACCATTCTGATCTTGTACACTGCGACTTATGGACATCGCCTGTACTCAGTATTTCTGGCTATAAATACTATCTTGTGGTGGTTGATGATTTTTCTCATTACTTGTGGACTTTTCCCTTGCGTGCGAAGTCTGATGCTTTCCCTGCGATTCACCGCTTCTTCGCTTGGGTGTCCACACAGTTCGGCCTCACCATCAAGGCCGTCCGGTGTGACAATGGTCGTGAGTTTGATAACTCCACATCGCGTGCGTTCTTACTCTCTCACGGTGTCCGGTTGCGCATGTCTTGCCCGTACACCTCTCCCGAACGGCAAGGCGAGCGCATGATTCGCACCATCAACGACACCATGCGCACGCTTCTTCTCCAGCCTCGCTTCGCTCGCTTCGGGCCGACAGTGCCCGCACACCACCACATACCTCCTCAACCGCCTACCTTTCGCCGCTGTCCGGCTCTACACCACACCACGCTCTCTTCGGTACCCTCCCTCGGCACGATCACCTTAGGGTCTTCGGGTGTGCGTGCTACCCGAACACCACCGCCGCCACCGCTCCCACAAGGCGGCTCCTCGGTCCACCTTGTGTGTCTTCCTTGGGTACTCCCGGATCACAAGGGGTACCGGTGCTATGATCTCACCTCTCGTCGGGTTCTCATCTCTCGCCATGTGGTGTTCGATGAGTCGGTTTTTCCCCTTCACCCCTCCTCCTACCACTTCGGCTCCACGGGAGCTTGACATTTCTCTGTGTTTCCCGCGACGCGGTGGTCGAGCCACCTTTCCGGTTGTCTCCCCGGGTACTCCGGCCACCGTACTCCTCGCCGGAGTCGTGCCCCGGCTCGCCGGCGTCCGGTGTCTCTCACGACCCGCTCCCTACTCGACCATGGAGGGGCCGAGTGGGGTGGGCTGGAGCCACCGCCTCGAGGCCGCTGCCTCGGGCGCCACGAGCGCCGCCTCGGGAGCCATCGGCTCGCCGCCCGGCCGGTGCACGTCTACCACCGTCGTGCCGGCCGAGCCACCACCGCCGCCCGCCTCCGCGGTGACCCCTTCTTCGGGGGTCACTGCACCGCCGGTGGTGTCCTCTCCGCCGGGGACACCATCGCCGCCGCCTCGACCGACGGGTGCCCGTGTCCACACCGGTCTACCACCCGCCGCGCTTCCCGGGACCTCGTCACGCTCACCATATGGTGACGAGGCGGGCGTCCCCGCGGCAAGCCCTCTCCGCCCGCTGCTGCGAGACGAGGATCTCTCCGGTACCCTCTTCCGTCCGCGAGGCCTTGGCGGACCCACTGCGCCGTGCGATGGAAGAGGAGTACGCGGCCCTCTCGCCAACCGGACACAGGATGCGGTGCCCGTCCCCCGGTGCCAACGTCGTCACCGGCAAGTGGATCTGGACCACAAGCGTCGGGGCGATGGTACACTTGAGAGGTACAAGGCTCGGTGGGTACTCCGGGGTTTCACTCGCGCCACAGGGTTGACTATGATGAGACCTTGGTCCGGTGGTGAAGCATGCTCTTTCGTCCGCACCGTGCTTCTCACCGGCTCTCGCCCGCTTCCCCGGTGCACCGGTGGATGTGAAGAATGCCTTTACGCATGGGCTTCTCCGAGACAGTCTCTGTTAGTCGGCCCGGTGGGTTTGTGGACTCCTCCGGCTACGAGATGGTCTGCCGGCTCAACAAGTCTCTATATGGCCTCAGCGGGCTCCCGGGCATGGAACCACGGGTTTTTGCTTTCTCCCGAGGCCAGTCGACACGTCCTGTACATCTATCACCATGGGGGCCGAGGCTGCGTATCTGCTCTATGTGGATGACATTGTCCTTACGGCCTCCGGTGAGTCACTTCTTCGCCGGATCATCACCTCTCTTCGGCGGGAGTTTGCGATGAAGGATTTGGGTGTACTTCACCACTTTCTTGGGGTCCTGTTGAGCCTCATCCAGTGGGCTTCTTCTTCACCGGCGTCGGTATACTCTTGACATACTTGAGCGGGGCAGGATGACGGTGCAACCCCTGCGCCACTCCGGTTGACACTCGAGCAAGCCGTCGGGCGAGAGGGCCCCCCGTGGCCCGATCCTACGGCATACCGCGATCTTGCTGGTGCTCTTCGCACCTCGCCTTCGCTCGGCGACATCACCTATGCGGTTCGGCGGTTGTGCCTTCATATGCATGATCCTCGGGAGCCTCATCTCACCTGCTCTCAAGCGTCTCCTCGAGTACCTCCGCGCACCGCTGCGATTATGGCTCGCTCGCACGGACGGTCCTCCTACGAGAGATGGTTGTCTACACGACGCCGGCCCGGACACTCGACGGTCCACCTCGGCTATGCCGTCTTCCTCGGAGGCAACCCGGTGTCCGGTCCTCCAAGCGCCGCCAGTGGCCTCCCGCTCCCGTCTTGAGTCCGAGTACCGCGCCGTCGCCAATGGTGTGGGCGAGGCTTCCGGCTCCGGCGGCTCGGCCGAGCTCCATAGCCCCCTTCGCCGGGCCACGCTCGTCCTGCTGCGACAACGTCGGCGCGGTCTACCTCTACCAACCCCGTTCGGCACCGGCGCACGAAGCATGTGGAGATTGACCTTCACTTCGTCCGTGATCGGGTGGCCATCGGCGAGTGCGGGTCCTTCATGTACCGACCACCTCCCGGTTCCACGACATCTTCAAGGGCCTCCGTCGTCGACCTTCACCGACTTCCGCTCCGGCCTCAACATCACCGGTAGCTAGTTGTGGTGTGGGGGGCATGTGTGTGTGCTCTTTCTTTTAGATGTCCGGTCTTGAAACTCCGCCGGTAGTTCGAGGCTAGCGGGAGAGTGTTGGAGTATAGGCCCATGTATGCAACTATATACCCTTCTAGGGCCATGAATGGCAAGACAGTAATTCTAACAATATTAACACTAAAGATTCATTTTGTTAAAAAAAACAGTAAAGATTCAATGATGTGAGACAGGCCAAAAAAGGAGCACAATATCAAAGACATGATAATCTAAACACACAAGTTCTTTTTGTTTGAAAACGTTGAAAAGTAAGTTCAATGGGGGCATACCATGACAAATGCATTAGAAGCAGCAGTAAGATTGATTCCAACACCACCAGCCTTCAGAGACATAAGCAGAACCTGGATAGGTCAAGTGCAATGAAGATACATATCAGATCTTGCAAACTATGACAACGCTATTTAGAAAGGAGTGGGTCCAAGAAACAGAAGAAATACCAAAATGCTTTTGTCCTCTGAGAACTCCTTGATAACTTTCTCCCTTTGCTGAAGATTCAATGTCCCATCCAGCCTAGCAAATGAGAAATTATTCCTGCCATGCAAAAACTCAAAAATTAGTTGGTAAGATCAGCTTCGTCAAAACAATAAAGGAAAAGGACCTGCCAAAAAGTAAAAATGTAAACCAGAAGGTCTAGTATTGTGGGAACAGGAGGTTCTTGGCAGAATTGTATGTATTTTAGACCTTAGGTGGCAGCATGAAAAAAAAAAACATAACACACAAGTGATTCAAATAAACTGAACACCATACCTAGAAAGTGGAATTTGCAACAGATCTAAAAATGCAGTCCACTGGCTAAACACGATACTCTTGGCACCTGAACTGCGAAGAACTTCCAACTCTTGCAGCAGAGCAGATATCTTGGAAGATTCAACCCAATTCTTTTCAACATCAATTTGAAACCGGTTATCAGTAGGAGCAGTTATAAGGTCCTGCTTGCTCATGGACTTTCTGCAATAATATAGTCAGAGTGAAGGCCATGACAAGTTGACATGGGAGAACTTTAACAAAACTAAATATATCAGAGAGACAGAAGAGTATTGAAATGAAAATACCTACAGACAGGACAAAGGCCTGCTGTCGCACTCCGCCAACTAGATAAGAGACATTCTCGGCATAAACGGTGAGCACAGGGAGTTAATACCGCATCCTCAAAGGCTTCCAGGCAAATAGGACACTCCCCTTCACCCTTTTGCAATTCTTGCACAACCTCTTCAATATAAGCTCTAGAGGGAATGCAAGAATCACCATTAACAGCACCATTACCACCACGCAGAAAACGCTTTGCAAGCTTGTTTAGGTCTGCAAACTCTTGTGTATCCCCACGACTGGCAACCAAAAAGCTACATCATCAATAGGTATTGATGACAAAATACAAGAAATATCGATGTTCAATTTTTAAAAGTTATTGCCATTCATGTAAGAAGATATGAGCCTAAATTGCCAATACTATAGCATGATACTATTATGCATAGCATTGCATGGAAACAAACCTCATAACAAGGAATGGATGATCACAGCACTGCCTTAGGCGTAGAAGTAACTCCAAAATTGAAGCATAGTTGTGCAGAACCCTTCCTTGCTCAACAAATTGATCAAATTTTACCTATAACCAACAGGAGGCAATTAATTTGTTTTCTCTGAAAGGACATGCTTGTCAGTAGAAGGGCATTACCTTAGATTTTCGAAATAGAGCTTCATAGAAATCCTTCTCTGCCTCAGATAGAACACAGTATTTTACTTCAATATTTGCAGGGGGTAAATTAAGGATTGGCCTGCACAAAAACATGTAAGTAAGTTATGTGCCAAAAAATGTTGATATGAAAAGGAGAGTGGTTTAATCGATTGCAGGCTTTTCAAATAAAATGTTCACAGCCTGGTTATATTCCTTCTCGGCAATTTAATAAAGGATCTCTACCCCACAAAAAGGAGGGGAGAAAGACAAAATGCATCATAACCAAAGTTGAACATACCTGCCCTCCTTATCTGTGCTACTTTTAGTCCTTCTCAGCATTATTGGCTTCAAAATGGACTGCAGTAGCTTTAAGCCCCTTTCATCACCTTCTTCATATGGTTTCTGTACAAGTTTATTCCACCTAAACAGAAGGTGAAAAATAAGAAGTTATAGAATACCATAGTAACATTCAATCACATTGCACAAAGAATACAGTCAGCATAAAAAATTAACATACTTGATGCTAACAAAATAGAAGAGCAAATTTATCCCGGGTTCTCATCCAAGTCCCGGTACTCTCAAAAAATGTATTTTTGGCACTCTAAACTTGCTAATTGTACCACATGAGGTCCAAATCATCAGAACTTGACTAAACCAACGGTAGCATGCCGACTGTGCGATGACAATATGACATGACCCTTCAGCAGTCCTTTAACTTGTCCCGCATTCCTATCTAGGTCTCGGTAACCTCAAAATGCACTTTTGGCACCCTAAACTCACTAATAGTACCACTTTTGGCATGTTGACAATGCGATGACATGGGCGTGGCCATGACATGCTTTTTTGAATTTTGAGGCCATGACATGCGAGGTCGGCATGTTGCTCTAATCTCCTTTACTACCCTCTCTCCCCACCGACGATGGCTAGATTTGGCATTGTTCAGGTATGCATGTACCAGTGGTGCTCCTTCATGTATGCCTGGCCAGCTTGCTGAAGGGAAGAAGACTAGATAAAGAGGTGGATAGGGAGATGGAGTTGACAGTGAACCAGATGAGAGCCACATCATATCATAGTATGATCAGCATGCCACAGAGGGTTTAACGCAAGTTCTAAAAACAACTCCATCCCTTTTTATCTGTCGTTCTCACTTACCAAGAAGTCAAACCTACTCAAGTTTGACTAAATATATATTTTTTAAAAAATATTAATATTTATGGTACATAATTAGTATCATTGGATAGATATTTAAATCTAATTATAATAAATTATTTGGAGATACAAATGTTGCTAATATTTTCTATAAATCTAATCAAAGTTAAAAAAAATGTTTGACCGGTATGCAACCCACGGCGACACTTATAAGGGATCGAGGGAGTAGACCTAATGTGGTATAATTAGCAACAAGTTTTTAGGGTGGCAAAAGTGTATTTGAGAGTACAAGGACCCAAATGAGAATGCGGGGACAAGTTCATGGACTGCTAATGAAATTTTCTCATCGGCATTAACAACAACAACAACAACAACAACAATAGCCTTTTTGTCCCAAGCAAATTGGGGTAGGCTAGAGATGAAACCCAGGAGAGACAAGTCAGGCACGTTGGAGATATTCCACTCCACTCGCCTCTCATCGGCATCATCACAGTAAAAAAAATCGACATCTAGGGTAAGACCTACCCCAAGGCATTGCTGGAAAGGTAGAAGATTCTGAAGATTCTCTTCCATAGGGTTGAGAAAAGACCACAAACCCTGGTTTACGGTCACACATCATGCCACAACCATTAGTAGACCACGTATTTCACTGAAAATAGCATGAGTGGCCTTTTTTGGTGAGAACGGGGAGTTGAACTCCTGACCTATTGCACTTCTGCTTCCGTGAGCTAATTGCACATACTGGCATCATTGTAACAGTCAACATGCCATGTGGGCGGTTGAACACAAATGTTGAAGATTTGGACCCCATGTTGTGCAATTAGCAAGCTTAGGATGCCAAAATTGCTTTTTGAGAGTACCAGGACCTATAGATGAGAACACGGACAAGTTCAAGGACCGCTGATGAAATTTACTAATAATAGTATATCAAGATTGGCAGAACAAAAGTGCAATTGTATTTTGATAGTTACGTTTTAAAGAAAAACTAGTGTGGTTTGCATCTTGAGCAACATCATCCTTGTAACTAACAGAAAAGTTTGGCAAGCCTCATCAAACAGCAAATTTGGATGCAGACACTACAAGACAGTGTCAGAGGGAGCAGTGGCTAGCAGGAGCCTTGGCTGCCCCCTTGTTTGGTTTGTTTGGCTGGCAGTAAGGGGCTTTCTGTTTGGCTGCCCCCATTTTAATCAGGGACCCTAAAATGCTCTCGTGATGTGTACAATAAATAGAAAATGGTAAATGATGTAAGAAACCATTATGAATTTAAAAATTCCAATTAATTTATTTTTTTCTTGAACACAAGTCCAATTAATTTAGAGCTGTCAAGTTCAACAAGAACAGTCAATGAAAACCAATAACAATCACACTTACAGAGCCCAGTTCCTCCATGGTTCAACTTTCAGAAACCGGAAAAGGCTGTATAAATCCTCCAGGTTGTTCTGTCAGTAAAGTATACATTTGAAAGCATAAGCACCAAGTATGCAAATACATGCGTGAAAATAAGAGTAAAATGTCTGGTCCATTATCCTGCATTAGGGATAAATATGATATGTTCAGGGAGTTCTAACAAAGACCAATAGATCTACACATATTCTCACCTGAATTGGTGTACCAGTGAGACACCAGCGCCGATCTGCAGTCAGAGCAGTCGCAGCTAGGGATGTCAAACTTTTAGAAGATTTTATCATGTGTGCTTCGTCAAGCACAACTCTGAACCAATGTACAGAGTACAAAGCCCCATTTTCTGTTGAACCCTACCCAAGCAGATATCAAAAGTTGAGTCAAGAATAAGTTTGCATAATTCAAACTAAATATTAATAGCAATAGCCCCAGTATCATTGCATGCACACTTTGGTCAATGTGGCTATCTTCTTTATGCATGTATGAACCAAATCCAAGCCAGCCATATTTTACCAATAAGATTGCATAAGTATGACATGAAGGATCAAATAAGAAACATGATGGGAAGGACGAAAGACAAGCAAAAGGGCAATGCATTTTCTGTGTTATTTTTGGTAAAAAAAATGGACACAAGTTGTGCCAAAAAAAATGGACACAAGTAAAAAGTAGAAGATGTCAAATCAAGTGTCTATAGTGGTTAAAAGAAGTATGCAAATGACCAGTCAATTGCATGGTATGGTGCTATCTAGGTTATCTTAACCAACGGAAATGTTTACAAAAGCTTGAGCATATTAAGGGTAAATTGAAAGAGCTATGAGATTTCAGCTCACATCGATTGAAAATTCTGATGACACAACACCATATGTAGTCAGGACAATATCACTCTGACCAATGATGCTCGCGTCTTTTGGCCTGTTTTGTCCATAGTGAACATATATATTCACAGCACCTGGCTTAGTATGAGCTTCAATCTCCGCCTGTTATTCATAATATCAACTCTAGTGTTCAGAAAAACTGTGACAGGAAACTTTTTTTTGAAATAATGACAGGAAACATTATCTTTTACTTCTCTGCGGCAAATGAGCACACATATAATGTAGTATAAAAAACGGTGTGGTGGTGCCACAATTAGAACTATACCTTCCACTGACTAATTAGTGTCATTGGACAGATAATTAGATTGCCTCCTCCAATAAGTGGGGGCTTAGGTTTCTTGTGTTTGCTAAAAGAGAAAGGGCTAGCAAGCTTCTTCACAGCATCATGCGATTCACCCAACCCACTAGCTTCACTAGGGATCTGAGCAGCATTCTGAGTTGTGATGCATCCTTTGCTAGAATCAGAAAGAAGAAGAGCTATTGTCATAATAGTCTTCCCCAGTCCCATTGCATCTGCCAGAATCTTAATTTTTACTTAGTCAGTTAATAGAATTGATCACAACTTTCAAACAGAAACAATAGCTATCATAAAGAAATACAATAATAAGAATATCCTTACCCCTCCTCTAGAAAGTTGTAATGTACTAGGAAATTCAGTTGTAGCATCGCCTGAAAACACGTTCAAGTACAAAACTAGCTCCCTCCTGAAATATAAATGCAATAAAATGTGAATTGTTAATGTTCAACTGTAGTTACAATGGTTGTTAAAAACAGCTCACACAACACATACATACTTGTCCTCAAGTTTGTATGCTTCCCAACAAGGGTGAAGGGTTGTAGCCGCATCCTGGGAAGAACTACCTTTCTCAAGCTGCAGCATCCAATGAAGTGCCTGCTTTTGATAAGAGCGTAGGTCACACAGCAAAGAATCAGGGGGAGCCCTTTCCTACAAAATGTAAATTCAGAGCACAATGAGGTCAAGATAATATCAACTGGTTGCTGAAACTCTGCACAACAATGTGCTGCTGAGTTACCTCTAGTGCAGAGCTGTCTGAGATCCCAATTATATCATCCAAATCTGAATCTGAAACAGTTTCATCACCATGATTGTCTTCATTTCCATCAGAAGACAATCTCAATCTGTCGGATGTCAACTTTGTGGCAGGTGCTCCTATACTGCTCTGTTCAGGCAGATAAAACATAAAAGGCCAGTATTTATTATTTTGATAGCAATGTAATGAATGAAGTACTAAACTATTACCTTCGTTTCAATTGGTCGCTTCTTGGAATAAAGATCTTCTGGAGTAAAAGCAGCCTGTTTTGAATTTATTTCAAACCAAAAAAATCAGACCATACTAAGATGCTGATTCTGGAGAAAGAGCATTACACATAACTTAAATGGACTTGTTTCTTTTAAAGTCATTTTATACCTTTATTCACATTCTAAAATCATATGATGTACAATGTTGGGGTAAAGATATATAACGGTTTTCATACTTCTTAATTTTTTGCTTTCAGTATTCATCAATGACTGTTCAAAAATATTTATCAAAGACAATTTCAGGATACCAAAGAGCTTCCAATCACAATTGTGCAAAACTTTGGCAATGCATATTTATGCATTCACCTATACCAAGAGGTTTGAATTGATGGGCTTTTGCAGTGTATTTGCACTAGAAGATAAATGAAATGATAAGAGCACGCAGCTCACCTTTATAAAAGGAGAAAGCCCTATCAATTTGAAAAGTGCAGGCAGAGGGTGAAATGTGGAGTCATCTGGAGCAACTCGAGCTGCCTTGGGCGCCGATTGCTTTTGATCATGAAACATTGAGCTGTTGATATATATACTACAAAGTGCAAGACCTCAGTTAAGGTGGTGTAGTCAAGCAACAGAGATGTTAAATTGCATATAAACTGGACTTAGTTTCAGTCACGGTTCATGTACCTCACTGACAAGAGGACAGTGTCCATAATGGTAAGCACCTCGGGAGCTGATCTACACGAGCCCTTGACTTTTACCTTGTTCTCCTTGAGAAGGGGAAGGAGGCACCTCGCCCACTCATTGGGGATGCGGCCCACCTAAACAGCAACAAACTGTTTGTTCATACAATGGCCTGATGCAGTGTCAAGAATTGGGGTGGACACCAGTGATGAAGTAATGTACCTCCCCGTGGCTGGGGGTGGAGAAGCGCATGATCTCGGAGGAGCAGGAAGCTAGGGCGGGACGACCGGCACGGCTCTTGCCCACGGCGGCCGTGGCGTTGGGGAAGGTGAAGGTGACCGCGTCCCCCGAGGCAATCCGCCTGCCCTTGCAGGTGGACAGCCCCGCCATCTCGGCGCTCCCCACCAGCCACCAGTGCTCCCCGCCGCCGCCGCCGTTGGCTGCGGGTGCGGCGGGCCTAGGTTTCCCTGCCGCGGGCGTGGGCCGGGCAGGGGCTTTGCTTCGCGGGGTTGAGTCGACGAGCGCTTTGGCGGGCTTCCCCGGCGGAGGGGACGGCGACGGCGGGAGAGGTGGCGCGGCCTTGTTGTGGGTGAAGTCGAGGAGGATGTTGATGGCCTTGGTGGGGTCGTCGCCGGCCATGTGGAGAGCACGGATGATGTCCATCTCCGGCGTGCCCTCGCCGAGCACCGCGCGCACCATGGCCACCTGCTCCTCCCGCTCCTTCCCCATCTTCCCCCCGCGAGACGGCAACGGCGGCGGCGGCTCGGCACCCGGCCCGCGAAATTTTCCCCCACAAACTCCTGCCTCGCGCCGCCGACTAAGATTTCGCGGGAAGCTGGAGGGCTGGACCGATTTGCCCTTGCCGCACTCCTCTTCGGTCCTTTGTCTGGCCCTGGCCCAATGGGGGACTGGGGAGTGGGGGTTGTCGCGCAGCAGCAGATCAGCGTAGTGCTGTGATGTGAGCCTGGTTTCCCCACGAGAACCAAATTTCAAAAGGAAAATGTTCTCCTGATCTTCAAGTATTGCGATAATCTGATTTATCTCTTCAGACTAGGAAACGAAATATTTTATGACTCCTTTAATTATTGAAACCAATTGTTTTGCTTGGTGATTTCATGATAATTTATGCCCCTCCGCTTCAACTTATCAATCCAGCTTAACAGTTATTATATAGTGTTTCCATTTCGCAACAAAACAGCATGAGTCATTCCCAAAAATCATCAGACTAACAGGTTCGAAATATATAAACTCATCCGATATCGAGAGGCAAATCTAAATACGTTGAAACTCCAAAGGCCAACCAGAAGATGAGTATAGTTGTGACCTTTTTCGGTTTTAGCAGAGAATTAATAATGTAGTTACTTGATGGGTGTTTTTGTGAATGATGGGTGCTGAGTTGTGCGGGTCCTACTAGCCATATACCACCATATTGCAAAGAAACGTCATTTTACTTTAAAAATGTTTTTCATTTCTTGTTTAGAAACATTCATGTCAATTATGTTAGGTGAGAATTAAATAATTAGCATAAAATTGACATATGGTAATGATGAAATAAGTTAGCAGAATATGAATATTGCGAACTGATTTTGTTGTTGTATTTGAACTCGCAACCCAAAGCACCCTTGCGCAAGGTGGTAAACAACTCCATAGGAAGGTGGGGTACACCATGTTAATTTCCCAAGGGCAAACGTAACCCTAGGGTACCTCGTCGATTTAGCTAACACAACATAGGCAAAATATATATAGAAACTGATCCATTGTAACTAAACAGAAAATAAACCTACAAACCGATTATACCGACACTTTATCTCTACCCCCAACCAAAGTATATGATGAGGGATAGGGATCCCCTAGTCACCAAACCACATCAATACCCAATAAACAGTAGTTGTGATCCCCTACTCGCAAACTGACCCAAGCATACACGCACAAGTATGTGTTACATTGATTACTAGTTGGATTTAAAAACACCAACAATTAAGATAAAAAAACTATGTACTTGTAGCATATTAAAATTTGAAGTGAGAAGAAAGCTATGTGCATCTATGCAAACCAAGTAAAACATGCATACACAAGGATAAATATATATTTCAGTAGTGTGCCAATCGTGAAAATTTTCCTTAGCAAACCATCATATGCCGGTGGTAGTTTACTTTAAGTTATGTTGATAGCTCATGGCAATAAATTATGTAAACCTTTACTTTCGGTCAACTAAATACACAGGGTGCAATGTAAAGATAAAAGTACATTTAGATCAGTTGATACATTTATCACATTTGAATCAATGTTATAGAGGCGGGATGGCTAATTCACGCGCGCGCGCTGGACCGAGAACTGGCGCACGATCTCCGACCGTAGGTCTTTCCCTTCTAGGAAATAAACCAATCCCGCAATTTGCCTAATTTGGATAGCATCTCGCTGTTTGTTTGAACGGTGCATGCACAAAGTTTCCTTTTTTGATAAAAAAATACCGCAACTTTTCTTTTTTAAAAAAAGTTTTTTTTTATTTATAACAAAGGAGAAGTAAAGTTGCAAATTCAAGCGTATAGATTCCATCCTCTAATTTATACGTCTAACTTAGAACACATAACTTATGTGAGCTAACACATAGCAAAGTTAAAAATCTAACTTAGAACGCATAAATTGCGTGGGCTAACATGTTACAAAGTTAAAAATCTAACTTAGTGTATAACTTACGTGATTTAACACATTGCAAAGTTAGAAATTTAACTTAGATATCTAACTTATCACGTCAAAACACATACCTTACAACATTGCAATGTTGGAATCTAACTTATACACATAACTTTTACATATAAGTTAGGTGCTAGAACATAGAAAAAACTTATACACAGAATGATAGCAGTATAAGAAAAAAAGTGAAAATAATTTTTTTAAAACATATTCAAGTGAGATCTAGTTTTCTTCGTCTCGTCACGTAGAAAGACTGGTATAAACGGAATTGAAAAAGGATACATAGTTTAAAAATTATAGCAAGCTGAAATAAATAGATTCAATTTTTTAAGTGACGTCATCGGCTGGCGCATGAAAACGTGTGGCTCGGTGTGTGTCTGAGCGTTCGCTCGGAAGCGAACGAGCGCGCGAGTGCGGGAATGGAATTTCGTTATAGAGGGAACGAACATAATGAGAGCAAAGAAAATCATTGTGATTAGTAACATAATACTGTAAACCGTGTTTAAGCGTAGTTTGACGATAGTCTGAAAATAATGAGTAAGCAAAAAAGAAAAAAAAATGCCAATACCGAAACAAAGGGGAAAACAAAAAAGAAACTACACGTCTACACCTCAGCCCAAGACTGTTTTCCTCAGTTGATGGGCTACACTGGGCCAGTCCCTGGGCTGCACGGTCTGCGTGCCTAGTGGGCCGAAGGTAAACCAAAAGTCAAAGCCTCAAACGACACTCCGAGAAAAATTCAGTCAAAGTACAACGCTAGTTTTTGGACGGTTCTGTGAAACGGAACATGGGAATTAGTTGAGCGTAGCTGTCCTGTCGGCATGCCTGCCAGCGCGCATCAGGAGAATTTTAGAAGGTAATCGTTGCATCAACCACGCATACATTAGTACATATACAAATCGAAAATTATTACCGGAACACGAACAGCCTGCAGTAGTAGTTTATGGAGGTAGGCACATGCATGCCGCCGCTGCGAGACCGGCCCAGACCCGGCCGGTGGTGGATCCGTCATCCGTGGATGTAAAATGCCAGGAAGCTACAGGAGTAGTTGCACGTAGCTGCTGCCTGAATATTTTTTTTTTTTGGTACTATGTAGGAGTAGTGACGAATAGTGGAACGGATTAACCGGAGGAGCCACGAGTCAATGTACACCGATGAGGCGGCACATGCGCGACGCCAGTGTCGCACTCCGGCCACCTCCTCCGCCCACGCACGGGAACATGGGATGGGACGGCATTCCCGGCCCGGCGGCCCGGGCACGGGCATGGCACGTTGCCACGCAGCCACGCAGCAGGGAGGAGGTGAACCAAAGCCAAAGTAGAAAAGCCTGTCCTGTTCCGTATATCCGTAAAGTAGGAGTACTGTACATGAGCAACCTATGCTCCGTACAATCATGGCGTGGATTTAGGTGTAGGCCTCAAACCCCAAATTCACATTACTGGGGATTTTCTTTGATTTCGTATAAGATAAGAATAAGATGTCTCGTTTGTACGAATTGTACCATATAACAATAGTACGAAGTACAACGGTATAATTGGCGTTTGGGACCGCGTCGATGGATGTGGTGCCCTCGCGAGTACATGTACAGCATGCGATTGCGAGCCGTAGCGCACGTACGGAGTACGAATACAAGGGTGATGGAGCGCCATCTTCTGCGCATGAAAAGCCTCCCCACGTGGCCTCCTGCTCGGGCACAGTACCGGGCCTGGCCTCGTATTCCCGGCCCGCATTAAACAAAGGCCCGAAAACCCAAATGGCATGGGTGCGGGTGGCCGAGCCGAAATGGCGCCTCTCCTCTCCCGCTCTACCCGCGCGGCGCATACGCGGACAAACACAAGGGGAGGTAGGCAGGAGACCCATCATCATCGTCCCACACCACGACCAGTCGTCAGTCCACCACCTCCTCTCTCTCCTCTGCACCTGCAACTGCAGGCTGCAGCTGCAGTGCTCGTCTGGTACAGCTGCTGCTCCTCCATCCCTCCGCCACACCCGCCGGATCACAGTGGCGGAGGAAAATCAGTCGCGCGTCCAGCACCGCCAGAAGAATCCACCGGCTAATGCCGGGGATCATCTAGAGCATCTAGCTTTCTCTGTGCCGCGCATGGCCGCGGTGTAGCTGAAAGCTAAAGGCTACAAGCTAGATCCTCGTCAGGCCAAGAAACAGGGCAAGGCAAGAGAGAGAGCGCGTGTCCCGCGCCGGAGAGCAGTCGTGCCGGAGAGGAGAGGAACCATGGGGGAGAAGGACGCGGCGGCAGGCGTGGCCGCGGGCGCAGGGGACCAGCAGCAGGACGACGGCACGGCGCCGGCGGCGCCGCCGGCGCTGGACGGCGTCCAGTACTGCGGCGAGCACCCGTACAGGCCGGCGGCGGCGGCGGTGGCCGGCGGCGGGATCTGCGCCTTCTGCCTGCAGGAGAAGCTGGGGCGCCTGGTGTCGTCCTCCAAGTCCAGCCCGTTCTTCCCGCTCGGCGGCCACCCGCCGCCGTCCGCGGGGTCCCCGTCGTCGTCGCCGCCGTCGTTCCGCCGCGGCGCCGAGGCCATGGGTGCGCAGCCGCCCCTGCCGGTCCACGCGTCCGGCGGCGGCGCCGCGCGCAGGTTCATGGCGTTCCACCGGAAGAAGACGCCCTCGTCGTCGGCGGCGGCGGCCGCGTCTGTGGGGGGAGGCGGGTTGAACTTGAAACGGAGCAAGTCGGTGGCGCCGAGGCCCGAGCTGGAGCAGTTCCCCTACTCCTCGGCGGCGGTGGCGTCAGCCGAGAGCCCGCGCAAGAAGAGCTTCTGGTCCTTCCTCTCCCTCACCTCCTCCTCCGCCGCCTACGCGCACCAGGCCGCCACGCCGTACGCCACCAGCGCGGGCGCCGCCTCCGCCGCCGCCGCGAGGAGGAAGTCGGTATCCGTGGCCTCCGCGGCGTGGGCGTCCAGGGCCACCGTCGCCAGCGAGCAGGACCAGCAGCCGCGAGGCGGGACCGGGCCGTCGTCCACGACGACGCTGGGGCGGACGCTGGAGGCCATCGGCGAGCCGGAGAGCCCGAGCCAGAGCCAGGTGTCCTCCTCCTCCTCCTTCGGGCGGAAGGTGGCGCGGTCGCGCTCCGTGGGCTGCGGCAGCCGCAGCTTCTCCGGGGACTTCCTGGAGCGCCTCTCCAACGGCTTCGGCGACTGCACGCTCCGCCGCGTCGAGTCCCACCGCGAGCCCAAGCCCCACAAGATGCGCGGCGGTGGAGGCGGCCTGCGCCACCTCGGCGGCGGTGGCGATGAGGATGAGGATGACGACGACGACGTGTACGGGCACCACCAGCACCGGATCAAGTGCGCGGGCTTCTTCGGCGGCCTGGGCCCCGCGTCCTCCTCCTACTGGCTCTCCGCGGCGGAGACCGCGAGCGTCGGCAGCGGCAGCGGCGGCAGCAAGAGGTCGTCCGGGCGGAGCCACCACCGGAGCTGGGCGTGGGCGCTGGCCAGCCCCATGAGGGCGTTCCGGCCGACGACGCCCTCTGCCTCCACCAAGACCATCACCGTCGTGCCGCCCAGCCACGTCACCGTCCACGGCAACGGCATCGGCAACGGCAACGCCTCGGCGTCGGCATTGTCCATACCACCATCCGCGGAGGCAACAGAAGCGGCAGCGGCAGCTCCAGTGGCGGCGAGCTGAAATTCGGAGCTGGATCATGGCCGGTTATTCACCCCGTCTTGCCAAATCGCCTCGTACAGATCTCGTCCTCCTCTCCCCCACCTGCCGTTGTAGTGTGTGCGTGTGTAATTTGAACAACAAGAACTGCGCATAAGTTGAACTGGAATCGTGCTGTGGAATTTGGGTTTGATCGTGGTGATGTCCCTGACGTCTTGTTTGTTCATGTGGGCACTTTGCGTTTAGGCTAACAATTGTTAGTAGTACACCTGAATTTGTTGATGTGTTCGTCAGGTCAAATCACCGCCTCTTTCTTTGATCGTTTTCTTCATTACGTAGCTCATCATGCAGCAGAACCGGCATTGTTGTGCAGTGTGATTTTGAAATGTTCACCGTGTGAGTTGTGGTGACATCTAACGAAACGATCCATCAAGCCCATCCGATCCATGTTGGTAGAAGGTGTCCATAACTCTGAACGGAACACGCACATTGCAGTAACGCTGTCATAACGACGATGCATTTTGGGTGGTTGGGGGATGGAAGCAGTAGACGAGGATGGTTTTAGTGCCAGAGTGACCATCTTGTCAGTTGGGTGGTTGTCCAGGGCCACTGGTCAGGGAAGCCAACCACGCAACGACACACAGACACCCGAGCTACCCGTACCCCCTGCCCGTAAGTACAAAGCACAGTTTGACTTGACCATTGCATTTAGCACTAGCGATAAGCACGTCTGCCGCGCAGCTCGTGCCCACTGACCACCTCGCCGCACGAACCTCCAGGCGGAGCACGGGCACGGCCATGGCACCAACACCGCCGTCCAGTGAAAGGTCGCTGTGGGCGGCCACCGATAAAAAGGCACTCTGCGAACCCCGAAGCCATGGAAAGGTGGGTGAAGACCCCTCGTGCTCGTTCTCGTGCTCGTTGCGAGGCCCGGCCCGGCGCCCGGCGCCTGGTTACTGAGGCCGGCCGGGGTCCAATTCCGATCCAATCAGGCAAGGACGGACCAGGCAGGTCCGGTGTGGCCGGCCACCGTGGCAGCTGGACAGCGGTGCTTGCTTGCTGCTGGCTACTGTGGCTGTGGCACCCGGTGCTGTGCGGTGCTCCCCTGCAGCAACGCGACAGCGACGCCACGACAGGTCTGTGGTGACTGGTGACACTGTTCCGACTTCCGAGCGCGGGGGCGCGGGCGGGGGAGACGAAAGGTGGTGGCGCCGAGACGAGAGGCGGCAGCTTTGGGCAGGAGGAGGGGCCGCAGGGGGGAGGGGCTGCGTTTTTTACCGGTCCGGGCGAACCGACCGGCCGGTGGCGGAGGCGGTTTACCGGGCGGTTTGTACGGAAACCGCCCGGTAACCGACCGGATTTAAAATCAAATTTGAATGCGTAGTTCTTCCGGTTTGTACCGGTAAACCGGCCGGTTTGTGGTGGTTACCGGCCGGTTTTTCCGGTAACCGCGCAAACCGGATTTTTTTTTTTGCTTGAATAAACATTTTTTTGGGTAGTTTTTTGGCACATATTAATGTTCACATACAACACAATGCGGTACTAAATAGCATAAGTCACTAAAGCAACAATATTTAGTCGAATACAAATACAACTACAAACCGATACGTAGTCTCATACAAATAAATCGTCGCATACAAATACAACCACGTCGTCGCATACAAACACAACCACATAGTCTCATTCACTCGGAGGATGTATGGGAAGACCCCATATCGGCACGACGCTTGATATTCGGCGGTGGACATAAGAGAGATACCGCTGCTCTGGAGCGGTTCGGCCTTGTATTGTTGCCAAGTTTTGCCCGTCCATCATGCCTTGTTGTCTCCCAATCCCGAACAAATGTTCTATAAAACTCGGGTCTTCCCATTCAAACACCCATTTATTAGTAGGCTGCACGCTCACGTCAGGAATGGGATAGCTATAAGTATTTGTGAGGTATCTTTGTAGGAGGAAGAAGAGTACGTGGGGTGTCGTAGTCCGTCGGTCCTCGTGATCTCCTCTGCGATGACGGTTGCCTATGGTCACGGTCTTGAGTACAATGTGTGAAGTCGGTCTCGCCTGCAATCAACCATAATTAGTAGGCATTGACAGAAAAAAACTGTGCGAATGTAGGTGCAATGGATACCGTGAAATGAAGACTGCGTAACGAGGATCGCGAAGCATCACTACCACGACCACCACCACCACCACCTTCATAGACACCACCACCACCTGCATACCCACCACCACCACCACCGCCACCTTCACTCTCACCACCACTTTGACCAAGCTTTACCAATTGCTTCCTTTGCAATTTTTCCCTTATTTGTCCACTTGCCAGTATCAATCCTTGGTTGGTACATTCCTCTACTCCCACCCATTGCCGCATTATAGTCCTCCACCACCACAGGAGTCTCCCTCGTGATCCCCGCTCTTCTACTAAACATCCCTCGAATAGGATTCCCCCACGCGAACCACCACCACCACCACCGCCGCCACTACCACTACCCCCTCCACGCTCGTAATGACCTCCTCTCTCGTCGAACGGTTTGTTCGTACTCATATCGTGTTCTCGACATGTTCATTGCCGCCCGCATCGAGCCTCATATTCCTCATCACCAAGGGGTTGGTTTCCCTCTTGTGCGGCCGCCTCCCGTGCCGGCTTTACTCGAGCCGGTCATTGCTTCTTTCCTTAGTACCGTCAAGCTCTCGCCGAAAGTAGGTACGCACATCCGGTGGCACTCGTTGCAATGCACGACATCCGTCCGCGCCCGCCAAATGCCGCTTGAATCTAGTGCAACCACCGCCATGTTTCGTCGGTTTACAGAATCGCAATACCATCCAGGAGAAAGGTTTTGACCATGCTCCCATACACGATCGTGGGGTCTCGCCCGACATTGTCTACCCGCATGAACGAACAACAACATACACATACCAATATATAAATACACCAAGTGCACGAAATGTATGTCAAGAATATATATGAAGTCCCTAAGTCACTAAGTCACACCTAAATTCCATGTATCTCGACAATATATAACAAAAAAATACATGCATCCTACCCCAAATCCTACCTAAATCATACCCTACACTATTAAATCCTACCTAAATCATAGATCGGGCCCAAAATCATACCCTACAAGCATATCCTACCTAAATCCTAGAGCTAAAAGTACTCTAAACAAAAAAAAAAAAAAAAAAAAAAAAAGCTTACCTACTCCCGAGGCGGTTCCGCGCTCCCGCTCGGTTTACCAACCGAACCGAGCGAGCGGGAAACCGCCAGCCGGACAGTCCACGGGAAGCGGCGCGGGCGCTCGGTAAGCCGCCCTTCCGGGTAAACCGCCCACCCGGTCGGTCGGACGGTGGTGGCGGGCGGGCGCGCAGCCACCCGGACGAGCGGCGCGGGGCGGAGGGAGCTTCGGGCCGTTGACCCCGCCGCAGGGCCGTTGACCCCCGCCCGCCTCCGGCGCCTTTAAGCGCTCCCGAAATTTGAATTTTTTCATATGAAACGAGTTCCAATTTCAAAAATTTTACACCATTGGGTTCCATAATTCATGAGCTATTTTTAGGCGCCCTATGGGGCCTAATGGGCCTCATGGGCCTTAACGGCCGAATGGAAAGCGGGACGCCGGGGTTTTTTTTTTTAAACGAACTGAAATTTGAATTTTTTCATATGAAACGAGTTCCAATTTCAAAAAATTTTACACCATTGGGTTCCATAATTCATGAGCTATTTTTAGGAATTTTTCAGCATTTTTTTTTTCAAAATTCGAATTTGAAATTTGGGCCGGTCATTTTTTTGTTTGTTTCAATCTCATGCCCATGTTGTTTCTATTCGTGTTGGCGGACCGTTTCAAACCTATATCCTTCTTTGTTTCAATTCGCGGACCGGACCGGTCCGGGAAGCTCGGTTACCGCGGTTTACCGCGGTAAACCGAGCGGTAAAAAACGCAGGGGAGGGGACGCCATTGGGGGGACGAAGCCCTTGGTGGTCTGGTACTCTGGTGTGGTCTGCTCGCCCCTCTGCCGTCTGTTGGTGGATGCCATGCCATGCAATGCACGGAGCACGGTCAAATTTGGCCCAGTCTCTCGTCGTGGCCTGCGTGTGGCATCCATGACTGGTCACCCTTCCAGTCTGGGAAAAAGGCCGCGCGGGGCCCGACCCGATCCCCCCACCCGGCTGCCCGGCTCCGGGCTTCGGCTTTATTGGCGCGCACTCATTTCCCGGATCTTGTCTCGGCGTTCCACGGATGGCTGTTCCACGGATGATGCACCTGGAGTGTGTTGTTGTTGTACGTTACGTTGTGCTGTACTACTACGCTACATGCTCCTTGGATCGCGACGCGTCACGTACTCCAACTCGGCAACCAACGCCGTCCTGTTGGTCGTCTCTTCCCTCTGATGATGATGATGGGTTAAGTGTACTAATCCATGCAATGCAACAGCACGGATGGCTCACCTGACGGTATGATGGAGGCACATTGAAGGATCAGCGTACGATCGAGCAATACTAGTGCTACTGTGGTACTTGTAGGGTGGCGCCCGTCGGCCATGGACCAGCGCGGCGCCGAGCAATCATGGACGGCCGGACGGGGGAGGACGTGTTCTGGTTCTGGCACGGTGGCAGTGCCAGCCGAAACGGTGGCCGAGCCGTCCTTGTACCCGGTACAGGCACAGCCCTACCGCCGAGGCCGCGGCCGGCTGTATACACAAGCTTTCCTCGGCTGCCGCTAGCTGCATCATCCGCTGATGGCCGCTGGCCTGCTCTGTGCTCTGCTCCGCCACCATATCGCCCTGCCTCGCCGTATGGCGCAAATGCAACGCACGCAGCAGCGCAGGCGTGCGTAGCGGGGCCGACTGCCGACGCGACACAGTGGGAAGTAATGGTTCGCCTGCGGAGGCGAGTAGTACCAGACTACCAGTTGTCTTGTGAATTGCGAGAGATCACATCTACAGTAGCTAGCAGGTGGTTGGGCTTGGAACTCGGCACAAGACACACACGAGTGTAGACAAGGCCCAAGGCCCGATCGAAGCTGCAGCTCAGCTCTAGGACTAGGAGCTTGTTGCATTGCATCACATCATCAGGGCATGTCCGAGCCGATGATCACAGGCGAGGACGACGCGAGGTCAAAATGGTCAGGAGGAACGAGAGCTGCAAATGAAACATTCCATTTGTTAGACCTTGGTTTCGAGGTTTTACTGCGGCTTTGAAAGAAATGAAACGAAAATCATATATATATATGGACTAATGGAAGAGATATGTTGGTAATGGTTTGTACCGTTCTATTTAGACAAAAAAAAATACCGATGATATTGTAGACTGAAAATACTAATAATATTATAACATTTTTAGCACATTACACTACAAGTCAAAGAGTGAGCTTAGGTTCTAGGAAGTGAGCCCGGTTCACTTGGCTAGGTGATGAATGTTTCAATATTTATAGTCATTTAGGTTCGGATCTCGTCGGTAGCAAATTTGTGGGTCTATTTTCTCCTTAATAAAGCAAAACAATCTAGTATTTCCTCCTAGATTGCTCTCGTTTTTTCTTTTTTGAGTCAGCTTAGGTTCTACGAGTCCTGGTAAGCAAACATCCCGTCTCGAGTGTCGACGGACAGGTCGACACCAGCAGGTGTAGGCGGCGGCCGTGATGGAATGGAAACGTATAAGCGAGCTCATCATTTCGGATTCCAAGCTTTCCATTGAGGCTTGTCAGGCGTTCCACGCCTTCGTGGCTTGTGCTTCCCACACCACAGGTGGCAATACGCTTGTCACGTAGTATTAGCAGCACAGCACGGACCACAGGCTGGACGTGGACAAACCTGGAGCTTTGACTCACCAATAGTACGATATACGGCCCCATCACTCGCCACCATCTATCGTCCACAACTCCACACCTACCGGGAATCCAAGGAGGAGCTACTTGTCTTCTCGACTCTTCGCTCTTTTCCCCTTGCTACAGGCGAAAAGAAGGCGACGCGAGCTCCCGGCGGCGATTCCGCCGGCCCCGTTCCTCGCCGGAGAGGGAGGTGGGCCGGGGAATCATCGAGCGGGTGTAGATAGGCTAGGTACATGTCTGCTTAGGTATAGGTTGTGCTCGTCGTCGGCTGTTGATGGGTTCGCTTACCATCGTTAATGGTGGAGCTGGTATGCTCGCCGCCGGCAGTCGACGGTGTAGCTAGAGTTTTCCGGGAGTTTTTTCCTCTGCGGTGTGTGTGTCCGGTCGTCGTCGGCGAGATGAAGGCGTCGACGGCGCATGGGAATAATCTTGCGCGGCCTCCCCTTCATCCTGACGGTGCTCTCCTCCTGTGTCTTCAGCGAGGTCGGCGAAGTTTCTCCAGGAGTCCGAGGCCGGTTCTTCACTGCCTTCGCTTGGTGAGGGTGTTTCTGGCCTCTCTTCTTTTGGATGCGAAGATATCTGTGTGGTTGCTGGCTGGTCAGATCTGGCGCTGTTCTCCTCCGACGATGGTGTTCGTCACCAGCGAATCCAGATTCGGGAGTTGGGAATGTTGGGGCGTTGCCCCGGTCGATGCAGTATCGCCGACGTCTTCATCTCGTCCTTCGCGACGGTTGTCAATTTCGGCTCCGTTTCAAAGCTTCTATGCGATGGGATGCTCCCAGCTCAAGGGTCTGTTCTTCTTCTTCGACGGTGTCGGCCTGCGGCGAGGAAGACAACAGCAAGTGCATCACGAAGCTTCCAGGGCCATAGTTGCAATTTTTTTTCTTTTTCAGGGGTCTTTGTGATGTATGGTTAAAACAGTTGTATCTGTATCTTGGTGTGTGTCTGTATTTGTACTCTGTTTTCCTTATCTGAAATACAGATACAGTACATGTTATATATATATATATATATATAAAAAACTCCACACCTGCAGCTGTGCGCAAACACGATCAGATCTCCAGCGCGGCCATGCATGCCTCTGCCATGACCAATCGACCACCAATTCCGTGCGCAATTTGCAATGCAGCAGTAAAAAAAAACTAACACGGGTTTGGGGTCGACGCCCCGTCCGGACCTCATTAAGAAGAAGGCTAGCTTCCCCCGTGCTAGAAAATCCCCGAACCCCAACCACCACTCCATACACGGAGGCCAAGGGACCCTGCGGGGGACACAGGCCGGCCCTCATACGTGCTTTGAAGGTGGGGCTAGCGAGGGGATTTTTTTCCCTGAGGCTTGAAATTCGCCAGTCTCAGGAATCGAACCCAGGACCTCAGGGGTGCCGCCGGAGTGTCAAGTTGGTTGGGGTACAATGCAGCAGTACAATACCAATCATTGTGAGCTGTTGATCAGGATCAATCATTTGCCGGCTTACATTAGTAGTACGTTCCTGTGTGCGCCTACACCACCCCACGCGTTCCGTTCCGTGCTCTGGGCATCGTTCGCTTGTCCTCCTCCTGTTTTGGTCGCCGCGATCGGCCACGACTGTTTGTTTCTTTGCTTAGAATAAAGCTGCACGCACGCACGGCCGCGCGCACCGCGCTTCGCACAGCTGCCCGTGGCCGCCGTGGAGACAGGGGACGGCCACTGGTCGCGGACCGGACCCCAACAGTTGGCACGACCACGTACCGTCCATGTCCACTTGCTCCCCTGCACGGTAATAAGTAGATAGAGGATAGGGCCATGAAATGAACTGTATTCACCGAGCTTTGTCTCGTCTCGTTTGCATGCGAAACGACAGAAATTACGTAGTACAAGAACAAGACATGGCCGTTTATTTCATCTCATCCCACCAGAGACAGTACTGTAGATAGGCGTAGAAAGAAAAGAGCAGGCCGAGACAGTACTGTAGAGTACGTACGCATCTGGTTCCGTTTGTCACAATGCGAGCATCATCCGTCGCGGTACCCTCGTAGTACGTCAACACCACAGGGCCCGTACAATAGAAAGCGCCTTGAGGGGAGAGCCAGGGAATGCCTTGCTCCTCGTGACTCTGTCAGTATCGTGACTGGCTGAGAGGAGTCGAGGGGAGAGACGACCAGATCAAGCTCACCTGCATTACAGAAGATCAGTTAACCAAGCAGATGAGCGCTACTCAAGGCGTCGTCAGTGTCAGTCACACGAGAACGAACATGGATGCCACGAGCGGCCATCATCTTAAATATTCACTTCGGCTGGTCTTACCATTAGTTAAGTGCTTTAAGGTTCCCCGGACAGGGAGCTCTGATGCAGTTTCACATGCAGCGACCATATTTATTCGCGAGTGAATTGACCAAGGCGACATGGTCCCCCTCCTCCAGCATAGCCTATGTCACTGTTCCAGTGCAATGTATTACCCACTCCATCTACAACTACAAGGTAGTATGTAATTCTTTTTTTTTTCCCGACAAACAAGGTATGTAATTCTCATCTTCCGATAAATCAAACATTTACAACTTTGACCAATAAGGAAAATATCGTTTACCATGGATAGTTAGTACCATTAGATAGAGTGTTGAATTTATTTTTTTAATAATCTTGGTGTTTTTTTAAAAAATAGTTAAATTTTAAAAAAGAATAATCGACGCACACCATAACATCATTTTTTTAACAGGGAGTGCAGAGTACTGCTACTGCAGGAGTATAGAGTAGACCCATGGTCCATGTGGTGATGCAGCTGTAGCTTTGCTGCAGCCTGCAGGTTAGCTTTGCTGCAGCCTGCAGCTGTAGACCCATGGTCCGTGTGTACTATTCCTGCCTGATGGCCATTCATGCTTGTGGGCGGGCTGTGGCTGCAATCTCAGGCTCAGCAGCCCAGCTGCAGTTAGAACCAAGGGCCGATATGGGCCTTAGGCCACTATGGGCGTGGCCCAAAAAGTCCTCTTACCGTTCTCAACTCCCTGGCCCAATGTCTCCCAACTGCAAGCTAGGCAGCCCAGCAATGCAAAGGGCCAGGCCCAGCGGCACAGCAAATGGGAGCAATTCTCAAAGAAAAAAAAAAGGGAGCAGGGCGCGGCCGGCGATGGGTAAAATTTGCTGGAATTTGGCCTCGGCAGCCGGCTGGGCGCCAAATCGAAGCATTCATTCATGTGGAGAGCGGCCACGGGATTCTTCGGCCGTGTTGTCGGAGTTGAGTAGTTCTTATTGTAGTTGGAGTCTTTTGGCCAAGTCGAGGTTGTAATTTGAGTACATGTGTGCGTAGGAGTAGAATGCACTCCTAAACTTGTATGGTTTTTAAAGCTAGGTTTAGGTTAAAAAGCTGTGGCGCTTCTTTCTTTTTATTCGTTTAATAGAAATCCCGAAAAGCCTTTGCCGGCCTTTCGAAAAAAAAAAAGAGAGCGGCCACAGGCTATGGCTGCTACCTGCTAGCAAAGTGACCTGGCAGGCTGGCATCACGATGTGGGTAGCAGAGCGCAGCAGCGGCAAGGAGCGGCGCCATGATCTAGCAGCAGGGCGTGGTTGTCAACGGCCAGCCTGATACACCGCGCACGGCAGTGTCCAGCCTGATACACCGTATTTTTTTTATCATTTTTATATGTCTTGTCAACGCGGATCTAAATGTGGAGTTGCAATATCATGAACAATTATGTATTCGTTACATTAGTATTTGATCGGGTGCCGATGTTTTACACACTTGCATAGTGGCACTAGGCGTGAAAATAGTGGCCAACTTCTTGCCCACAAGTATCAACGACAGCGAGGATACTAGATAGGAGCGAACACTTGATTTGCTGCATCTCTTGCTATCAGCAAATGCTCTAAAAAAAGCTGAACGTTTTGTTGCGCAGAAAAGATACAGCGAGAATGCGTTACCTTTTTATTATTCCGTTCAGTGCTTCAACATTGCCGCCGTACGTCACGCTGGGGTTCCAGACAACGTCGACGGCCAACATCGGCAACGCGCGCGGCATCTGCGTGGTGACCGTGTTCTCCATCACCACGCACCTGATGGCGCATGGCGGTGGTGATGGCGTGATGCTGCTGGTGTTGCACGCGCACCCGGCCACCTTCTGCTTCTCCGTGCTCATGGCGCTTCATGGCGGCGTGCGTGGCACTACGTCCACGTCCTGCGCTACTGGTACGAGCCGTTGGACCGCGCCGTGCCGGCGGCCGTGCTGGCGCGCCGCGACGTGCGGCGGGTGCCCGGCGCGCGTGGGCCTGCTCTACTCGGAGCTCGTCCAGGGGATTCTGCCCGTGTTCCCGCGCCAGGTGGACAAAGTCCCCTCCGTGCACACGCACGCCGTCTTCGTCTTCGTGTCCATCAAGCTAAGCACCTCGTGCTTCCTCTAGGCACACGGACCCGATGGAGGGGCACGCGGCCGGAGTTCGCTGCCCTCCTCGTGGACCAGGCTGCCTTCGCCGCCAGAAGCGGTTCATCGATCGGTGGCGGTGGCGATGGAGGAGCAGCGGTTCATCGACGCGGAGACGGTAGCGGCGGGTCTCGTCACTGCTGAAACTGGTGGCCAGTGGTTAACAGCGCGTACGGATTCGCACGGAAGAACTTCTCGGAGAGCCACAAAGGCGCTGTCCATCCCCATTCCCCAAGGACCGGCATCACCTACGACTACGAGATGTCACTGACTATTCTCTTCTTTCTACTAGTTCTGTCATATTCTACTCTCTCCGTTCCGATATTTATAGCGTGAGCTCGTTTTTTTCGAATGGCCGTTTTATCTGGCGTAACACTGTAGCGTGCGTTGTAACTAAACAGTATATGCAACACTTACTAAGCGTCTAGGCAACTCACTTTTTTCTCTCTCTCGATCATTTCAATATTTGCTCGTCTTTGTATTAAGAGAGAAAATATTTGTTTACAATCTTAGGCAGACACACAGGTTTACAATGAGCTTAAGTCTCTCCGAAATCACCGGATCCTTAACCTACTACAAAATGCATGCATACAAAATTGATTCACTATTTGGTTTGAGTCGCTTGACCGCGTTCCTCCCCCTTCGTCGCATACATGCAAAAAAACTGACGACGACTTCAACAAAACGAAGGGTCATGGCACCATCATTTGGAAATGGGAGCTGGATTAAATAGCTCTTGGTACCTGGAATAGTCGTGTTGGCGCCAATGAAACGAAATGGAGGGAGTATTCTACTAGGGCTGACCACCTTGTGTTTGCAAGTACCTGCTTGCTCCTTTTTCCAACTTCCAAAAGAGCGTGCCTAGCAATTGTAGCGACGACACTTCCGTGAACAAGCATTTGCATGGGTAGTAGCTCGTAACCGTTGTCTCTGTTGCAAATTGCCAAGACACATTCCAGCTAGCTCCTTGTTCTAATGGCGTGCTTTTGTCAGTTGGGGCGATTGTCTACTAAGCGCTTGCGTAGAGATTGTTGTCTCTGTTGCAAATTGCCAAGATCCATTCCATGTATGAGCTGAAGCACCAGCTGCTGCCGTTCAGAATGATGAATGGAGCACCAGCTGCTGCCATTACACATTGAGTACTCAGAAAACCATAATACGACCATCGAGAATAAGTGCGTGTGGTGAGCAACACAAATATCACCGCATACGTACACAAACATGTCATACTCTCGGGTACACGCACAGCCTGAGGCATTAGTTCGTCTGTCATGCCGTCCTTTTCAGCTGTCCTTTCTCTTGTCTGTTAACACTCGGAAGAATTCTGCAGGCCTCAGCTGAAACGGTAAATCCACAAGCTGCTGAATTAGGAGAATGCCACAGCATAGGGCACTCCGGATAACGGCTTTGGCGCTTTGTCTGTACTGTATTACGTGTCACAGGCCCTTCCTTGCCATCCCTTCCCTTCCTCATCACTAGGGGCATGTTTGAAACACAAGGAATGAGATGACAAAAACAGAGAAATGATCATTTCTTAAAAAAAAAACAGAGGAACAAAAAAACATAGGAATTATAGAAATAGGCGTTTGGAATATGGGAATTGAAAACATGGGAATATGTGTTAAGATGGATATTCAGTAGTGTTTAGAATAACCTGTTAAACCTTTATTTTAAATTAAATATATGAATGAAAGCATGTAGGTTTAATTTTGACCTCATGGTTTGGTCCCACCTGTAGGTGAGGGTAGAATCTTTCTATCCTATTCATATCTGTCATCCATTATCTACTCATCTTCTTCGGACTCAAAGTGATGGGCGGCTGTAGAGCACGATGGCAGCAGGTTGTCCAAATTAGGATGGTGGCATTAAGCTCACAAGCGTGTGAGTAGCTTACAAGTTACAAGGTACCAAAGTTTGCTGCAGGCTTGCAGCTACCTCGGACTTCGCCAGTGATTAGCTAGATCAGAGGAACTGAACTACATGTTCTTACTTCACTCCAAACGGGTAAATTGTAGCCATTCCTTTGGACTGAGCTGCTAGATTTCCTGTACTTTTCCTTTACGTTTCCTTTGATCCAAACACAGACAAGTGGGCTGGCTCCTCAGTCGGAGGAAGAAACGCAGGCAAGCACAGCTAGCTTACTCCAGAGTAACTGATGGCCAGCACACTTACTGATGATTTGTTATGCAGAGTTCCAATTAATTTCAACGGATGGCAGACTATCAGGCAATAATATGTCACTGGATAAAACCATGACAAAGCTAACAGAGAGGTATTGATCAAGGTCATGCATAGGACTTGAAGGAAGCAACCGTGACTTGTGGCCAGATGCCAAACCCGCGAGCGGTCCATTTGACATACGCTTTAGCCTCTAGCGGTAACACGGCTTGTGCATTGGAAGACATGGCATTGTAGAACCCTTCAAACCTCCAGGCCAGCTCCATGAAACTCCAAAATTCCAAAACAACACAGGCAGATCTCACCAAAGACCAAAACAACAAGGGCAGACCTCACGGTTGCACCGAAGAGAGAGGAGGAGGTTGATTGATACCCATTACCAGGGCAAGCCGGATAAAAAACTACGGCCAACGTTTGTCTCTTGTCCCGGATCTCGCCGTTGGCACCCCTTGCATCTCCTGGTACCGACGAAGCCGTCTCTTGCCTGCTCTTCACAGAGATCGCCTCAATTTTATTCCCCTTTTGATTGCAACATGATGTCAAACATTATCAAATCGTCACCCATACGGTCTTGACACTGACAGGCTAGTTTAATCCCCAGGGTGAAATATGACATGCATTACAGCTTCCCCTGTCGATGATTGCAAAGCGTGCAGATTTCTAGACTCTGTGCAAGATCAGCAGCAGCAGGAATTACCGCCTGCAGTTCACAGTATCGTAAATCTTTGTATCGAAAGATCAAGTGGCACACCAGGCAATCAGGCATAACATAAGTACATAACAGTAACGGGAGTGCGACGAAATGATATACAGTACCTCAAGACTAGTTCTCCTCTTCTTTTCTCCTGCTGTGGAGCTTTCGTTTCCTTAGAAAACTTGAGGTTGATGAGGATACTGACAATTCCTTTTTATTAGAAACAATAAACGCAACGTCACTGTTGATGAGGCGATCAGATTCGCATTTCATGGGTTAAACAATATATATTGCCAGGATTGCAGTCCCAGCCTTGATTATGACTGAAAGTTAATCAACCGTTTTCCTATTGTCCAATTGCAGCCCCGTCGTTCCATTGTGCATAAATCACCGTCTCCCCCTTCACGTTTGCTGGCACCCTCTACAGCCAGTATTTGGACTCCCTCCAGGCAATGTCACACACGTCGGAAGAAGAAACCCTCAACAACTTCCAGCAGCAGGAAAAGCGAGAAGCTTGCCCTGTTGTCTCAAGCAAAGCTGACACAGCCATGCCTGCAGCGAAAAAGAGACGCGGCCATCCAGGAAATCTAGGTATGTTGCTTATACTGTGTTAATGAAAAGAGCGATGAGAAAAGTTTAATGAAAAGAGGGTTTGATGAAGATGAAACTCCTTTTGCACTGTTTTCACAAAAAAGTTTATTAGTTTTTCATAGGCCTAGCTCCCACATGCCGTTGCATGTCTCGTTTCCAGTTTTTGAGAGCGTGCTTAGCACTTATTTCATTAAAAGAGTGAGAGAATAAAGTTACATGTCTAAGAAAACCTCACGAAGAGATGCCATTGATGTTTGGGTTGACACAAACACGAGGGCACCGTCAAGCGGTAGATTTACAAGGATGTGACTAAAGAAACCCTTGCATGTCTCGTTTCCATTGCATGCAGTTCCTGAGTTTCCTCGTATACCGGGCCGCTCACTTGTTTCCATTGCATGGTTGCATCTAAAGCCGTATACCTGACGGCTTTTTGCTTGTTAATTAATCTCTCTCGACAACTGCACTAACTTCCTCTCTTGGCTCGCCACAATTCCCTGTCTACCATGCACTTCTCTGGTGGAATCGCTTAACCCCTCGCCGGCGATGAATGCGGCCACCTCGTCTGTACTCTGTGGATGAAGCACAGAAGGATGTGGTGGCCGTACGTAAAGGGACACTACAAAGAGGTCGCTGCAGCCGAGAGCAAGGAAGCGGTCACCGCCAGTGGTGGAGCTTGATGGAAAAAAACAAGAGGGGACTATCAACACTAATTTGTTGCTTAATTTGTGTAGTCATTGATTTTAATCACCGGTTTGATAGCTTGGAGTTTTCAATGGCCAAAGATCGTGAGGAGTGTAGCTCCGCCAGTGGTCACCATTGATCGTGAGGAGTGTCGACGATGTCGGTTCTTGGTTGAGATCAAATCCTAGTTGTGCCATGGATTAGAGAGGTGGGTTGAGGTGATTACATACCAGAGAGGTGAGCGTAAGACATGCCAATTGTTTTTTGGCGCGTAGTGTTTTGTAAAGCGCGGTGAGTTTTTTGTGCCCGTGTAATCGTCTTCAAAATTTCGGCCGGCAAACAAAGAAAAACAAGAGTGCAGGGAGTCTCGATCGGGGTGACATGCGGGGAATCACGCGTGGCAAAAGGCGCATAGAGGCGTCGCCTTCGCATCCGAACCATTGGCAAGCGCTGATGAGTTAATAATACGTTCTCGGTCTCGGTGAAAATTGTTTAGCCACCAGTGAAACTTACAAGGAGGTTAATAATACGTTCTTGGTCTCGGTGAAAATTGTTTAGGCTTCTATGAAACTTAGGCTAGTCTCAATGCATAGTTTTATGACACAGTTACCAAGACTGCAAACTAGGTAACCGAACCAAATGAGTTTCATGGGGATGAAACTTCTCTCTCATCTGATGAAACTCTCTCATTTAATGACCCTGCCAAGTCAGCAATTTGCTGATGTGGCACCCTATTTAATGTGCATGACACACCCATGAAACATGCATTGAGACTAGCCTTACAAGGAGGGAGTAATATCTGAAATAATTATTTAATTTTGAATTGTTTAAAGTAGGATAGCAAGCCGTCATACTATTACTAGAGTTTGTGATGATCAAGTTATTTGGCAAAAACTGAAAGTCGATCCACACTGGCACTTGTTCCTGTCATCTCGTACCTCTTCGACAAACTCTACACTTTGATCGGAGCTCTTGTTTCTAATAAAATCAGGTGGGGAAGCTTTCCCCTGATTCATTTTCAAAAAAAGGATAAGGATAGTTTTAGATATAAAAAGTCTTTTTAATGCATGCGTGTTTTATTAGATATGGTAATATTTTTTTATTTTCTAACTTTGGATATGTAATTTGGTTAGCATTGTTTCGGATTTGGCCATGACATCTAAAGTGACTTCCCTGTAAGCATTTTTTTACGAGTAAAATACATCTGGGGTCCTCAAACTTTTGGGTCATTCCCAGCTGCATCCTCAAACTATCGAAACGACTATCTGGGTCCCTCATCTATTGCTGGCACACACCGTAGGTCCAAAACTAGCCACCTCAGTGTCAACATGTGAGGTGGCGGTGACATGGTGGCAACTGGACGACGTGGCAGTGTCAACTTTTCATAAAAACCCTGTTCTTTTAGTCTTTCTCGCTCCAAGCTTCTTCCTCTCAAGCATGAGGTCGTTGGCGCCGTCGCTGCCGGTCTCCAGGCGCTCCAGCAGCTCGTCTTCCATGACGCGGTCTCCTCGCCTCCCCTAGGAACATTTTGACCAGGTGATGGGGCCGATGTGGGCGCGGACGAGCCTGGCATCCTCGGTGTCGGGCGTGACGCCGCTCGCGAACCACGCGGTAGTCATCGGGGTCTGACCGCCGTCGCGTTACCTTGCGCCACGCGTGCCGGGACGCCAACCCGCGAGCTCCTCGACGTCGTCCACGGCGGACGTCGGCACGCCACCGCAACGACGACATGCGCCAGCTCGGACGCCGCCAGCTCGATCGGCGTTCATGAGCACCCACAGGTGCGGCCCCTTCCGGGCGCAGTCGGCGAGCAGGAACCGCAGCTTCTGCAGCACCATGTGCAGCTCCGAGAGCCCCAGCACGAGCACAGCCGAGGGTGGGTCCAAAGGGAGCGCAAGAATGAGTCTCAGGCATGTGTGGAAGTAATTGGGCGGGGATGAACAGGCGGCGGCGGATTTTGCCGGTGAGCGGAGTCATGCCGGCGGTGGAGCACGAAAGGGAAATTAGAAGGCCAACGGCTCAGGTTTTTTAATGGCGAGGGCGAGCGCAATGGTGGCCGTGGACCTGAGCATGGACGCATGCAAGCTCTTCTCCACCTCCTCCGTTAGACTCCCAATATGGCTCACTGCTGCCGCTGACTTGCTGCTGCTGCTGGCGGCTCGAGCCATGGGCGGTGGCGAGATGTCGGTCGGTTCACGCAGCTTCTATTTTCATTTGGTTTGGCTAGAAATGGGACAAGGTTTTTATTGAAAAGTTGCCACTGCCACTATATTCAGTTGCCCACGTGGCACGGCCATGTCAGATGTTGACATTGGCGTTCCTAGTTTTGGACCTTAGGTGCATGCCACCAATAGATGAGGGACTTAGATAGTCGCTTCGATAGTTTGAGGATGTAGATGGGAACTACCCAAAAGTTTGAGGACCTCGGGTGCATTTTACTCATTTTTTTACGGTAATACTAACAGTAAGACGTCCTAAAACGTTAGAACAGGCCCATTAGGCTTGACGCCGGCCCATCACACACGCACTTGGACAGACTCCCCCACCTCGTCATTTCCGCCCGCCACATACTCCTCGCTCGTCTGGCTTTGCTCTGCTACTCCATGATGGCTTTACTCTGTACAGACTCATTCCCACCTAGATTTGAGATACATAGATGGAACTAAAAGATTCTGAATAGATAGATAATCATCAAAATAAATCGAAATGATGCACTTTGCAGCACTGATTCATGCACATCCTAAGTAGCCAAGATAACCAGATTGTTCTACAGGAAATAGGTACCAACAATTCAACATACGACCTGATTATAGATGGAGGTGATAAAAAGATAGCTAGAATGTGTGCACTTCAACATGAATGTGAAAACCTAAATTTGGTTCATGATATTCCTTTGGCAGATCCTGATGTGGAAGTAATGGCTTTGTCACCCAAGACACTCCTGGCAACAAACAGATACATATGTGAGGTCTGTAACAAGGGGTTTCAGAGAGACCAGAACCTCCAGCTCCATAGGAGGGGCCATAACCTACCATGGAAGCTGAAACAGAGAAGCAGCAGTGACGCTAAGAAGAAGGTGTATATCTGCCCAGAGGTCACCTGCCCTCATCATGATGCAAGCCGGGCTCTGGGCGATCTCACAGGCATAAAGAAGCACTACTCTAGGAAACATGGCGAGAAGAAGTGGAAGTGTGACAGGTGTTCCAAGAAGTATGCAGTCCAGTCAGACTGGAAGGCGCACACAAAGATATGTGGCACAAAGGAGTATCGATGTGACTGTGGAACAATATTTTCAAGGTATGTCGTCTATGTTCATTGTTCACACTAATCCAGTATTAGCAACTGACGCAATGCAATGTTGAATGCCTTGACATCCTTGAGCATTGCTGGGAATAATATTATATACAAGTCTTTATATCTCCCACATCAACTTTGAAAATTTCAATTGTATGCAATTGCAGGAAGGACAGCTTCATCACACATCGAGCCTTCTGTGATGCACTTGCTGAAGACAACTCCAGGGTTAATCATAGCCTTGCAACAATGGTGGGAAGTCTGCATGGTCACCAGCAGGATATCTTTTCACATGGAGCACCCTTCCCTTCACCAACTGATGTGATGGCAAATTTGTCTAGCCATGATCATAATTCAGACAGTCATCTGAAATCTCTGTCCCCTTATGCTCTGATTACAAGAAACACAGCATTGTTCTCCAATCAGATATCGCCCAAGGATTCAGGCTTTCCACTTGATGGAAACGTGTCGAGCTATCCTTATATGCCCATGAATTCTCCATACATGTCTGCCACCGCACTGCTTCAGAAAGCTGCAGTGATGGGTGCGAAGACCAGCCAGGATCCTATATCACCATTGCTCCTCAAAAGTTTCCCAAGTAACGTGACAACTCCTAGTCCTAGAGATCACATGGACATATCTCCTGGAAGCCAGGGAGACTCCCTCGGGAATTCAGCAGCTAACAGTATTGGCATCAAGGCAACTGAAGATGAGGGCTCTTACATGAGTGGTCGTGGTAACATTCTGATGAACACACCATGGGTGAATAGTTACAGGCCTACCACAGTGCCTTTAATTGGACTAATGAATCATCCATTTGGCATGAGAGCAGAAAAGGAGAGCTCTGGCATATTTCCTGGAAGCCAAACACAACACAACAGGCAGGAAAATATTTCAGGGGTAGGAGAGGCTGGACTAACACAGGACTTTCTAGGGCTAGGAGGCAGTGGGAATTTGGAAATGAGTTCTGAGACTTACAATGCAGATGTGACAGCATTGAGCTATTCTGATGAGCAGCATAAGACACAGGAACATATCTTCTCTTACCATCAGTCATCTCTTGACTCTACTGCACTGGAGAAACCCATTTGGGAATGACATTTTACTTACTGTGGTAGTCCAGCTTCAACTAAGCTGTCCTTGGACTTGGAGCAGCAGTAGTCATTAAGCTGGTATTAACATGGGTCAGACAGTAAAAGCCTTGTTCTGTTAGGCTAAATGGGGATTTACGAGAGCATTTCTAGAGGGCAATTAGAAAGGGCAACTCAGTATATTGTCGGAGTCAGAGTGACCACAAGGACAGCTATAAGGAATTTCTGTAGTTCCATTGAAAATATATCAATAAATACTCTGCGTTCTGTTGGAAAGGGGAAATAGTAGAACATATGGATGCTGATTTTTACTTCTCATTTGATGTTTTTTCTGTTGATATTGGAAAATGGAATAACCCCCGGCTCATAAAATGGAATGCAGATTGTAGAACAATCCATTGGGGTGTGACGGATTTGTTGTACTCCTATTTATGCAGCTTTAGTCATATGAATGTGTTATTTCCATTTTTTCTCTCAACTAGTGCCCTAATTCGGTAGGCATGCTCCAAATTATTTGGGCCCTGAAGTAATCAGGCACTGTTGCTGCCTACTAAAACTTTGAATGTCTCCCACAAGAGACTCCATTTTGCAACTGTACCAGTAATAGCAATCGATAAATCTGTATATACCAGATAGACTGCAAAAGATGCCAAATGTATTCCTAGAATTGAGAATACCCATACCGGATATACTGCAAAAGAGCCCGAGGCTCCCCGTGCACATCTCCTTCATGCCACCTTTTTTCACCCCGAGCTCATCTCCTAGGCTGCCGCTGCATCATCTACGCGCGAGTCCTGGCAAGCAAGATTCCCGTCTGGGCGAACAAGTCGACAGCAGCATGACAAGGCGGTGGTGTTTTTGAAACGGTTGGAAAAGGGAGCCGCCAGGGTAGGCAGGCTGTGACCGTGAGAGTTCATTCATGGAAATGAACCAAAGCGAGCTCGTCCCCTGAGGCTGCAGTCCAGGCGTTCCGGCCTTTGCTGTTTGCTGGCTCCACTCACTCCACAGACGACGAGGACCGAGATTGGATTACGCCTGTCACGTAGCAGCAGCACATCACGGAGCCAACAACCCCGCCAGAGCTATGACTCACCATCAGTACTGTATTGCCACCATCGTCCATTCCTTGCAGCTGCGGTTTCGACTGAAGTGCAATCACGATCAGATCATCCAGTGCGGCCATGCCGGCCATGCCTCTGCCATTACCAATTGACCAGTAATTCCAATCGCAATTTGCAATGCAGCAGTGTCTCCCAGTCCTGCACCATACCAATCATTCTGAGCTGTTCCGCCGTTCTTTTGCCCTCGGCATCCGTTCACATGCGCTTGTCCTCCTGTTTCGGCCACGGCCACGACAATTTGTTTGCTTAGAATAAGCTGCACTTATGCAGCATGTCTCGTCGCTGCTGCCCGTGGGGACAGGGGACGGCAAATGGTCGCGGACCCAACAATTGGCACACCCACGTACCCCTCCCTGAACGATAGATAGGGCCAAGGGTCCATGGAATTGTGTAGCACACCAAGTTTTGTCTCGTCTCGTTGATGCTGAGAATGTAATACTACTACAATGTGTGATATGACAGAAATTACATACAAGGACAAAAGGACATGGTTGTTTTTGTTTCATCCCATCCTCCTCAAGACCTCGAGCTAGTGCGAAGTAGAAACAACAGGTAGTTTGTGCTGCTAATAAAGCCGGCACCCGGCAGATGTATTTTTTATCGTGAAAGAAAAACACAAGCGAACAGGCAAAAAAGAGAAGGCCAGGAAGTACGCACCTGGTTCCATTTGTCCCACATGACATGCGAGCATCATCCGTCGCGGTACCCGTTGTACGTCTACACCACAGGCCAGAGCCACGTACAAGTGGGGAATGCCTTGCTCCTCGTGACTGGTGACGATCAGATCAAGCTCAGCTGTGTCACACCAGGACATTACAGATCAGTTAACCACATTAGAGATCAGTTAACCAAGCAGATCAACGCTACTCAAGGCAAAGTCAGTCACAGGAGTAGTCACCTAGGTTGGTCTTACCATTAGGGCCCGTCTGAATCCACCCTGGATTCTAGAAATCAGGACGGAGCGGCAGCGCAGCATGCCTCTTGGGGGAAGGCGCTCGCACTGCCACTATCGGCAGGCAGCAGGCACTGCTCGTGTGTGGAGAAGTAAAAGGTTGCGACTTGCAAGGGTGAGGGAGGCGAACCTGGTGGGTATCTGCACGATGTTCCTGCGGCGCCGGGGATTTGTTGGGGTGGAGAGGACAGAGGTGTCACCGCCGCCAATCCGGCAAGGCTCTCGGGTGGACGCGTGATGAGAATGGCTGAAGGAAAACAAAAGATGACGGCAATACTGTCTTTTCACACTGGGCAGGGTGAAGTATCCTGTGTTATCTGGGTTGGAACGGATTCTCATGATTTCATCTTTGTCTTTTTTTTTAAAAAAAAAAAACTATCCTTGCTTTTATCTCCCCTGTTTGGATGCTTCCCGCATTTTTTTTGTCATATTCTCAAAATCTCAGTTAAGTGCTTTAGGATTCACCGGACAGTGAGCTCCTCTGACGCAGTCTCACAAGCAGCAATCATATTGATTCGCGAGCGAATTGACCATGGAATGGTCCCCTCCTCGGGCACAGCTTCCATTGCAATGCCAGTGCACAACGTACTCCTGCAGCAGTATAGAGTAGAGACCATCGTGATGCAGCTGTAGGCAGAGGTTAGTACTCCTACCTTATGGCATTGATGCCTGGCTGCAATCCCAGGCTCAGCAGCCCAGCTGCAGTTAAAACCAAGGGTACAGTCACCCTTCTTGCCCACAAGTATCAACAGCAAGGATAGGAGCAAACATTGCTGCATCTCTTGCCATCAGTATCAGCAAATGCTCGCAAAAAACGCTGAACATTCTGTTGCACAGAAACTTATAGTGGCTCTCAATAATGCTTTACCTTTTTTTTATTCCGTTCAGTGCTTGGACAGTGCCTTCTTGATTCCTAGCACCACCTTGCGACAAATCAACATCTCGATTAACAAAGTAGACAGTAATGGCCAATCATTACGAAGTACTAGTTTGCAAATCACGGGTGCCTACATTAGCTGCTGCAATGTTGAATAAATTGCAGGAACTAGGAAATATTGCTAAATGAAAAGGACAACAGCTGCATGTTGGCCGCCTTGGACGCTACAGTTCATCTAGTTTCAGGCTTAAACTTCAGAATTGCCTAACTTTCACTCTCAGCACATTTGAGATGGTTGTTCCACATCCATATTCAAGTCTTGACAATTTGACATGGCTAGTTTTAATTTTAACAGAGATATGGAACCCCATAGGTAGTGTGTGATATTGCCCCATTGTAGATGCAAAAACAAAGACGAGTGGGCATGCCGCCGAGTCTCTTCGTCCTCTGTTTTCCACTTCACACGAGATTTGCGTGTTTCCAAGTGCAATTTTACTAAGTGCTTTGCTTAGTGGGCGGCCAAGCATGACAAAACTGCAAATCCTGTCCACGATGTCTTTTTTTTTTTTTTTTTTTTTTTTTTTTTTTGCATAGGTGAAACTAAAAGTCACATATATATGATTATGAGTACAAGCTTATGCGAAGGGCAAAGAAAAACAGAATCAATGAACACATAGTGTTGGGGTTTACAAACTAGAGTAGCAATCATCATAGAAGAACATATTCAGCTCATCGATATGATTTCAGTTAGATTAAGTTGCACAGCAGAATCTCAAGCGTGCAAATTTTAGTGAAACAATGATCCATCATGCAAACAAGTCAGAGATCTGCTTTTCAAATATCACCATTTGAGAGTTTAAAAGGAAAAAAAAACTTGACCAGGAGGAGAGGACAGGTTTATTAGACAGAAAAATATTAATATTGGGTTCGAGCCTTGGTGGGCAGCCTGTCAACTGGAGCCAACCGAGTTCAGACTACCAATGCTATTGCAAATAGAAAGAGAATGACACTACCTTGTTGGATGGATTCAAATGAATATGGATTTGCTATATTATGGGATCATGCAGTATTTTTGGTTGAATTGCTTAAGGTGTGTTAGTTTGCTTTGTTTACCAAAGTGTGCCAAAGGATGGCAAGCACTTGGCAGGCCTCCCATTTGGACATGTTAGTTCATTTTGGTGACCAAAGTTGGTCAAAACCATGGCCGATCTATTTGGTGACCAAAGTTTGGCTGGTTCCAAATTTTGGCTCGGCTACTTGGGTGAAAACACCATGCCATGCTTGATACATCACCAAATCAAAAAGAAGAAGAAACACATCACACAAATTAAGATTGTTGCTGATTCAGAGTAAACTAAAAATTAAGATGAGTCAGTAACTATGGCATTAGCTGTACCTTTCACCTGTTACTGCCAGCATTATCTCAATTCTTTGATGATTTATCATCCTGCAAGCAGAGTAAACAAGAATTGTTGATTGTGGACGAAAATGAATGTCGCCTCACCTTCAAAATGTTGCATGCTCATAATACAATTATCAGATGGATCAGACCAATAGAAACTTGAGAAACACTGAGCTTGAAATGAAACCCGCATATTAACTAACCTGCAAAACTGGACAAAGAAGTAGTGAATTATATCTGTTATTGTTTATACCAAATGTGGCACTACTGGTGAGAGACTAAAGCAATGAAAATGACTTCTTGACATGGTTGAACATTCCTGTACTTGAATCTGAGAGTTACTGACATTTAAGTTCATTTACAATCAGCTTTACTATAAGGATCTCACATAGGGCCACACCATGTTTCCACAGCACTATCAAGGAAAGATGAAAACAAGAAATGAGGCAAAGAAAATAAATTTGGCTTTAATAATCATGCAGGAACATGGACCAAGGATCAAAATTCCACACAAGAGAACTGAAAAATTCCATTCTTACCTGGTGGGTGACTTATAGAACTAAAAAATTACAATTTTATTCTATTGAATTGGAGTACTGTTTCTTCTCTTGAACACACAAGAGAACTGTGTATCATTGTAATAAAAAAAGGGGGAACCTTACAAAACACCACACACTCAAAAGGAAACTAAAAATCACCTTTGCACCATGAAAAGAAAAGGATACGACCACAACCTAAAGAACACACACACTTCCGAGACAACTAGGTGAAAAGGTCAAAAAATACCTTAGGCTTTAGCCCCAGCCAAACCCCACAACTGAATTTCCTCGCTAGCAAGAAATAAGGCTCTAGCCACACAAGAGGTACACCGTCAAAAACACACCTATTGCAGTGACTCCAGATGGTCCAATCCCCAAGAATCACCAAGGAGTTGAGGCTTTCTGCAGTAGTCCCCCAGCAGCAAAAATAATCTCCCAACAATCATCAAAGAACTCTTCTCCAATCTGAGGGGCAAGGATTTGTAGGCCACTAGGCCTACTCTTTGGAATACCCCGAACAAAAAATCTCTGTGCAAGAAAGGAGACGGTGGTTTCTGGATTCCTGAGCTTGGTCACAATGAGGACACCTCTCTGGGACAGAAGATTGACAATAGGTCAATACCTTGCTGTCCTGCTGGTTGCAAGCAATTGCAGTGTAATTTCCTACTGCAAGCAATTGCAGTGTAATTTCCTACTGCAGTGCAACATCCTTGCAACTGCAGAGCGACTTCCTAGCAGCCAAGTAAGGCTTTATAGGAGATTATACTTGACTGCTTATATAATTTCAGCTATAGTAATGTAAAAGGTTGTTCAACCGCATCACATATTCACAAGTTTCAGTGCTGCTGTTCGTGCCCTGTATGTGTATGCTGTGCTCACCTCTCTTCTACCTACAGCCGTGTGAGTTTGTGTGAGTGTAGGTGAGCTAGCTGCTCATCTGTTCAGGAAGATCGAGGGCCTCTTCTGATTCTTATGTTACATAATCTCTCACAATAAAAAACCGTTTAAGTTTCTCGTTGTCAAATTTTGAAGCAAGTACAACCGTAGGAAAGCACACCCATTGTTCTATAGATATATTAAAAATTAAAGACCAGAACATATATACAAAGGAAGGGCAAAGTTTTCCTCGGAAAAAAAAGGAAACGTGAAAACTAAGAGTGAAAGCTGAGAGCCCATTGACAATGATAGGGGAGTGATGACAGCTATAAGTCTTGTGCGCATCTATTAGGAGTAGTTGGTGCATATGTCAGCACCCTTGTCTTCTATTTTATCCTAATTAGCATCTACTTTAGTAGTTGGAATATGCTGTAATCCTAGCAAGAAGACTTGCTTTATTTGATTTGGTGCAGCTGGATATAGGATGCATCAGTGAAATCCTTTTCCCAAGCCTCAAATCTGATTTCGAATTCTGGAAGACGATACCATTTCTCTGCGTCCAGATGGCAGGTTACCATTATGAACACAAACAAAGGTTGCCATAAAATTCCATGCCTAGTGAAACTTCTCAATTTGTCAGTGCTTAGACACACAGCAAGTGCAAACAGTGAGGTCACTTATCAATAGGAATCACTCAGAAAAAAAAAAAATCTTATCCTTCAGAGATAGTTCATGGCCAAATATGGCACCGACTCATTTGACAGAACATCTTTTTTTTGAAAATGGTACAGCAGGGGAAGCCCCCACTGTAAGCTTTTATATAAAAATAAAATAAAGAAGCTGTACAAGGCACCCAACTGTACAAAGCTAACTACAAACAACAGAAGCCTGAGAGAGGTAAATAAACTAGGCTAGGGAATCTATACAGAAAAAGAAAGCAGGGCGCTTAGCATCACAGATCCTATGGGCCTGAAGACGAGCTTCCTCACTAAAGCTGGATTTCCATGAATCTAAGGAAGGACGGCACCTATCAAAGATGTAGTTATTCCTTTGTTTCCAAATCTGTCACGCCTCAATGGTAAAGATCTCCATAAAGTAAGGATTTGACAGAACATCTTTGAGGAGATAGTGAGATTGGAAGTAGCCGATAAGAGGCACCCAGTAAATAGTGCTTGCATTGATGCTGCCAAAGCCTTATAGCTCTCAACTACATGCTTTTGAAAGTGGCTGATTGGTTGATCATAATGCATTCATGAGGATGGACCAAATAATACAACCATCAATCATTATCCAACAGTCATCAACTGGTCTTTGAATAATCATAAGAGAAGATCATTGTGTAATAACTGAGAATAGTAAAACCTCTTCACTGCATGAGACTTTTACTAGGAATGCCACGTGGCCCTGGGATTGTTTTTTAAATCTGCAGTCTGCAGGGAACAAACACTTATTTCGGGAGAACTTGATGTCCCCATCTAATATCTGGGATATAAGGGGATATAAGGTTTAATAAGTTCTTTCAATTCAACAATAACTGTAGGTTTAAAGCATTTTAGGCTAAATGCTACCATATCCCTATCTGAAGCATTTGACTGAAGGTCAGATTAGATTCATAGAAAGCTCAAAACATGTATATTTGCTGGAAGAATGCTCTAACAGAGAATGTTGTTTTTCCCTTTTAATTGGAAAAAATGGCAATTCTTCATCTTTATGTTTCTAGATAGAATTTCCATCATCAATGATGAAACTACAGGCAATTAGGATTGCTCAGTTGCTCACAATCAATCCATAATCTCACATATGAATCAACAGATAAGTGAGTTCATACCGAATGGGCAACTTTATCATGCAAATGACAAAACAAGCAATGGGAGTTATTGAGTCAATATACAGATAGCTTGAAACCCTAAACATTTCAATATAACTCATGGGGTGAATTCATGGTGTTCCTAGCTAAAAAGCCTTTCCAAGACTAGTACACAAAAATGAATGAAAAAAAATATTTGCAAACTCATAGTGTGATCATTGTTCTTGTCCTATCAAAATTTGGCAGAACCATTTTATAACCCACAAAATGGCTAGGATTTGACAGTCTTTCTAGTAGGCATTACCAAAATTTTGCAGGCAAAAGATTTGACAACAATCTGGTGGCCCAATGTTTCTGTTGTTACTAATTTTGGCCTCACTTTAGGCAAAACTAATTACACAACTAGGAACAAGGAACCCACTGGAGTAGCATTTCATACTAATAAAGCACTACCTTAGCCATTATGCTGGCATTCAACTAAATTACCCTTGAGAACAGAGAATCAATAAAATGGGTATAACCCCCTAAACAACAAAATGAGTATAACACAAGCCAAACAGTTAGAAGTACAATGTGAGATAGGTCCTCTTAAGAAAAGGAAAATAAAGAAATTATCAAGGAAGTTCAGCTAGTTGAAATGTTGATATTTAGGCACATTACTTATGACTACATATAAGTTAGACACGACATAGGTAACACTGGAACAGAAAGAACAAAATGAGTAGTCTAACTTGTGGCACGTGAAGAATAGATGCCGTCAATTGAATATTAATGGTAAATCCAGTGAACTCCAGTTCTATTTTTCTTGGTCCATAACTATATAGTTTACAATTTTACAACATAAGCTCGGTCACAAACTGCACAAGCCCTGCCAGAAATGATAAATTTGTTAGGATTCTTAGGATAAGCACTGCATAAAGGCGGACAATTGCAAACAGAATGATAATGTAAGTCCAGATGAAGCAATCACTGCATATACCTGCTGAATCATTCACAGAGCACCTGTTCGATGAGTTTTAGTGATTGTCCTCTCCTCTTGGACCCAACATCCATGATCTATCCAATAGTGCCCACGAGATAGACATAAATTACAGTGCATTCACTTGGAGAGTTCCAATTCATCTCCTCCCACCACACATCCCTCATCCTGCCTGCTGAAAGAACCATGTCTTGCTCTACCCCTCGTCCTTGGTGGCAATGCTGCCCTCAACAAGGTGGAGTACTCTTCCCTGATAGCAACAAGCGGATGTGCATGCCTCTCAAGCAGCTGGCTTCCACCGCCGTAAGCTTCCCTAAGAACAACCGTCTCAGTACCACCAACCCTGGACAGGTAAAAAATGCCAGGGTGGCGTTCGAACACCTTGGTGAACTTCTGTGGCATTCCAAGCAGCATCCTCATATTGCTCACATTCTGGCGCTCCGTTCTCTTCGCCACAGTGAGGTGCAGCAACTCATGGAACACTCCCACATTCCGCTTCTCTGACACATCTGTGCGGCGGTCAAGGCCTGAAGCATCGGCGTATGGGCTGGTGTATGGCAGCGCCTGCCACTCCTGCAGCCAGGCCATGCACTTGCTTCTCAGACCATAGCCCCTAGTGAAGCTCACCGGGAAGGGGAGGCAGGTGGTATCACCCCCGTCAGCGCTCTTCTCAAGCTCGGAGACGGCGAGAAGATCGTCCCAAGAGAGGAGGCGGAGCCAGACGCGCTCGTCGCCCTCGGGCTGCTCAAGGGCGAAGTGGTCGGGGTACCGGGGCAGGATGGAGGCCCGGTAGTCGCTGGGCAGGCCAAGGTCCCAGCGGAGGAGGTCGACGGTGTGGAGCGGGAGCGAGCGGGGGAGGGTGAGCATGAGGAGACGGCGGAGGCGGGCGACGAGCTCGTCCTCGGTGGCGACGAGGCAATCCACCTCCCGCTGCCGCAGGACGAGCGCCTCGTCCGTCAGCGACACGCCGCCGCGGGACAGCGCGAACATGGTGTGGAATCTGCCGAGGAACTCGAGCACAGAGCACGCCGAGCCGCACAGCCTTCGAGCGGACTTGTCGGCGAGGAGGTCCGGCCGCGAGATGCGGTGGCCGGGCCGGGAGAACACGAGGTCGAGCAGGTGGTGGGCGGCGCGGAGGTGCCGCTCCCGCGACACCGCGGCGTCGAGGGCCCGGTCCTTGACCCACTTCAGCTTCACGTTCACCAGCGTCGCGCGCTGCTCCGCCGCGAACAGCGGCGTCCCCGACGGCGCCGCCGCGTCCCGCCAGCCCCTCCTCCTCCTCCCCGTCGCCGCGCGCAGCCATCGCCACGCCATGGGAAAGCGCCGCCGCCGAGACGCGCCGCGCCGCGCCCCAGGTGCTCTCGTCTAGTTGGGCCTAATGAAATGAAATGAAATGTTGGGCCGGCCCTACGAGGCGGCCCGCAGGTGATTTGCTGAGGAAGATCCCGAGAGGATAATAAGCGTGGCCGCCGAGTGGGAGTGGGAGACGCGAGGTTGCGAGGATATGGCGGACGGCAAGCGAGGGGAGGATTCGACCGTGGCGTTGAAGATGTCGCCGTCGCCGTCGCCGTCGGTGATGATGCCTCGGGGACTGCGCGGCGGGAGCAACCCTATCGAGGAGTGGACCGGGCGCGTGAAGGCGATTGAGGCCGGGTTCCGCGCGTGGATGGCGAAGCAGCCCATCCAGGTCGAGGCCGCGGTGACCACGGCCGTGGGGGCGGTGCAGGGCGGGGCTCTGGGTGCGCTCATGGGCTCCCTCACAGCCGACGGAGGGTCGCCGTTCCCCATGCCGCAGCCGCCGCCCAACGCCAACCCGGAGGCCATGGCGTCGTTCAAGCAGGCCCAGGTTGACTATCATCTTGTCTTGGGTGATTTACGTATTTTATATGTTGAAGAATTCTACCATTTATCTCGAAATTGCAATCGCGGATGTATTAGTCTCATCCATATAGAGTATTTGTCCAGGGAAGAAGCAATTCACCATTAGTTTCTCCTGCCTGCTCCACGGTTTGACGGTAATATGGTTGAGGGAAAACCAACAATTGATTATAAGTTTCATAAAGTATTACAGTATACTGTATGAATCATCCATTGTGTTCAATAACTACTCCCAAATCAAATTTGAGGAAATGCTCACTTATTTGTAACAATCACTGCTATGCCTTATAGTGATTATTTTCGTTGAATTATTTTGCATATCAAGGTTAACAGGGGTGATTTGTAGGCTTTAGCTGGTGGACCCTTGGTGCAAGCCCGGAACTTTGCAGTCATGACTGGCGCAAACGCAGGCATATCTTGTGTCATGAGAAGGATACGAGGGCAAGAGGACATCCAGGGCAGGTGAGGTTCATAAGTCATAGTTCCATTTTATCTTTCCGTACATTTCAAGGAGTGTTCGCAGTTCGCTAAAGTACTCAATGTGTCTGATTTAATCTCACTAATGTTAAGGTGTGCGCATCTTAACACCTTCATATATGATATATCCGAATCAAAGCTGAACATTCTTATATTTCTTTTGCCTATTAGGTGCAAAAACTGATCTCTTGATGCAATACATTAATCCTAGTTATTTTTTGGCTTAAATCCTAGTTAATTAATTAGATATTGTTACTTTATGTTTGACAATGTCATGTTTGTATAGCATGGCAGCTGCTTTCGGTTCTGGTGCTCTTTTCTCCATAGTGAGCGGAGTGGGAACTCCCAATCCAGCGCTAAATGCAATTACAACTGGTGTTGCTTTTGCAGTATTTCAAGGTGGCTTTTTCATGGTAAGTACCTTGCTATCTTTGTCAATTAGTGAAATATGGTGTCCTCTACTGTCCCCGGTATCAATAGACTTTATGTATATTGTATTGCCTACTTCATTGTCATTTCTGCTTTAAGAGAGATTGAGGTTGAGACGTACTGTTGTCGTATGCGTGGAAAGTATGTATTGGACACTTGATGATGATAGTTTTTCTATTAAATTGGGGGTACATCAGCCAATTCAATTTTTTCCCTTGCTTTTAGTGCTTTATAGTTTAGCCTAGCAACATACCATGCTTGCATGAAATTGTGGAACCTAAGAACTTATCTGCACAAGGGGCTTGCACATTACTGTATTTTATTTATTCTTTTACAAGCTACCTATAGGCCTTCAGTTCTGAGAAAACCAATTAAAAGGGGGCTATTTTTGAAGACTCTGGTCTGGTTTCATTCTTGATAGTGGTGGGTGGAATTTGCGAAATAGATATAGGGAGTGTTATTGTAATATTCTGATGAAGTAACTATGGTTTGGTTGAATAAATTTTCCTTTCTCTGAGTTGTGTTCTTGCAGAATTGTTTGAACAAGTTTCTAAAACCCAACATATATTTCGGTAATTCTGTATTTTGATTTTAGTTGAAATCACTACTTGAGTGATCTTATCACAAAGAACATTGGACTATTTACTAATAAGTATTGTTATGTTGTATACTAATTCTCCATCTGGATCTACTGGATGTAGGTTGGGCAGAAATTCTCAAAGCCATCAACCGAAGATACATACTACTCTCGGACAAGGAGCATGCTGCACAAACTGGGTCTTGAAAAGTATGAAAAGAATTTCAAGAAGGGTCTCCTTAATGATGAAACATTACCACTCCTTACGGACAGGTAAACAATTCTTCTCCTTAGTCTTACGGACAGTCTTGTTGGGTATATATTGATATTCTCTTTTCTGTTGCACTAGTGCTCTTAGAGATGTGAAAATCCCTCCTGGACCCAGACTTCTCATACTCGACCAAATTAAAAGGTTTGGGATCATTGCACTGGCCTTTCATTTTTCCATCTCTTAGTTTTTCTCGACCTGATCCCACTATGTTTGGATTTGTTAGGGACCCTGAGCTGGTTCGAGCAAAGTGAAGTCACAATTGTCAACAACTGGTTCTTTCTGAGTTGCATAGGGCTTGGAAGTGATGCCATCTCTATTTTTCTTAATAAGTTTTCTAGGCAAGTAAGCAAGAATTTAGCTGTGCTGTAGTTAATTGTTTTTGGCCGATCAGTTTGCATCAATCCTATTAAATTTTGAACAACAGGTGTTTATACGCATGTTATTTAAATTTAAACTGGCATTCACATTTTGCAAATCTGTGGAGAACAAGGTCCTCAATGTGCATTGCCTCGGTTAATTGGTGTGGTCACTGTCGCGTATATTTGAGCAACGAGGAAATAAATATTGATTTCTAACATGTTCTGACGAGGCGACTTGGATGAGCTGCTGGCTTGGACAGACACGTGCGTGCTCTGGAGTTCATGCCCATAGAGGATTTGTTCAGCATCCGCGAATCAGCCACGGGGTCTGCTAGCACCGACTAGAGATGGGCTAGAACCGGTCACCCGTGTTGTGGCCGTGGTTCTGAAGAGGATGCCTGAGTTAAGATGAAGCAGCGGTGCAGGATAATTGAACTTCTGAGATTCATGTACTGCAGAGTTGTGAGATCTGCCAGACTGCAGAGTAGTTTATAAGCCGAGAAAGCTTTTAAATAGTTTAGGGCTCTAAATGGAAGAGCCACGACAGTTGGGAGAACTAATTACGGTGCAATTTTCTCTTCGCTCAAATGGAAATTTGGCGAGGAACCACCACTCCAATATTCAAAATTTACCCGGCAAAGCTTACATCTAGCCATCTAGGGGAGCGCAAGCAACCGACTGGCGTAGACAGTACTAGAATGATATACATATAGTCAGTTGAATGGTTACAGAAACATAGTTATGAACTGTAACTTCCGGCAACCGGAGGCACAGACGGTAAGAATGATACATATGGCCAGTTGAATCGGAAACAATTCAACAATATACATACAGTTGGATACAAATTTCAAAGAACATCAATAACTGACCAGATTCCCCTATTGGTTGGTATATGTACAAGATGAAATACTACTCTATATATCTATGTATGAAAGAATTAATAATCTTGATACTTGAAAGAATAAAAGATTAGATCCCTAAATCTACTACACTGGAAGTACAACTTCAGAAAGTCCGGCAGAGCTTCAGAATGTCCGTGTTGGGTCAGAGACCTGGACTATCTGTTGGTCCAGATGGTTCATGCATGGCTTCCCCTCTGCATCAATGTCCATCAGTATTGTGTCACCAGGCTTGAACTCGCCAAAAAGAATCGCTTCACTGATGACATCCTCGATAATGTGGGTGACCGCTCTCCTCAGAGGCCGAGCGCCATAGCTCTTGTCGTAGCCTTCTTGGCAAATCAGGTCCTTCATTGCATCAGACACCTCCAAACCTATCCCAAGGGCCAAAAGTCGGCCCTTGACTTCCTTTAGGATGATATCAAGAATGGCCAGCATCTGTAAATATGACGATGTTATTACCATTAGTATCTCATGTGCTCTGAGCTTAGCACAACAGTTTTATGACTTAAAATATGAACTTCAGCCATAAGTGGCTAATGCCATGGAAAGGTCTATGAATTATCAGTAAACCTACTTCAGAGCAAAATGTAAAAGAAACAAACCTGAGTCTTTTCCAGAGGACGGAACACAACCATCTCATCAATCCTATTGAGCAACTCTGGACGGAAAAATGCCTTGAGCTCTTCCATTACTAAGGATTTCATTGTGAAATACGAGCTTGACTCAGTATCTTCCTTCAAGAAACCTAAGCTCTGCCTTCCATTTGAAATTGATGTTGAACCAACATTGGAAGTCATGACAATCAACGTATTTTTGAAGGAAACCCTACGGCCCTGCAGTTCACACAAGGTCCCATTGTAAATAAAACATGTTCAGAACTTAAAAGGGATCAGAAACTACCTATGTTACATCCTAAAACTAAGCAAGATTACATGGTGAGGCTCAGGACTATTTAGGTTTAGAAAAATATGTGATATAGAGTGGCATTCCTTATAAATTTCATTGATATTTAATATGAACAATCATGTGTTGAATGACACTTCAAATTGCTTGTATATAAAATAAATTGTAATGAAAATAATGAATACCTACTGTTTATTTTAAGTTTCCAGGGATAGCGTTTGTCTCATATGGTTCAGTAACTCCACTGTCCACTGTTTAAAATCTATTGTTGCATGTAACAAGATTTATACCTGTGAGTCTGTCAAATGTCCATCCTCAAAGATTTGGAGAAGGATGTTGAAAATATCAGGGTGAGCTTTCTCTATCTCATCCAGCAATACCACGGTAAATGGTTTTCTCCTCACTGCTTCTGTCAAAGTGCCAGTTTCACCATACCCAATGTACCCTGGAGGAGAGCCTATGAGCTTGCTCACAGTGTGCCTCTCCATATATTCACTCATGTCTAACCTAAGCATAGCAGATTCCTATTTTGAAAACAAAAGCAAACATCTTATCAGGCTATATTCCATTTAATCAACCATAAGCATTGTGCAAATAATAACACAATGGTCAGAATATGATTTGCTTACCGATCCAAAATAACTAGCTGCTAGAGCTTTGGTGAGCTCTGTTTTACCAACTCCTGTTGGACCACAGAAAAGCAGTGTTGCAATAGGTCTGTCAGGGTCATTAAGGCCAACACGTGATCTCTTCACTGCACGTGATATGGCCACAACAGCATCATCTTGCCCAATGACACGTTTTCTGAGCTCGTCGTCTAGTCCTACTAGAAGTTTTCTATCATCGGCAGTCAACTGCTGCACTGGTATCCCAGACCATAATGAGGCAACTCTTGCAATTTCCTCTGTCCCAACCACAACTGGCCTGCATTCAAAATGCTCTTTGGTGAGAAGATATGTAGGGCAAGAGATTATCTTGTGAGAAGATATGTAGGGCAAGAGATTATCTTGTAAGACATGCTGACAGATAAAACTTACTCATCAGCTGAGAGTGATGAAGAAGATGTTGACTCAATATTATCTCGACTTGGTGCTTCAATGTTAGCACTACCACTTTCTTGAGCATTCTCGTTGGGAGAATATTTTGCCTTGTTAGATAACACCTGAGTAATCAAGGACAATAATATTAGATTCTTTTTCTCACTAGATGGACCAAAACGATAAAATCATATAAGCAGTGCATAATTTTTCATTACCACTTCATGCATGGCCTGAGCAGCTCTTATCTCTTGCCAGTATTCATCTGGTGATTTCAATAGAATTGAAGACTGCCCTTCCTTCTTCCTATTAAATGATTCCATCCGAGCTCTACTTCCAGCCTCATCAATCAGATCAATAGCCTTATCAGGAAGTTGTCTGTCAGGAATGTATCTTGCTGACAAATAAACTGCTGCATTGATGGCTTCCAATGTGAATTTGCATTTATGGTAAGTTTCATATTTCTCACGAAGACCCAGTAATATCTTCACGGCATCTTCCTGCAGTAAGTTCCAAAAATGGTTAAGAGAGAAATTTACATGTTAAACTACCTCGCTTTTATAAGAAGACAACTACAGTACCTGACTAGGCTCATCTACTATTACTGGCTGGAAGCGGCGGGCCAAAGCCTTATCCTTCTCAAAATGCATCCGGTGTTCATCTAGAGTTGTTGCCGCAATGCACTAAAAATGCAAACAAATATTGTCCATAAGACAGGAAATATGATAACATGTGATTTTCTATGCACAGAACGAGTGCACTAAGCAAGTAATCAGATGAATCTAATACCTGCAGTTCACCTCTAGCAAGTGCGGGCTTCAGCAAATTGCCAATGTCAAGGCCAGAACTCTTACCCTTTCCAATAGTTCCAGAACCAATAAGATTGTGAACCTCATCAATAAAGAGAATAACATCGCCTGCATAAAGTTCTTGTGATTTTTAATATTCATGACCACGTGCAGAAGCTCCGTATCTAGTAACATTTCAGAATGCACTAGTGACTGACCTGCTTCCCGGACTTCACGGATTATATTAGTAACCCTAGACTCTAGTTCACCCCTCTCCTTTGCACCAGCAATAAGTAGACCAACATCCAGTGACAATATACGCTTTGCCTGCAAATAATTTAAATATGAATGCCACTTATCTGAAAGCAGATCACAAATGCATAACTTTAGATCCATCCTACTGGCAAGTCAAGCTGGAGCCTACCACAAGGTAAATGGGGACATCTCCATTTGCAATCCGAAGAGCCAGCCCCTCGGCAATCGCAGTTTTGCCAACACCCGCCTCGCCCAAAAGAATAGGGTTGTTCTTCGTCCGTCGGCATATTATCTGAACTACTCTTTCAATCTCGTCTTCACGGCCAATAATAGGATCAATGAAACCTCCACTAGCTTGTGTGGTCAGATCCAAACAAAATTGATCCAGTGCACCCTTATCTGAAAAAAGGACAAATAATGCAAGTGTCCATTCAGGTTTGACTTGTCCTAAATACAGTAGAAGAAACATGAGTGTAAGCTTTGGCTGAACTTCTAGCTCCTGACCTTTCTTTTTAGTCAAGGAATGGGAGAAGGCAGATCTTCCGGTTCCAGCAGGGGCCTTCTTTGGGACTTTGAAAGACGACGGTTCGGCAGGCTCTCTGCCGTCTTTCTCGAGCTCCGCTTGGAGACGGTCGACCGCAACTGATGTTAGGTGACCGGGATCCGCTCCCAAACTACAACAATCGACAACATGCATAAATGAGGCCCAAAGTAATACCATTTTTCATTGTGACGAACCTATCAACCATACCATCATGGTACTGCAATGAAATTGCCTCTTTTTTTTTTATGTACATGTAGTGTACTGACAAATTAGACAACGACACCACAATGGGTAATGGCAATTCGTACTTGTACAATTAGATGGCAAACTTCCTTTGTGCTATATTTAGACTCAAACAGACAATGGTCTATTATAACCATACTATTGCGTTTATTATTTATACAGGCAATAATGAGATGAATAAGTAAATGTCATCGATCGATTGCAATTGATCTGGAAACCAGTTGTATAATTAGTGGGAAACAAACAAACAACAACAGAACCTACCTCCTGAGGAGGTTGTTGGTGGTCGGATCATCTAGGGTGAAGAGCGCGATGGCGAGGTGCTCGGGCGAGATGAAGCTGGACCCCATGTTCTTGGACAACACAACGGCCACCTCAAACACCTGCTTCGCGGCCGCGGAGAACGGAACGTCCGTGTCGAGCAGCCCCGATCTGGACGATGCGGTCGCCGAGTCCGCCGCGTCGTCGTCGTCCCTGGCGCCCGCCGCGATGCTGCCGCGGCACACCTCCCGCGCGCGCTCGACGTTGACCCCGGACGCGAGGAACCCGCCCGGGGAGCGGTCCTCGGCGACGAGGCCCAGCAGGAGGTGGCGCGGCGCCACGGCGGCGTCCCCGAGCCCCCGCGCCTCCCGCTGCGAGAGCACCACCGCCTTCACGGCCCGCTCCGTGAACCGCTCGAACACCGCCCTCACGACGACGCCGGCTCCCCTGCGCGCCCGGGCACGGCGCGGGGCCGTGGCCGCCGCGGGGCGCGGGAGCGGGTGCGCCAGGAGCACCGCCGCCGCCCGACCGAACCCCGCGGCCCACCGGCCCGCCCCCGGCGCCGCGGCGAGCCTCCGCGCGGCGGCGTGGGGGTGGCCGCCCCCGGCCAGGACGGACGACGACGAGGTGGAGCAGCAGCAGACCTCCATCGCTCACGCTACCGCGGCAACAGCAACAGCAATTAATTAAGAAAAGGAAAGGGAAATTAACGAATGGAATGCTTGGGGTTAATCACGCTGGCTTATTGGCTACGCCTACGCGTCGAGCGAGGAGCGACGCACGTGAGCTATTCTAGTCTAGTAGGGAGGAGGAGTATCTCTATTCTATCTGCTTGGATGGAGCTGGAGCTGGAGCTGGAGCTTGGAGGCCGGCGTGGCGTGGCGAGCGGGTGAGTCGGTGAGGAGGAAGGGGAGGAGGATGGTATAAAAATACCGGAGGCGGGAGGGAGGGCGGAAGGAGAAGGAAGCACGCAAGGAAGGAGGAGCACGGGTCCGGAATGGCTGTTCGGCGCGTGCTCTGCTTGGGGTTGGGGCGAAACGAAAGGGATCGGTGGTGGTTTTTCGGGGGTCCTCCGTTTCTACCGCGCGCCCGCCGCGGTCAAATGGGCGAGGCGTGGCGGTCCGTCCGACTGCGATCGGCGCGGTCGGGGGTGGCTTGGCCACTGTTTCGTCCGTTTCTGGCCTTTTCGGTGCCGTGGCCAGCGCGGCCACACCGGCCACCGCGGACCGGACGGGTCCCCGAAGGTCAGCTGCGTCGTGCAGCGTACCGAGCCGGCGGGAGACTGTTGGCGTCGGCACATGTGTCATCCTCCGCTGCCAGCGACCCCAAGCGGGGGCTGCTTGCTCACACACACCCGGTTGCCCAGACCGGATCACCGGAAGCTTCTCCCTTTTTTTTTTTGAGGTAAGAAGCTTCTGCTACACTACACGTGTGTGAAAACTGAAAACAGCCTCGCCCTCGATACTTTACCGCCACGAGGATTGACCGTGCTGTGCAAACGGACGGAAAGGAACCACCGCGCCGTAACAGCGAGAGGCGGGCGCCGGGCGGGGTACGTACTCACGTAACGTGCCAAAATGAGCACCGTCTCCTGTTTGGACTCGTGAGTAGTCGAGTAGCCTGTTAACCATGCATCCTGCGTGGTGCTTACAGGTTACAGCAATCAGCTCACTTCCTCCTGCAGGCCAGTGGCCACTACGACATCTGCTTCGAGAACACCACGTCCTTGGAGGCCTCAAGCCAGGGAACACCGCAACGATTGCGGTGCAGAGCAAAACAAGTCATCAGGGTGGCTCTTACTCTCCCCTGAACCACAAAGGCCACACAACAACAAGTGACAAATTGCAACTGCACCTTCTAGCTCTTTTTTCCGAAAAGGAGAGACGGACCAGTCAAGATGTGGTGTGCAAGTAGGCAAGCACCAGCTGTGCCGTGAAAATGAAACAGAGAAGACAGAAGCAGCCACGTGTGCCTTCCGAGAACGGGGCTCCGGGCGCTTTCAGGCTTGCGAAAGCATATATGTACTTGGGTCGCACACTCACACGTGAAAGTGCAGTAATAAATGACTAACTCCGTTGGTCTGAAAGCGCCTTGAGTCCGTAGGTGCACACTAAACTTCTTGTGTTTACTCTTAATGATCACTAGGATACGCTACTAATGATTAGAGAACAACGACTTCACTGCGGGAGCAGGAGTAACTATTGTCAACGCATGGATATTTATGCTCACTAATACACTGAGACGGGCGAGGTTACTTTCTCTTGACAGTCGACTTGCATGATCGTCGACCCGATCGCGACGGCAGGCGCGTTTGCACACGGAACGCAAACACCAGGCACGCACTTGCGTGCGGAGGAGGGCGAAAGAGAAGGGAAGCCTTTCCCTACACGGTTTGATGCTTCACCCTACTTCTTTCAACGCCAGGCGCACAGTTTCCCGCTTTTCCTGGCGGGTGACGATGCGCTTATTAGTTCCGTTTCAGTCAGTTCATTTGTTGGCTTCCTGCTCGCGCCATTGACTATACTTTTCTTCCAGATATTTTTCGTAAAGGTCTGGCAATTTTCTGATACTCCTCGAATAGAGCTGAATCCAGTGGCAAAGTCAGGATTCAGTACATAGGGACCAACTCAGCTAGCGTCGACAAAAACTTATTATACGATAATAGTCAGGTGCATCGACCTTGCATCACATGGCATGCATTTTTCAACACGAGAGTCGTCGTTGTGGATATAGCGAGCCAACAAGGCCGTGGGTGAGCAAAGGCCTGGCCTCTTCGCTTGGCCCTTAAGCCTCTCGCAGCGTAATAAGGCCCTTACCGGACTGAATGGAGACCCTTTTTTATTTGAGGATGAGGAAGCTGAGGCATTGGAATTTGGCCCACGTTACGATGGGCATGAGTGAGTGGGCCGTGGGAGTGCTTGAAACGCGTGATGAATCCAGCTTTCTCGATGGCATGGGAAAAAAAAAGTAAAATGCACTCTGAGTACCTAAACTATTGGGGTAGTATCGTCTAGATACTCGAACTGAAAAAGCTACCACCTGGGCACTCAAACTATTGGGATAGTATCATCTGGGTACTCCAACTATAAAAGCTCCCACCTGGGTACTTAAACTATTGGGCATTACCATCAGTACGCCGGGAGCATTTGGAAAATGAATTTTGATTCTTTTTCATTTTCTAAAAATTGATGAATAATATTTGGAATTTGTTATTTTTGTAAAAAACATAATTAGAGCTCCAAAAATTCTAAAAAAATATGTAGCCTCTCCATGATGTACTCTACCTAAGAAAAAATATGAAACTTGAAAAATAAATAGTTTTGTATATTTAAAAATTACCTCTTTTAATTAATAAATGAACTTCCATGAATTTTAATAATTAAAATAAAAGTCAGATTAAAATAGGTAATTTTTAAACATACAAAACAACTCATTTTTCAAGTTTTATATTTTTCGTAGGTAAAGTACATCATGGAGAGGCTACATAAAAATTTTTAGAATTTTTGAAGCTCTAATTATGTTTTTACAAAAATAACAAATTCCAGTGCTATTCATCAATTTTTAGAAAATAAAAAAATTTATTTTCCCGCGCTCCTGGCGTACCCGGATGGTACTGCCCAATAGTTTAAGTACCCAGGTGAGAGTTTTTATAGTTCGAGTACTCAGATGATACTATCCAATAGTTTGAGTACCTATGTGGTAGCTTTTTCAGTTCGAGTACCCAGATGATACTACCCCAATAGTTTAAGTACCCATGGTGCATTTTACTCGGAAAAAAGTGTTTGCGTGTCTGCGATTTACACCGGTACTCTGTAACTCGAGTGAACGCAGGAATAAAAAATAGAGAAATGAGAGAAAACAGGAAAGTAGGAAACAAAAGAATTTGTAAGAGGTAGAAAACCACAAGATTTCAAAATATAGAAAAATTAAGATTGAGGTGTTTGGAACGCAGATTCTCAAAACATGAGACGTGATTAAAAGAGATTAACACTTTGTTTTATTATTTAAATATTTGTCATTTCAGCGTAAAATTTTAATTTGCACATGAACATACGTGATACTACTTCGACACCGTGTGTCAAAACCAAACATACATGCATATAAAATATTCCGATCAGCCATACGGAGTATGTACTGGTGCTTGCATGAACATAGTGACTGAAACAGTTCATTCCAATTTTAGGACAGAGGATACAAAGGAGCAGGAGAGAAAGAGAGAGAGACTGCAGGAGAGGGAGCCAGAGAGGGAGAGGGAGAGGGAGAGGGAGGAGAGGAGAGAGAGAGACTACAAAGAAGCAGGAGAGAGAGAGCCAGAGAGGGAGAGAGGAGAGGAGAGAGAGAGCCAGAGAGGGAGAGGAGAGGATTGAGAGAAGGAGAGAACCAGAGAGAGAGAGAGAGAGAGAGAGCAAAGTGTTTACCTTGATAAATTTGTTCTTGTTCATATGCGAACAGGATGGAGACCAAAGTGATGACCTCCCCAAACTTCAACTACATCTTCGAAGCTGTTGTTGAGATCGGGCACCACTCCTTCCTCCTCTGCTGATGTGTTGAGGTCAAATGCCATGGAAGATGGGTCACATGGGTAAGAGGTGAATGGTTGAAATGAAAGTGAATGGTTGAAATGGAAGCAACTGGAGGGTTACCGGCCTTTTCAATGCCACAGGTTTAGAGAAATGGCGCTGTGCCAATAGTTTGAAATTTCAGTTTGGTTTTGCCGTGTAAAAATGGAGGGCAAATTTTGTTTTGGCGCCAAGTGGGATTTGCCGCCCAGTGAAATGGCCTTTTGATTTGTTTGTGGCCAAAATCTTGTACGCGTGTAAAGTGTGGGATTTGTTTAATGTATTAAAAGGTTGTTGTGAGTGGTGAAGCGTGCTTCTTCCTGATGCATTAATAACAAGTCCATCCAAATTTGTACAGTGACAAATTATTGGCATCTAGGGGTGTCAGAGTCTTTTGGGACTCTCCTTGGTATCCGGTGTGAACCTCCGACAACAAACAAAGTGGCACGGAGGGAGTAGTTTACAGTACAGTATTAATCGATGGGTGTTTTGTCCTTTGTCTCCATGAAAGCCTATGCCAAGTCGCATTAGTGAGTATGAGTATCTTGGACTTCGTAGAAAGGAATGGAAAACAAGAGAGATCGATGGATGTTTTCATTCCTCCGTTTTCTAGGTGAAAGGGAAACTTTTCTTTGGAACGGTACACAACTAGTTCCTTCGATCTAAACGCTACATGACGTCATCAAGGTAAAGAGTTTGGTTCCTGTGAAACTCCTTTGCCTATCCTACGCTCCAAACGAGGCCTGAGCAGTTGTGCTGCCTAGCCGATCCAAAGGGAAGCGGTTAATTGATACGGAGTACTAGGCGATACGCCTGTCTGACACCAGATCGAGATTCAGCTGGTTGAATGTTGATGGACAGTTTAGGATCGGAGCAGTCCCCAGCGAGGACGCGTGGCCGGGATGCCGAAATAATGGTAGTAGTAAAGGTGTAACGCGTTGAGCCACAGGACGTGCGTTCCGTTTGTGCAGATAGCTGGAATATGATCCGTACGAGAACTTGTTAATGGACCAATTCCAGTTGTCGTCGTGCAAGCATCGGAGACACCAGGCGATCAACACGAGTCTCCTCGCAACTGGATTTCGGACGACACCGACCGATGCTCTTTCGGTGCTGTTGCTGTGGACGAACATCCACCAAGTGTGGCGATGCACAGGAGACCACGCGGCGACGCCGGTGGATCCCCTGCTGAAACTGAAACGCGCGTAGGCCTTGTTGTCGTTGCCGACGCTCCCTTTAGCGAAAAGAAAGATCGGCATCCGTGATCCGTCCATCACTGTGATGTGAGTGACTGAGTGAGGCATCGGATCGGATTCATGCACGGCTCGGCGATCCTCGTCCGCGACGCTTATCGGCAGCACGCACGAGTACGATCGTTTTCCGGCGGTACCTCGACGCGGCACACGGCGGAGGCAGGGAGCAGGACCAGCACAGCACAGCACGGCACACGGTCCCGGTCCCGATCGAGTGAGTATCGGCGGCATTGAAAGCAGGGGCATCACGGAACGGAAAAGGCCGGGCGCCAACGTGCCGTGCCGACTGGCATGGCAAATGGCAAAACGATGGCGCGACCCGTCCCGCGATTAAATGATGGATCGATCGATGGATGGAGAGGCCAGTGGCCACCTGTGTTTTTTTTACCGAACCGGACGACCGAACCGGCCGAGCCGGAACCGTAAACCGCCGGTTTGTCCGGTTACCGGGCAAAAACCGCCCGAATTCAAATTTGAATTTGAATGGCGCAGATTGTTCGGTTTCTACCGGTAAACCGCCGGTTTGTCGGTTTACCGGCGGTTTGAGCGGTTTTGAGCGGTTTTTTTTAAAATTCAAATTTATTTTTTTTAAAAAAATGCTAAAAAAATTCCTAAAAATACTTCATGATTTGTAGAATCCAATGATGTCAAAATTACTCAAATTTGAGTGTGTTTAGTATGTTTTTCGACCTTCATGATTTAATGGGCCTTCACGGGCGAAATTTTGTGTATTTTTTCTTTTTCTTTTTTTTTTTCAAACTTCTAAACGTCTAAATAAATATTAAACGAACTCAAATTTGAAAAATTTTTACACCATTGGGTTCCATAATTCAAGAGCTATTTTTAGGAATTTTTTCAGCATTTTTTTTTCAAACTTCAAATTTGAAATTTGGGCGGTCCGAACCGGACCGAACCGGAACCGGACCGGCCGGGAAGATCGGTAACCGCGGTTTACCGACCGGTAAAAAAAACGCTGGTGGCCACCCGTCATCAAGTCAAGTGAGAGGCTGGAGGCAGGGCACTACTCCTAGTCTTTCCCATCTTACCCTCCTAGTCCTTCCTATATAAACACTGCTAGGACTAGTGGTAGTCCTCCTAGACGCGAGTGGGCGATCCACCGAAGCGCGTCCGCTCGATCCGGGAGCAGCAGGTTGGCGAGGAGACGAAAGGCGGTCGGCGAGCGCGAGCTCCGGGAGTCCGTTCGAGATCGACCCCGCGCCGCAACAGGCGCAGAAGCAGAGGATACGTAAAAGGAGTTTTGCAGGCGCGGGAGATCACGCAAGTCTGTTGCGCTTGAAAACAACCAAGCAGGGAGAGTGAGTCGGGAGTCCCGGCCGTTCCCGCACCACAAGCCCGCGCACGCAACTGCTTCCCCAGGTAAGGCGGAGGCAGGCGGCGAGTGCTCTTTTCAATCTACCAGTTTCCTCTCTCGATCGATCGGTTTGCCGGGTCTCTGCCTCTCGCATCTGCTGAGTCTCTGTTTCTGCGTTTGTGACGGCGGCGATGGCGGCGGCGGCGGATGGGAATGCAGGAGGAGGGGCAAGGGCAGGGGCATTGCCCGGCGCCGGAGTCGCGCCGTCGCCGCGCTGCAGGCAGAGGAGGACGGCGCCGGCTACGTTACCGGCCATGGGCGGGTACGAGCTCGTCAGGAGCGACGACTCGGCGGGCGCCCAGGGAACCGATCTCGAGTCCGGCGCCGGCGCCACCAACAAGGTGGCGTCGCCGGCCCCGTCGACGACGACGTCGCCCGCTGCCGGCCGGCAGCCGCGCCTCGTCTCGCTCGACGTATTCCGCGGGATAACCGTCCTGGTACGTACGCCCGGCCCCCTCCTACTACTCTGCTACTCGTACCAGTATTAGTGGTGATTGATCGTGGATTCTCGAACGAATTGGATTGGATTCTCGATTTCTCGCGAATTACCATTATCGTCGCCCAGACGCTGCGCTTTCCTTTTCGCCCATCCATTCCATCATCCATGGGCGTCGTGGAGGAGGCAGCAGGCATAGGCATCGATCGACCAACCGACCCAGCCCAGCCCAGGTCACTCATTCACCCATCATCATGCGCCGTCGTGACGACGAGCGTGGAGTGTCCAACTGTCGCGTGCCCCCATGATCCCTCCCTACCTCCCGCCGCGCCCTGCTGCTGCCTGTGCTTTTGCTTGTTTCTGTTCCTTATCTGCTTGGCGATTCACATCCCTTCTCGGTTCTCGCCATTCATGAGCGCCCCTTAGCTAGCTTTGCTTGCTTTTGCGTGCAACCGTGCATGAGGCCTTTGTCTAAAGAAAAGACAGAACAATCTTTTGTTTCACTCATTGCTTCGCGCTGGTCACTTCTCACCTGGTCATGTCTTTGTAGACGACGCCATGATTATGATAATTTTTTTGATAAATACAAGGAACAAAACAAGAAGACAGGGGAAGGGGAATGGGAATCCGAGTCAGGGTCAATTGGGCCAAGGAGACAAAACATAGTATAGCTGCTTATACTAAACCAGTAAACCGTCATGCTCGCCTCAAAAAAAAAAAAAAAAAAAAAAAGAGAGAGTAAACCGTCATGCTCAGTCACAGTATGGCAACTTGCCAGCTTTAGGTCCCGTATACGGACGCTGCATCCCTCCTAGGGCAAAACAGTTGGTTAACAGGCTGCTGCCACTTTAGTACGATTATTAACACAAAATAGTAACGTGTCGCATGACGACCATATATTCCTATACATAAAGCCTCAAATGAGGCACATGAAGCGTTTTTCTTTACTCGATAGATCCGCAATTGGCACGTCAGTTGGTGCATCAGCGGTTTTTGTTTGGTCACGCGAATTCGTCAGGAAAAAAATGTCCAACTCAACTAATAGTTAGACGCTAAAATTTAGTTTTGAATATAGTTCTTTGCATCCTTACCACTAATAATTAGCTTGCTAAATGTTACTATACATGTCTTACATACCACCCTCCAGCTAACAATCAACTATACATGTGTAGTACACGTGTTGCTACGTTAGCTGTGGAAAGGACCGCTATTATTAGCCTACCCTTAATCATCGTGTTACAGTAGTACTACTTACTCAAAATATAAATGTGTTGATGATTCCACGGATAAACTTGTTTGCTTTTTCGTTTAGACTTTCGCTAGCCTATTTATTAGTATATTATTATGATGCGCTCTGATCCACCGACCTCTTCATGTCAAAGCCTCGATGGTGACGATGAGTGCTGCTCCCACATACCATTGATAGCGTCCTAGTCCTAGATACCACGCAAGATTGTGTTTGTCTAATCATATATATGGAGTAAAGTAATGACGTGCTAAGAGTGTCGCCTGTACGTACATGTGGAGTCCGAGTCATACGACACCACACGATATCCCTATTGTTGCCTCTTTATACTACACAAAAATCTGTTGTAGGCCGGTTCTAGTTCACCAATCCACGTTGCTGTTACCCCCACAAGTCCGCATTGCCCACTTATGCATAGTTGGAGCCTGGCGACGTGCCAACTAAAATTTCATTTGTACTCTCGAAAAAAGAAAACAAGACTCTGTTCTGGCGGATCATGAAGCTAAGGCCTACAGGGAGCGGAGGAAAGCAAAGCTTTTTGTGATTCTCGTCAGGAGCTGAAGTATATGCACTACCTGTCCAGTGTCCACCTTGTATGCTAGGGGACCTTGATTTGGGAAATTTTGAAAACTCAACTCAGGTTTGAAAGATTCCGGCCGGGAACACTGTGACCACAAACAAAATCCCTATGGAAAGCAAATATTCTGTCCGGTCGTCGGTGTACTCGACGTCGACCCTCTTAAGAGGCCCTCTGCGTACGACGACCCTCGCCGGCCGGCGCCGGCGCGTGCACGTAGCGAATAACCCTGGGGAGTGAGGGCTGGCTGGCCGCATCAGCTCTACCGCAGCTACCTGAATCGCTCTCTTTTAGGCAGCTTTTTTTGCTTGCTTGGATTTGGTATGGCTTTCGCTTTGCTTGGCCTGCAAGCGCGGCAAGCGAGCCGGCCTCCACCGGCCAAAAGCAGACGGCCGGGGTCTGGACGCGGCTACTTGGAGAGCCTACTAGTTACAGGCTCACTATTGTCGTGAACTAAATGTGGTACTTTTGAGTGTACCTAATAATTTCTAAATAGCTAGTCTAAGAAAAATTCCATTAAATATTGAGGAGATAGATTAAATAGCTAGAGACTTCTAAACAGTCGGTCTAGCACATTCTCTCAAACAACTCTTTCATAGCTCACACAAACCTTCCAATGCAAAATGTTCTTTTTTTTTAATTAATTATTTCTATTTAGTCTGATCTAGCTAGCTATTTACAAGTTGTCATTAAAGATACTCATCTAGCTCTTTTCAATTCCATACACTCAAACCTACTGAAAGAGGGTAAGTAAATCCCAGTTTCTACTCTATCGTTTTAGGCGATGCCAACATGAAACAGAGAGAAGAATTAGCACTGTGCGAAACACTAGAGCGAATATTTGAAGTGGTGCTAGCCTGATCAAAGGAGAGCAATCGGCACCAGAGAGTTGAATAATATTTTGGCTCTGCTCAACAGTTTAACTACAATACGCTTTACTAGTCCTGCATGACACGAGAAAGCAGAGAACTAATAGTACAAATGTTGGAACATTTTACACCAATTTAACACCTCCTGACGTGTACAATTTTATACAAATTAAATGCCAAAAGATTATACGCTAAAAGTTGTCCTTATTAGCACTTTGTCCATCAAACCAAGATATAACCTCCACATTAGCACTAAGGCCATGTTTGGTTTATAGCCAAAGCTTGTCATAGCTAAGGTTAGGCATATGCCAGAGTAGTGGCTTGCCAACTTTGCGGCAAAAATAAGGTGTTTGGTTCACTACCATGCCAAAATTTAGATGTGGCATATTTAACTCCTGCAACTGTTTGGTTCATAGCCATATGAGCTGCCACAAGTTTGATAAATGTATGTGGCAGGTGTTTGGTTCACAACCAAAGTTTACCTTATTATAGGAACAAATGAGCTTACCACTTAAAGTCATCACACCAGCATGTCGACACTTGTCACTCCAACGTGGTGGAAAATATTGCATTTTTACTAATAATACTACTAAAGTAATCAACACCCGTGAACATACTGAGCAATAATTAACAGGAGGCTAGTGGCTTTGTAGTCATTTCAAGTGGCTTGCTGAAGCCCCCTCCCACCTCTACTACACTTCATAGACATTCGAATGGCTTGCAAAGGTACATAAGCCCCCCTCCCCTCTCTCTCTCTCTACATATCGTAGAAGCGCTTGGTGAAGCAGCGTAATTCAAAACCTAGAGACATGCGGTGCAAAGTCGTGGGAGGGAGGTTAAAGTCGTGGGACCAGGAAACATTAGCTTTGAGGGTTTTTTTTTTTTTTGAGCAAACATAATAGCTTTGGGTTGGACCATAGCTTTAGTGTGTTTTTTCTCTATTGTTTTAGATTAAGGTTGTCCATGTGTCTTTTTACCTTTTCTCCCCGGCGATGATAACATTTCTGTTAGCCTGGTATATTTCCTGGATTGCTAAAAAGACCATGGCATCAAATGTGCTAGCTTAGTGCGTAAGAATGAAAATTTAGATAGATACACCTTTCTTTTGGTTTCCGCGGACAAAGTGATTACTTGTTACTTTGTGAGCATGTGGCTTGGAGCCAAGGGGCATACTCGCACTAACACAACATGTCGTTTAAACCTACACCCAGCCCACGCATGAACATGACGCGTAGCTATATCTGTGACACATGCTTTAGCAGAAAGACTACTAGCTTATCCAGAGATGACGCCGTGGATCACCACTTTGGCTGCCACTGATTGCTGCTTTGCTGCTTCTTTTCAAGTACTGTTTCTTTATCCGTCGTGTCGAGCACCGATTGGGAGCATGGTCTATCACCGCCTTTCACTAATTGCAATTTGACACGAACAAAAGCCAAATCCACCGCCGGCCCACTAGGCGTCTCATCTCTCCATGACCCAGCATGGACAGTACCACTCTGGTCGAGGTCAAGATCCACCGACTCAGAGTTAATTTATCTCATTAATGCTAAAAAACAGTTAATTTATCTCAAGGTACCTCTAAGAAAAGAACAATAGATCAGATGACTATATGGTGTCTATTTCAAGCATCTTATATAGATCTGACATGAGAAACATTACTCCCTCCGTCCCCAATTAACTGTCGTCCCAGAGATGGCACATGAAACAAGGCAAGTGGTAAAAGTACTGACTACCCCTACCACTGCAATGATTCATCTTCTGTAGTTTTTGGACGGATGTACCATTTTTGCTGTGAACACACAGGCTTGCCGGTCATCCACACCACAGATTTTCTACACTACACTAGCATTCACTTCGACACAGCGGCAAACACACTTTTGTAAACTAAACAAATTAGCATTCACGTTGAATCGGAGAGGGCGGCCACGGCGAACAGGTCCGACGGCACCGCAAGCAGGCCCGATGGCGAGCTCCCGAACGTGGCCACGGCACCGCCCAACGTCTGCATCCCTCCAGCAGTCGCGGCCATGAACTGGAACGCGACCAACTGCACGACATCGGGGTGGTGGAGGGCAGCTTGGACGCGGCTGCGGCGGCGGATCTGGGCGGCTTCACCGCAGCTGAGCGGAGCAAGGGAAGGCAGATGCAGAGGGAGAGCGCGGCGTGTCCTCGCAAGTGCTAGCCGCAGAGGACTAGCTACGCCAGCTCCACGAGCACCGACGCGACGACGCCCGCGGAGCCCAAATCTTCGACGCGACGACGCCCGCGGAGCCGAAATCTTCGCCGGCCATCGCGCCGCCTGGGTCGAAGCCGAGCACCGCGTCCAGACCGGCGTGCTCGCCGCCGCGGACTCGGCTGCCTGCCTCCGCACGCGCCTCGCCGGCGCCGATGCCGGCGCTCCTCGACGCCACCTAGCGCGCAGGGGATTCAAGCGGCGGCGGCGGGCCCCTGCTCCGCGCGGGGAGGAGGAACAGGCGCGCCACTGCACCGCCTGGATCGAGGCCGAGCACCGCGTCCAGGCCCGCTTGCTGGCCGCCGCGGAAGAGGCCGCCTACCTCCGCGCGCGCCTCGCCGGCCCCGAGGCCGGCGCTCCTCGCCGCCACCTCGCGCGCACGGGATTAAGGCGGCAGCGGGCCCCTGCTTCGTGCTCGCGGCGGGGCCACGCCCTGTTTCTCTCTCTCTGCGGAGCAGACGCCGTGCTTGGATCCTCCGCCGTCGGATGGACGTCGGCACTGTCGCCTAGAGCCATGGAGGGGTCGTACTTCCGGCTTCCGCGGTCTGACGCAAGATGAAAGGGAGAGGCCTGGCCGGAGATGGCGGACGCCGTGCGCCGCCGGAGCTCCTTGGCGGCGTTGCGCGGAGTAGGAGCCCGCTCTCCCGGCTCTCATGGCTTGGCGCACGAAGATCTCGGTGCAGGGACTCCATGGAGGGCGGCGTAGAGGATCTCGGAGGAAGGGAGTGGATGGAGGGCGGGCGCGACTGCGAGGTTGCGGATGAAGCGAAGGAACCGCCGACGAGGTTGGGGATGGATGAGGTTGGGATTTTTTTCAGGTGCGTGTAGTGGTGTGAGGCCACGATGGGAGAGGAAAGAATAGGACAGGCGTTGGTGCGGTAGCTGTGCAGCTACGGCGGAGTAGCGGACGACAGTTAATTGGGGACACGATCCTGTAGTTAAAACGACAGTTAATTGGGGACGGAGGGAGTATGTATTAGCGCCCAGGATCTCACGCAGTAAAACGAGCACATCTACTAGCGTCTTAAGAATCTGGTAAGCAATGTGATGCGATCTATACTACGTACTCTGATGGCATCTCCTGCTTGGTACGGAGCTGCCTGCAGCAGGAGGCCAGGAGAATTGATAGCCGTTCCAAGGACAGGGCAGGCCTGCACTGCATTTACAATGTCCTTCCATGTGGCCGCTGGACTGGGTTACTCGCCTACTGCTCCTTGATTTCATCACTAGACCACGTTAATAGTTTCACGCGCTAAATTCATCACTGCTTGGGGCGGGGCGGGGGGTCCAGAATCCAGATCAGAGATGGGAAGAGATGTGCCAGCCCTTTAGCTAACGAGGGTGCCAGCCCCCTTGGCAGCCATATGAATTTCCTGAATGAAGTACTTTTACCCTCAAATGAATTCTTTGGGGCCGCTCCCATGCTCCGAATGCCACCATAGGGAATTTTTCTATCTGTTATCCCTTCCATTGGTGAAGCCCTAGAACGGGAATCCAGGAATGGCTATGTTGGAATGGACTAGTCCATCCATTTACAACACAGAATATGTTCTTCAGCCTTTCGAGGTAAAGGCAGTAAAACAGGGGCTTAATTGGTGTCTGAATCCGATGCTTGGCTAACTCCACTGGAATGGCGCTAGATCACTGATGTTTATAGTATATATAAGAGTAATGCTTTAGCCACAAGTTACAGGATAACAGAATCCAATAATGTACTAATATAATATAATGCAGATCATTAACCAAAGTGTGGCATCAGATCTGCTGTGGTTGATGTTACTTAACTTGCTTTCTACTTTCCAGAATTTGTTATTAGCCCTTCTTGATCTAGCTATGACAATTCTCTTTTTATGGAGTAGCCAGATTCTTTTAAGCACTGGAAACAGGGAAGCATTGACCTGTGGAGTTATGGTGCTGTTATCATTTCTCACAAAGAACGAATCGATGCAACCACCTACGATCTTTTCTAATCCCCGAATTGGCACCTATTGTCTTGTCGAATAAGGGATAATAAAGAAGAAAAACATCCACCAAATTGTCAAGATATTTTTTACTTGCAATCTGAAACAGGCAGGACGTGATTGTTTTCCTTGTTGCAGCTTATGATTATTGTTGACGATGCTGGAGGCTTCTTCCCAGCACTGAACCACTCTCCTTGGGGTGGTGTAACAATAGCTGATTTCGTCATGCCATTCTTCCTTTTCATAGTCGGAGTCTCACTAACACTAGCGTATAAGGTATTACTGGAGATCACAAACTCACTACTCTCTTTATATATACTACATTTTATTTCAAACTAGATGCTAAGTTATCAGCATGTTGAATGATGATTTGTCATATCACAATGTGCAGAGGGTACCAGATAGACTGGAGGCAACTAAGAAGGCAGTACTTCGTGCCCTCAAGTTGTTCTGCCTTGGTCTTGTTCTCCAAGGTATTTTGGTTCTTAATAACTAGTATCAAAAGAAGGGCTATTAAAAAATCCAATAAAAGTTAGCTAGGTAACAATTCCATGTGATGGTTCATTATGCAGGTGGATTTTTTCATGGTGTTCACAGTCTCACATTTGGTGTTGATCTAACGAAAATTCGGTTGATGGGCATACTTCAGGTACCAAAGTTTTTTTCGTTCTTTCAGAACAAATTGACATTCAGTACTGGAAAACGCGTAAGTCATCTTGAACGGCATATGATGGTTCTATGTTGCAGAGGATTGCAATAGCCTATCTTCTGGCTGCAATATGTGAAATCTGGCTCAAGGGAGATGACGATGTAGATTCTGGATATGGTTTACTAAGGAGATACCGCTACCAGTTGTGAGTTCAGATCAAAATTATCCTCACGAATGATCAGTATTTACGCTGAGTTCTGCATTTACTGTTCAAGAACTATAGAATTTGAATAAGTGACCTGGTACTGATTTCTCATATTTATTATAACATATGGTTTGTTCTTCTCCTGTTAGATTTGTAGGATTGGTCCTCTCTATAGCATATACTATTCTTTTGTATGGTATATATGTTTCAGACTGGGAGTACCAGATAACAGGCCCTGGTTCAGAGAAGTCATTCTCCGTAAGTACAAAGTGTCACTTCATTATTTTCTTTATCTTGGTACGAGTTCAGTATAAAACACGGAAGAAGTGCTGACGTTCATGCTACATTTGAATTTGTCAGGTGAAATGTGGAGTAAGAGGAGACACCGGACCAGCTTGCAATGCAGTTGGAATGGTTGACCGTACAGTTCTAGGGATCGATCACCTCTATAGACGGCCAGTTTATGCACGCACAAAGGTTTGATATGAAGTACAAGTCTCAGTTTACTGCTTCCTTGTCACAAAACTCAAATAAAAAACTTTGGCCAACATGCAGGAATGCAGTATAAATTCTCCAGAGAATGGACCTCTTCCACCTGATGCTCCATCATGGTGCCAGGCACCATTTGATCCTGAAGGCCTCCTCAGGTCAGTGCTTTTGCTAATTCTTGGTCACTGCCGATAAGCTTGTCTTGCAATGCAAGTTCCTCCAACCGAGTGTTAGTTCTTACTGTCATTTATTGGTGTTTCAGCTCCGTTATGGCCATTGTCACTTGCTTGATTGGACTCCAGTTTGGGCATATAATTATACATTTTGAGGTATATAATGCTGGTCTGTGATACTAGGTTGATGTGTATTATTCTTTTTTAGTCCTGTAAAATATTCTTACATTCTTACCTGCAGAAGCACAGGGGACGAATCACCAATTGGTTGGTCCCATCCTTCAGCATGTTAGCTCTAGCCTTCTTAATGGACTGCGTTGGTAAGTATTCACCTGACACTGATCAACCACATGCTTATTCCTTATCCTGAGCTTGAGATGAATAGAAGAAACTTTCATGATCCTTTTTCAGGAATGCGCATGAATAAACCACTATACACGATAAGCTACACTCTGGCTACTGCTGGTGCCGCGGGTCTTCTTTTCGCTGGAATTTATGCTCTTGTTGGTCTTCTTAAACCTGAAAGACATAGATATGCTAGAGCCATCCATCATCTCCAAAACCTCACAGTAACTGTCATGAATTTTTCAGGTGGATCTGTACGGGTTCAGAAGACCTACCATTCCCATGGAGTGGATGGGGAAGCATGCCCTGATGATATACGTGCTGGTGGCGTGCAACATACTTCCCATGTTCATCCGTGGCTTCTACTGGAGGGACCCCAACAACAGCCTTGTAAGTTCAAATATGACAGCATTATGCCTATCCGAGCCGCAGAGATTTCAATGGGCTCTACAAGTGCAGTTCATGTTTTGTTGGAATACCTAACAATGAACCTTTTTTTACATGATGAAAATACAGCTGAGAGTCATTGGTATCGGGGCGTGAAGCTATGATCTTCTACATTTCAGGCCCAAACTTGGACATGGGTTTTTCTTCTTAATATAACGATGAACAGCTCTCTAGCGATGTTCAAGAAAACTAATCTTGGACACGGACGGGATGCAGAAGTAGGCACTCAGGCAAGTTTTGCTATGCCGTTAGAGCACGATATTGCTCAGCTCATGCGTCATGGGTCTGCCTATTCGATCAGCACTGCCGGGCAGGCTGTTGCCGCTTGCAGGAGAGTCCATTCTCCCTGACATCTTTGTATATGGTGGAGTTGAGCATGTATATGATATCATACGAGCAATACGATGGGATTCAGATGAAATATAGTACATATCCAACAAGGTCACACTGGAAACTTCAACCTTTCTTGTCGTGCTCGTGCTTCATCTTAGAAGCATGCGCTTGTTTTGTCTGAAATCAATTCCGTTTAAAAAGCTCAGAAAGAATAAATACTCCCATAACTTTGGGGTAGCCATAGAAGGCATAATGAGTTTCTAAATTATAGCTTTTGTCTGGAATCAAGTACTTGTATCTTTCAAAATCTAAAAAGACTAGAACCGCAAGCCACAACCCGGCCTCAGGCTATCCACGTCATTCAAAATGTTATTGGCCCTTGGATCCTCAATCCGACGGTGCTGCTGCTCTTCCATGCTAAATATATAAACCGGCTCCAACCCTAGCTTTCTCGCGTGTCCACATCCGCGCCGGCTGAGTTGCGGCCCTAATCCTAGATCGGCATTTTTGCTCCTCTCTCCCTCTCCCACTCCCTCTCCTTGTGGTGGCGGCGGCCCGCCCCCAGGTGCGGCGGTGCGGCACCACCACGGGTCGGCGAGCCCCCAGGCGCGACGGTGCGGGACGCCCCTCGCCGGTTCGCATGGGTGCGGAGCCACGGCGGGGCCGCTGCACCGCCGGCGTGGAGCTGCGCGCAGGCATGTCCTGGCGTCCCGGCTAGAGCAAGCTCCAAGCGGTGGCTCGGGCGAGAGCAGGCCCAGGTGCGGCGGCGCGAGCGACCGGGGAAAGGGCAGCCCCCGGCACGGCGGAGCGGGGGGCGCCCATGGTGCCGCGCAGGCGACCGGGGAAAGGGCAGCCCCAGGTGCGGCGGCGGGCTCGCGCGAGTGGGAGGGTCGATTTGGTCCGTCCCGGTCTCCCCATCCAGGCGCGTCGGTGCGAAGCCGGCGCCCCCTGGCGCGGTGGTGCGGCGGCGTGGGTGCGGCGGTGGGCCCTAGGGGTGGGCGCTGGCTCGGAGGTCGGCGCGTGCGACGAGGTGCTCCAGTCTGTGCTTCACCGACTCCACATCCAGGTTTCTATCTCATCCTTTCCTCTCCTCTCCTGCTCTCTCTCTCTCTCTCTCTCACGCTACTCTTCCCTGTGGCGTTGGGGGTGCAGGGCGACCAGGGCGAGGGTGACCCCCGGCGCGACGGCGCAGATGGGCCCTGATGGTTGGTGCGAGCGGTGCAGTGGCGCGGGTGCAGGCCGGGGTGAGGGCGCCCCCGACACAACGGTGCGGCGGCGCAGGTGGGCACCGGCGATAGCGTCTAGCCTTTTTGGCCGTGGCGTCCAGCGTGCGCTTTAGCGACTCCACGACCGGGATTTGACAGGTTCTTCTATCGCCCCCACTCTCCTCTCCGTTGGTTGCTGCCAACTTACTGGCCGACGTGTGCTCTGGTAGCTTCATGGCTGGACGCCTAGAGCACATGCTCGATCTGGAGTCGAAGTCCCCCGTCTGCATTTGCTACCTCCTGATAAGATTGATGTTCCAAACGTGCTTGACAACTTTATGAAATTTCCTTTCTTTTTTGGTCTTAATTTTCTTGCCTTGTCCACTTACTAAACCTGACGAAATCCTGGTTTAGCTATGTTGTTTGGCTTGCTTTGTTCGCTTGGGTTCCATGTAATTGAAGCATTTAGTTAATTCATTCAGAGAAGAGAACTAAGGTGTTGGTGCCCGATTTTCTGCATTATGAATGTGTGCGATTCATATAAAAAATAGTAAAATTATATGGAAGATTATGCCTCTATGTTTACCTTACCATTCAGCCTTACATGCTTCCCAGGTTTATAATCCAACCATGACTGAAATAGCTGAATGAAAATATTTGCTTTGTCATTGTTTCTGCTGGTTAGGTACTGTAAATTGGGTTCAGGTTAGTATTTAGTTGTTGCGGTGGGAAATAGCTACATTGATGGATTTGGTTATTTTTATGCTAATGGTCACATTTTCAATTCCTTGACAGTTGCTTCTGCCTCTTGGCCTATTTGTATATAAGCCGAGGAAGTTGGATGCGACAGGGAGAGGTGACGGAGTGGCAGATGAGAGGTAATGTTCAGTTCTGCAGATACATGGCAGATCAAGTGGAATTCCAACATTTGCTATACAGACTTTGAAGCAACAGAGAATTGGTCTTTGTCACGGCAGGTTTGTTCATTATAACACAAGTAAGACAAGGTCAGACATGGTGATGGCATTTCCCCAATGATTGTGCTAAAACATTGTAGGTAGTGAAGAAAGACAACCAGCCGGCAAAAATTTGAAGGCTAACTTTGTAGGCAGTGAGGTTCGGTACGCTCACCGTCTCTTTGGTTTGTTCTTCCTGAATTCTCAATGCTTTCTTGCTACTTCTTACAGATACAGTTGGAACGCCAGTTGCCTCCACCTGCTTAGCAGGGGAGGCCTTCCTCCTGTCTGTGCGCTGATGCTAATAGTGGTCTCTTTCTTTCCCTCTGTTCCTATGTTCTTCGGTGGTTGCTCTGTGATTGTTTATCTATGTCTGTCCGGATGTCCATCTGTTTGCGAGGCGGTATGCTATTGCCAACCGAGGGAGCTGCGTGCAGTTAGATAATGAACTTTTTTCAGGCTGCAACACCTAGGCACTTATCTTATGTTCTGTTGCATGGCCAGCTTAAGTTTGAGTTTCATTTCACAATATGATATGTTTCTATGTATTGTACTGAGAAATCATAGGATTAAAACACACAGGCAAGCCTATACACTCAGCCTGATTGGTTACGGCTGGAGAGGCGATCAGTCACATTGGACCTGCTACTTTTAATGGTTAGCTTGCTTCCATTGGACAGTTGAATTGAAATAGGATCGTTAGTATTACATCTGTCTAGCATGGTAGCGTTGGCATTTCAATTTGTCATAATTTTATCTACCAATTTTCAACTTGAGGCATAATGTATATGAGAAGACCTTTCTTTCAATAAAGAAGTTAGAGAACTAGGAGGGTTTTATTGATATTTTGATGCCCAAAGATATGTGTTGATGGTTATGTCTATACATATGTTCCCTTGAAATAAGCCTTCATAAATATATGTGCAGTTCTAATCTTTGTTTATGTACTGTCCTTAAATAATTTATTATACTCTACTGCTCTTGCAGGTTAGGGGTGCTGGGCTGCTGAAAAGAGGATTGGGTTCAAAATAATTTCAGATATAGCGGTTAGTTTTATGGTGCCTATGCTTGCTTATTTACACATTCTTTCTCAGTCATCATGTTAGAGAGTAGAGACCATTTGATTCTCTCTAGCATAGTCTGCTTTGATGTAATTTCTTCTTTACATTTTACCTGTCTTGCTGGCCCATACAAATTATATATGACATCATTTTGTTTTCTTAAACATCATGGGCTCTAAAGCAGCCCATGTGAGCTTTACTACATGAAGCGTTCATCTGAGCCTATTAGTAGGCGTCATTTACCTGTCAAGATGTTACCATGTGCACTGACTTCTACTTCAATGATCTAGACAGATTGCTCCCCAGTCTACAGCTACAAATCAGATCGAAGCTGGAAGCTTTATTACCAATGCTGGGAACCGAGAAGCCTCTCAGCAGCTGGCAGTTTCCTTAGGGACCATAGCTCATCATCTGCTACTATTACTTTTGTGGTGTGCATCGTTCTATGTTTTGCTGCCTCCTATGGTTAGACGATGTATGTTGTGCCAGCTCCCGAGTTAACTGTTGGATGTGAAAATTATATACTGCTTATACAAGTGCTACCTGATCAATAAGCTGTAGACATGCCTACCATATCTGGTCTTCGTCAACCCTGTTTCACTACACAGATGCAACCGCGGCCTATGGCCCGCGTGCCCATGTATCTCTAGATGATGCTGGATGTTCTTCTGTAATATTAGGTAGCTGTTTCAACTATCTGTCCTGTTCATTATGCATAGCACGTCTCTAATGAAAATAGCGCTGGTCAAACTGCTGCTTCGTTGCAGCACCATATTAGTGGCATCAACCCGCGCGCATGGGCGCGCGCCAATAACTAGTGTTTACAATTCCACATCGTAGTGTCCATATTTTAGAGTCAAAACTCAGAAAGTCGCAACACCTGGATTTATATCACTTGTACAATGCAAAAGGTCCAAGAAATAACTTATCAAATAACCCCCAAGCTCAGACGAAAGAAAGAAGAACGAAAAATTGTTTTTGTTATTTATTGATATATTTTTTTAGCGTCAAGCAATAAATTTTCACACAAATGTTTATTTACAAAAGAAGGACCAAATTAGCATACACCCCAGTACCTCACCCCACTTTTGCTTCTCGACACTTGAGATGCACATTCTACTGAACATACAGAAACAAACGGAATCTGCAGGTGACGAACTGACACAGCGACGATGCATCCACCATGTGAACGTAACAATATTGCAGCTCCAGACTATGAATTTGGTGCCAAAGGATAGTCTCGAACCCGAAATGCCCCAATCTGCCAAAAAACAAGGCAACGGTAAATTATGTGAAGATAAAGCTAAGTGATTTATTCAAATCGTGCATAAGAATATGAATGAGCAACACATTAGCACTAAAGGTAGCACAAGGTTTAATTTTCTTCTTGGGTCTAACCCAAAACCACTCCATAGTCCATACAAAGTAGAAATGGAGCCAATTTTACCTAGGCTAGTTACTATTTTCCTTGTTGACAGGCTGGCATCCCTAATTGCAGGAGCCAATATGAAAATAGTTTTAACTTTCAAGGCTATCTGATCACTATAATTTTCTTTTGTCAGACCGTGTTTTCTTCGCTGTCTTAGAATAGAGTCTGCACCTTTTCCTTAACCCTGAAGGGTGTGCGTCCAAAGAAAACTTCCTTTCATGATTCATGCTAAGAACTTTGAGACTGAAAGACTAGTCTCTACATGGATATGACAGATCTAGTCATGTAGATGCATCAGAAATTTGTAGTTGACTGTGTAACTCGGTTTTATAATGGAAGATGATCATGTGAGATCGACAGGAACTGTCCCATGCCTACCAAATACTAAGAAGATAATTTTAAACGGATGGGTACACTGTTTGACAATACAAAAATTGTCTGTTTGTCAATAGACCGGCACATGAAAGAGACACAGCAGCAGATCACGCCTCATGCTCAACACCAACAACGACAGCCTCTGCACATCATGGGTGGGAGACAAGCTAATTCAACCTCTGCGGTCTGCTCTAACAACTCATGATGCCAATGGCAAACACGATCTACGAAGTAACGACAGAGTTACCACTGAAAGTCGCCAATGGCAAACACGATCTAGGAATGAACGACATGAACCAAATACATAAGTTGTACAAGCTAGAATATTCGAAAAGGTAATCTGATCTCGTACAATTTGATCCCATATAAGGAGAAAGACTTCCGTATCACCAGTGAAATAACACCCAACAAACTTTGATCCCATATTAGGAGAAAGACTTTCAGTAAGTTAACTGCAAAAACCATCACCCAATAAACAGTAATCTGAAGCATGTGGGTCTCATATCCTTAATGATATCTCCATTTGGTGTCCAAAGGATAGTCTGGAATCAGAAATGCCCCAGTCTGCCAAAAAACAAGACAACGGTAAATTATGTGAAGATGAAGCAAAGTGATTTATTCAAATCATGCAACAGAATATGAACGAGCAGCACAGCCAGCACTAAAGGTAGCACAAAATTTAATTTTTTTCTGGGGTCAACCCAAAACCCACTCTATACAAAGTAGAAATCCAATTTCACCTATGCTAGTTATTCTTTTCATCAATTGCAGGAGCCAATATGAGAAACGTTTCAACTTTCAAGGATATCTGATTGCTATAATTTTCTTTTGCCAGAACATGTTTTCTCCATTGTCTTAGAATAGAGTTTGCAGCATTTGCCTTGACCCTGATGAGTGTGCGTCCAAAGAAGAGTTCCTTTCATGATTCATGCTAAGAACTTTGAGATTGAAAGCCTAGTCTCTACTTGGATATGACAGATCTAGATGCATCAGAAATTTTGTAGTTGATTGTGTAACTTGGTTTTATAATGGAAGATGATCATGTGAGATCTACAGGAACTGTCCCGTGCCAACCAACTACCAAGAATATTATATTCAACAGACGGGTACACTGTTGACAATACAAAAATGTCTGTTTGTCAATAGGCTGGCTCAATCACAACTCACAAGATCCAAGGTAAAGAAAATACCTGACTGCACACTGTCATTATGAGGTTTTTTTTCACAGTTCCACGACATAAGGAACACCAGCCACCAAAGCTGACCTGAAGATGGCAATTTATAACTAAGATCTTATAAGTATACCAAAACAGGGTGCATGGAGAAAAATAGCAGCAGATCATGCCTCATGCTCAACACCAAGAACGACAGCCTCTTCACATCATGGGTGGGAGACAAGCTAATTCAACCTCTGCTGTCTGCTCTACCAACTCATGATGCCAGTGGCAAACACAATCTATGAAGTAACGACATAGTTACCACTGAAAGTCGCCAATGGCAAACACGATCTAGGAAGTAACGACATGAATCAAATACGTAAGTTGTACAAGCTACTATTCGAAAAGGTAACCAATGGTCTCATACAATTTGATCCCATATAAGGAGAAAGACTTCATCAGGAAGATAACTGCAAAAACCATCACCAGTGAAATAACACCCAACTTTGATCCCATATTAGGAGAAAGACTTTCAGTAAGTTAACTGCAACAATCATCACCAGTGAAATAACACCCAATAAACAGTAATCTGAAGCATGTGGGTCTCATATCCTTTATGATCTCTCCATACAGAGTTTGAAAGGCCCCAGACCATAATTTCTTCATGCTCTTTATGCAAAATATATCCACTGCTTTCCCCCTCAATATATTGCCCTGTCTTGTCATGACTGACTGGTTTGATCATACGGACAGTTGTTTCATCAGTCAACAGAATATAAAAGAATTTTGGTTATAAATCAGACAGTTCTCTTCTAAATCTAAACATAAGAGAATGCTGGGATCATTTACTAGCACAACCAAACAAAGGACCATGTCTCATGCAAAGGGGCGATCCGTGTTCGGCAATTCACATTAACATCAAAATCGCTTTGGGGTCATAATTTGCAATGGAACAAGACGCACATAGCACAAACGCACGAAGTAGCAGAACAATTAAGCAGCACGAAACCGAATTTCAGTTCTCATAGCATTATCTTGAGATGGATCTCAACATAACAGGTGAAACATGAAGCAGAGGCGCCATGGGATTCGCAGATCCACACCTAAATGAACCGCTAAATTAAACCGCGAGCGACACAGACACAGACACACGATAAACGACTGACTCAACTCAGACCACCACTCAGATCACCATCATCTTATTCAGATCGAAGCAAATGTAAAAAGGAGGGACGGACGGACGCAGGCGGATTCGACGACGACGACAGACGACGATGACGGAGGGAGGGCGGCCGCACAGTCAACCAGACTTGAGATCTAGCTGAGCTGGCCGCAGTCGGCGATCTTGACGGGCTTGGCGGTGGAGCCGCTGCGCGAGCCGACCTTCTCGATGGCCCTGACGACGTCCATGCCGTCGACGACCTGGCCGAAGACGACGTGCTTGCCGTCGAGCCAGGAGGTGACGTCGGTGCAGATGAAGAACTGGGAGCCGTTGGTGTTGGGCCCCGCGTTGGCCATGGAGAGGATCCCGGGGCCCGTGTGCTTCTTGACGAAGTTCTCGTCGGCGAACTTCTCGCCGTAGATGGACTCGCCGCCCGTCCCGTTGCCGCGGGTGAAGTCGCCGCCCTGGCACATGAAGCCCGGGATGACGCGGTGGAACACCGAGTCCTTGTAGTGCAGCGGCTTGTTGGACCGGCCGGTGCCCTTCTCGCCCGTGCACAGCGCGCGGAAGTTCTCGGCCGTCCGCGGCACCACGTCCGCGTACAGCTCCATCACGATCCGGCCCGCCGGCGCGCCGCCGATCGTCATGTCGAAGAACACGCGCGGGTTCGCCATCGTCGTCGAGATGGATCTAGGGTTTGGCGGCCGAGGGTTTTGGGGAAATTTTGGGGTGGGGTGCGATCTGATCTGGTGGAGGGAGGGGGGAGAACGGGTGCGGGGTAAAATAGGCGGCCGCGAGGGGGCGGTTGCGTTTGCGTCGAACCAACGCGACCCGCTCTGCCGCTTGCCGCAGATGCTGCTGGTGGGCCCGGCCCGGCCCGCGCCGTCCGTTCGGAGGGGCCTATACTATGCTACACGCCAAAATCAGAGCCGTTCGTCCACTTCAATTTCCTTGAACCCCGATTCGTTAATCCACTGCGCGACCGGACGCCGTCCGGTGGGGCCGGATTTTCGACTCACGTGGAGGAGGCAGTGATACTGACACGGTGGGACCAGTCGGCCAGCACCATCGCCGCAGCGGTGGAGCCGTTTGATTCTGATCCGAGCTGAGACTATCCGCACTCATCAACCTCCATTTCCTTACTCCATACGTTCTGGCCATCAAGCATTCTCTACTCCATATGGTTCTTCCGTGACTCATAAACCTCCATATCTCATACTCCATTTCAACTATCAAAACCGACCCACTTATCATCTACATTACTTTATCTAAATATATTCATTGTGAGATCTAGTTTTGAATGATTTAATGAAACGAATTTAATAGTCGCGATCAGAATTTAATTTGGAGTTTTAGTTTATGAGATATAACATTTTTTTTAACTTAGTTGAAATAGTGCCAGCAGTGGGTCTCGCGCATGCAGCTTTCTCCTCCCACCCTCCCAACCCGCGCCTCACAGCAGCAGTGGCGGGGCCCGCGCATGCAAGTAGCGCTCGAACTGGACAGAGCCTGGACAGCGCCATATTTTTCGGCCGCGAGGCTGTGGCAGCCCATGTCCCGTGCCCCGCTGCAGCGAATCTCATACGCCATATGCTGCGCTGGCTCCTGTACCGTTTGTTTTACCGGCAGCGCTGCAGAAGGTCTAAGGAGATGGAGGAGTCTGTAATTACGATCAAGTCTTGGATCAGATCACAAATGCAGCCACGGAAATTGATTTGTCATCAATCATCAAATAAATTAATAACTACTAATTCAAATATAAATAGATAATCCGCGTCAAAAGCAGGAAAGCAAGGAATCCGAGTGGTGGTGGAGAATTAATGTACTCTGCCATTTTAGAGGTTCTCAAACAGCTCATATCTTCGATCCGATCTGACTGTCGTGGAATCTCATAACAAACTCACCATCTAGCCGTAGAACCTGATGAGTGATTTGCTCCGCTAACGGTGATCTAGAAAGGTTAGTGGTGCCTTGATTAGAGCAAAAATCGAGGAAAAGAGAATAGAGAAAGATAGAGCCCGGAAAAACAACGAGTAATGATGATGTCCGGATGTAAGTACGCGGCCAGGCCGAGTTTTCACTTCTCTCGATATATTGTATTATTTGCTATCAATATACTATGTACAGAAATATATAAAACCGATATATTCAGAAAGCAAAATGTCTCATAATTTATAATGGAGTACCATCTATAATTTCAGTTCTTCAAGTAGCTTGTCGTGCTTCATGGTAGAGAAGAGTTGGGTTCTAATATTTCTAACCTCCTTATTAAGGGTTTCATCACTATTACTCGCATCAGCCTTGACTACCAAAGGCCTGTGAGGGAAAGGACTAAGATGGGGCCCTAGAGACGACCGGCCCAAATGGGAACGGGCTCTAAGGGAAGATATCTTGCCCGACCCTGCGTCCCAGTGAGGGATTCGGTTCGCCGACCATATGAAGCTAGTCTCTTCTCCCAAACCCACGATGTAGTTCGCTGGATGGTTCTAATGGAGCCATGATCGGGAGAACCTAAGCCCCGGGAAGGGGGGACACGATGGTTCCGAGCATTGCCACACGTGGAATCGTCGTACTGCGAGCATCCGCAAAGAGATGGCATAAAGGGCAGCTGGGGGCGCCCCGAGCATGCGTCAGGGCATCTAGGGGAGACTGTGCGTGGTAGAAACGGATCAATCGACACCTCGACGCCTAGGCTCTAGTACATGGGCAACCGGTGTGAAGCATATACCTAAAGGCGCACCGAACAGAGTGGTGCGATGGTCTGAGAGCATTCGGCCAGTCATGTAGTACAACGGAGGTACTACCAGAGATAAAGTAAGGTAGGGGACTAGACAAGGTCCCTTGGCGATCAAGAAAGCTGGTCTCAGCCTATGACCTGCGAGGATGATCTATAAAGCCTTAGGGCATAAGCTAGCTTTTGTTTATCTTTGTTTTACCGACCATGCTGATCCTCGGACGCCTCTCGACCGTGTAATCCAAGGCACTTCCCCTTGACCTATAAAAGGGGAAGAGCTTGGGACCAAGGGGCATGATTTTACTTCAACTCAATAGTGGAGAACCTCCCTTTCGCTGTCGAAATAACCCTCTCATTCTTTTGTTTCTCCTAGAGACTTGGCCTTTTCCTTAGAAAGCTCTCCCTCAACCTATAGATTGTAATCCCCTTACAAGCTCTGACCAAAGAGAGCAGACAACACGACATCCCAAATTGGACGTAGGGATATTCAGCACGAGCTAGAATAAATCCTTATGCCCACTTCGCTCTGCTATTCGTTTATCTGAATGTACTTACGTTATAATTATTGTCGGTCATTATTCGAAACACCGACAAGAAGCATGGCATTGCTTTGTCGTGTTTCGACTTGTGTGGGTAGGATTTTTTTTTCTCGAGTTTCCATAGGCGGTAGACTATGCTACTCTCAAAAATGCCTCTTATAGCATATCTCTGTTCTCTTCTTAGTTGAAGTGATGCGTTTTAGAATGTTTTTAACTTTATTTATCCCTTGTTATATTTGGCTGCAAAGACTTATACAATCATATATACCAAAAAAATGATAATGTCGATTAGTGGTGTGAAATACCCGAGGTCATCTTTTATTCCACAATGTCTTTTAACTTAATCTACCCTTCTTATATGTGGTGCAAGGACTTGAACAAGCATATGCTGAAAATAACAATGTCTATTAGCTCGCTAAATTTTGTCCGATGAAAACAAACATGTTGAAAAGTGTATTGGGTCTTAAGCTACTGTGTTTCTTACAGTTGCAATTGATCCATTATGTGCCTTTGGGTAGCAAATAAAAATAAAAGGCTAAGGGTCTGTTTGGATCAAAGGAAATTCAAAGGAATTTCAAAGGAATATATTCCTGTGTAGTATTTTCAAGTCTTGCTCTTTGGATTGGAGGATTGATGATTTCCTTTCCTAAGGAATGGTGAGCTTTCTTGTACGAAATGGAGGAAAGAAAGCATGAGGTCTGAGCTAAAAGGAAAAATTCCTACGCCATGCTTAGTGATTTGATAATAGGCCAACCAGCTAACTGATGCCTGCCAAGGTTTACTTGCTTCGGGAAGAGTCATGTCCAGGCAGGAAAAGTTAATTTAGACATTCAATGAGTCGTTAAAAGGTGACATGAAACTATTAATTCTCAGTTTGAGTGCAGTGATTAGTGCTAATCTAGTTGTTAATGGTTTTATCTTCGTACTACCATTCTCATTCCTGTATTTTTGTTCCTGCGTTCCAAACAAGCCTAAGTTTTCTATTCCTGCGTTTTCGAATCCTCTAGTTTTTCACTTTTCACTCTATTCGATTCCTGCGGTTTTCTCCATTCCTTTGTTTTTCATTCCTGCGTTCCAAACAGGCCCTAATGATTTTGTTGTTACAATTGATCCTTTGCAGACATCTTGCCTTGTTCATTTGGTCATTTTTGGTTGGCTGATTCTTGCTGCTGCTAATTTGTTGCTAGCTGATAAGTGCTGGTAGATTAAATGAACATGACGGTTAGCTGACAGAATATGAGAGGTTAAGTAAAACTTTATGCTAAAATTTGAGAACCTTATGTGTGCGAGATCGTTGAGGTTCCTTGATGTGCCTTTGCAGTTGTTGTTTAGCTCTCAACAAACACCTAATTCTAGCCAAACCATACCGGAGAGAAGAGACATTCTGCATCGCAAAATCAAAATAACCATTTAGAATGGATGTCTTTTGAAACAATTCAATCCCATAGCAGTTACAAAACCAGACCCAACACCCTAAGATAGTTGAAATCTAGTTAGAAACTGTTCATATACCCGTATGTAAAATATTCATGTTTTGGTAATAATTAGATTAAAACAAAATAATATAAATATAATATTTTGAAAAATAAGAAGAAAAACGCCATAGAGAAAGGAATAAAAGGAAAAGGAAAAGGAAAAGGAAAAGCAAACAAACAAATAGAGCGCTCCGTGCTTAGCGTGGACGGCTAGGCCCTTGAAGGCCCTCGCGTGGGCTGGCGCTCGAAGTTGTCTCTGTGTGGGCCATGCAGCTCGAGCCCGTTGGCTCGGCCCGAGGCCCATTTTGCCGTGGCCCAATCACGGCCTGGCCTGGTGGCCAAGAGGTTGGCTCGACCTAGAGGAGCGGGTCGTGTCACGGGCATGACCCGCTCCTTAACGTAGGCACGCGTGGGGGCCCGTCCTGCCAAGAGAAGAGTACTCCACTCCTAAGCCCTAACTTTCTTTCCCCCATGCGCAGACTCTCCCGTGCACCGCAGTCCTAGCTCGCGGATGCCTCATCGCCTCCTTCCTATCCTCCGCTCGCCGACGGGAGGCGATGTGGGCTCCAATCCTCTGCAGATCTGAGGCCGACGACGATTGTGCTCGTCACGCATGGGCAGCGACGTGACCGACGACCCCCCGTCCCGCGCTGCCCTACCACTTCTTCCTAGGGATGAAAGTGGTATGGACAATCCTCGCATCGATCCACTCCGAAACCGAATTTGAAGGATATAGATAAGTGTTTTTAATATCCGTGCGGATGCGGATAATCCAAATCCGATTATACGCGAATGCGGTGTATGATATGATATTAGTGAAATCCGATGGATATGGATTATTCGATAATTAAACACGGATTATCCGATGCTTATATAGGATAATCCGAATATATGAGGAGCCCAAACGGCAAGAATATAAGCATCTCCAACAAGTTGGCAAAACCATTTGGCATCCTATGATTTTTGCCAAAATCACAAAAAACCTCCTCCAACAACTTGGCAAAAGCACTTGGCAATTTGGCAAGCTTGGCAAAATTCTCCCTTCACTTGCTAAATATGCCAAGTCCTCCATCGCTTGGCATCACGTGTATCCCAATTTGCCAACTAGTTTTGCCAACTTGTTGGAGGCTCAATTTTATGATTTTGGCAAAATTCCTAGGATGCCAAGTTTTTTTGCCAAATCCAAATGCCAACTTGTTGGAGAAGACATATTTTTTCACTTGGCATTTAGGTTTGAGACTTGACAAAACTAGAGATTTGCCAAGTGATGTTTGTCATCCTACAAACAAAGCTGTAGCCTACAAACAAAGCTCGTTAATTATTGGTGAATAAACAAATGATTTAACACTTCCATCCCATCTTGATATTTGCATGCTTACACATTCGTATGGATTATTTGAATGATCATAGTAGACTAGTTAGTGAATACGCAATTGTAGTATACATATATTTTATTTTAATGCATAGCATTAATTATTTCTAGTTGCTTTGCCGCTTTATGACTTTGGTAAATGATTTATTTCTCATCATAAAAATAATATGTAAGCATGTATTATCTGACTTTAAAAAGTCCGCTTCCGCTCCGACACCGGTCCGAAATCCGTACCATTTGACATCCTAAAAAAAATCCATATTCCCATCTGAATCTGTATAATATCCGTTCTCCTCCGAATCCGACGAAGAAAAAAGATTATGATACAGAAAAGCCACTATCTGCACCAATCCGATCCATTTTCATCCCGCTTCTTCCTAGGGCAAGCGGACTATGGGCCGGCCCGATAGCCTTCATAGGCCGTGCTTCGCAGGTCGGCCCGGCACGAAAATGGCCCAGGCCGTTGGCCCCCAGGCACAAGTCCCATAGAGGCACGGCGCACCGTCAAGGCCCGTTGGTCATATGTCCCTCGTGGGCTGCTCGCTCTGTCTGTGGCCGGCGGACGGCAGGGTCTCGTCTCGACTCTCGACGACGCCCGCGCCGCCCGTCTCCCCCGTCGGCTCGCGGCGACGCTCGCGCCGCCGCAGTCCTCCACAGCCGATCGCGCCGCCGCCGCGCTCCCCAGTCCCACCGCTGCCATCTCCTCCAGGCGTGAGACGGAGATTCAACAGCCGTGACCGCGCGGCCCTGACTCTGGCCGGCTGGCTTCATACTAGCGCCTCGCCTGGCTTTGCGCAACCGCCGCCCACTATCCTCCGCTCCTCTGCGCGCCGTGCTGGCGTGCTGCTGTGCCCCGTCTTCTGCTCCTCCACCGCTCCGGGTCCCGGTCGCCAGCCGTGCCCCGCTCCCCGCTCTGCCCGGCCCGACGTTCTAGGGATTCAGCCGCTGAGCACCTCCTCGTCTCGTCTTATTCGGTGGTGAGCACTCATCATATTCGGCATTTGGCCTAGGCAATGAGCATTGCTATTTGCTATAACGCTGCTATTTTGTCAATTCCTCAGAGCATTACTGAACATGCATAATTTCGGTGGAGAGTTAAATTCATTGCAATGTCATGCCAGAGTTCACTTCATATTGGGCTTAATCTCGTGTCAGCGTACCTACACATTGCAATTGTTGTCACATAGTTGAGGCATGAAGCACGGAAACAATTGCATTATCTTGAAACTATGTACACCGTGTTCTGTGAGTGTTTCCAACTTATTTTGTTGAATTTAAGATAGCAACGAGACCTTTTAAATGCGTATACCGTGCTTTTGACAGTTTCATGTTTGTATGCTGAAATTCTTACAAGTATCGTACATGCATACCGAATTGTGAATTTAGGTTATACTCAACTGCATACAGTAAATTTTGCTAGGACTACCCTGGGTCAAAATCCTGGTTCTGTCAAATTAAAAAAAAAAAAATCCTGGTTCTGTCTCTAGAGCGAGTGGACCTTTTCTTGGGCCCTTTCATCAGCGACTAGTATCCTCCTGGTGCACCCTTCCCTCCCCTCTGTGCAAAGCATCTGCATCCTAATTTCTTTTGCAAAAAAAGTTACTGAGACTGGTCTGGTGTATGTATTTTCGAAGGAGTCAATTTTGAAGTAACAAAGGAAACCCAGCCCTCTGTTCTCCACCAGCGCTTCGAAGATGCCGCAGGTAATGGTGGTGGCACGGAACTTCATGGATATGGTGGCTGCTCTTCCTGCGGGCAAGCTTGACATGCTCTATGACTCAGCCTTTATCTGTGAGGCGGTACTCAGGTCCAGAATCCATAATTTTTTTGTACTGCATTATTAGTTCTGTGCTTTCCTCATCTTGATTCAGCTAAGTTCACAGGTCACTTCCCCCACTGGCAAAGAAGTATGCACTGCAGATGTTGTATGTGCTGGCACCGGTGACCGCTGCAGCAATGGAAGAGTGGGTGCTCAATGAATATGTTGCCAAGCACAAGGTTGCCATTGATAAGCTTCTCCAACTCAGGGTCTTTGTTGAAGTGCGCGACAGGTAAGAAATCATCCATCTCCATGAGATTCTGGGTATTTATGGCTTGACTGTAACTGACCTGGAGTAGATCAGTTATTAATGAATCAATTTCATCTCAGTAGTGTTTACCTTTTTATGCATTCATGCTTTTACATTCACCAGTGCTAAAAATTTAAAAATTGTTTTGCTCTATGGCAATCAATAATGCATTTGTTGTTCAGAGCAAGCAATAATTTGCATTTCAGCTGTTATGGCTACTGGCTTGCACTGGCCAGGACTATTAGTTCCGCAGCACAGCAGATTAGAATTAGACAATTAGTTTGTTCAAGTATGTTAGCAGATAAGATTAGTTACATGCATGGATAAGATATGTTACTTGTTAGTAGGTCGTTAGGCATGCAAGTAACAAATGTTATCCATGCAAATAACTAATCGTATCTGCTAACAAACTTGAACAAAGTAATCCTAATCTGCTGTACTGTGGAACTAATAGCCCTGGACAGTGCCGGTCCACTATCCTTAACATCAGCTGTGCATGTTTGACATCATGTGTGGTTGTAGCAAACTATTAGGCTGTAACACCTCCTTTATTTATTTAGTCAGCCAACCTTTTACATGTTCATGATGAAATAACCAGTAATCACAGGAAATATGATGGCTGTGTTGCTAAATTACCATCATGAGATGGCCATTTCTTTGGAGTTTGGATGCAAAAAATTGGGTGCTGGTTAGGGTTTTTGAGCAATCATGATGAAATTAACCAGTAATCACGCTTGTATACATAGGCGTATGGCTTGGTATAAATGCTTGTTTTTGAAATATTCATACTATTTTATCTAAGGTGGGACGAGAATTTGTAATTTTAATGATTGATTAATTATAGCAATTGACGCTCTATTGTGTACTTCTGTGAGAATACTGCTAAGCTACTACAATGACTGACTGCTGTGCCTAGCACAGCAAGCTTGCTGGTGCACGGTAAATTAATCACCTCTCTCATGTTCTCGGTATGTATTTATAGACGACGGGACGTGAGCTACAAGATGAATCAGAAGTTCCAGGGAAACATGCAGAAGTATTTGGTTGACGGGTATGATTTTCTCAGCTAATCTTTTCTTTGTTTGAAAATCACATGGGCCATCCTTTCTCAAACTTGGAGCTGCTATGATGGCATCAGCAACACATCACTGATGTGCTCTCCAGTGTCCATGTTATGTATATACCAAGTGTGGAATGATTATCCTGCCTTATAAAACTACCCTGTGCCCTGGTGGTATCAATATCATTTAACCGTATGGTGTTTTTCGAGGAAGAAAGTAATTCTCTCCTATAGATGATTGTATTGAAGAAGTGTAAAAAGTACCATTTTTGTACATGAAATTAAGATTGTTGCGTAATGGTGATATTGTTCATACTATTTGTTTATTTAAATAAACAATCTAAAATGACATAACTCAAGCTGGTGATATTCAACCTTATTATTATTATACGAAAATAATGTAGCATGATATATCTCAAGCTGGTGATTGTGTTGTTCTAAATTCTGTTTGTGGAGCACATTAATCTGTTGATCATATGACTTTTACATTTCTTTTTTCTTTGTTTTTTGAATTTGCATTTTTTTCTTTTTACTTTTATTGCAGTGGAAGTTTACCAAGGGAACCTTTACCATTAAGTGTCACTGGTCGATTACCCACACCATCAGATCTGGAAGCCTACGCTCTTGATCAATGGGAGGTTAGGATGCCAAAGATTAACTCGGAACGTCTTTATCATGCCTGCCTTTTTCTTTTTACTTTCCTTTGTAGTATCTTCACTGTCTTCTTTTTTCCTCTTTGAATCCTGTGTTGATTATATATATAGATGTATATCACTTTTTCTATTTCGTGTTGGGATTGTAGTGCTTCTTGTTGCAATTGATCAATTCATCTCAAGTCGAAAAAGGGACAACTTTTAGCTCCTCCATGATGAAGACATTTCAGCGTGGTCTTCTGAGTTCAAGGTTCTATCTAGTTCCCGTGTCTTGACAGTTAGTTTAGTTTCTTATAAATTGGTGGTAGTCAAATGTTGTTTGAACAATAATGGATTGCCAAGTTACTGCAACTCTTTATTTCTTCTAGTACAGTTGGATAATATATATCCTGTGGCATTCTCTAGAATTCTACATGGTAATACATACAGTAAACAGTAAATAGTAACTACTCCCTCTATTCCAAAATTATAAGATGTTTTGGCCTTTTCTAGATACATTGCTTTTACTAATGTATCTAAAAATGCCAAAACATTTTATAATTTGGAAAGGAAGGGGTAGTAAATTCAAGTTGATGGGGGCTGACAACAAATTGCTGTTAGTTTACTGTTCTGTTTCCTGTTTGTAAGAGTTGATTCACTGATTATCCTAGAAATGATTCAGTTGAGCTGAATGTTTTTTGGGTTAAAATAATCAAGTATTTGTAAATCATGTTTGATATCACCAACCCTGTACAATATTTAAATGATATTTTGATTTGTTGCTCTATGTTGACCAGCTTTGCTATGTATTTTTGGTTGACTGATATAAGCGATAATTTCAATGATATGATTTCCCGATTCGGTGTGCTTGCAGGGATGGTGAAGCTTCAAAGTTGACTGAGAATGGCTTCCAGTTTCTTGTTAGTTCTCTGTTCTCAGCTAATATGATAACCGACAGATTTCCGTCTTTAGCTCTTAATATTTTCTATATGCTATCAGCTGATGGAGACAAATGCACAACTTTGGTACATAATGAGAGAATACATTTCATCTGCAGAGGTATTGGTGGCATATCCTTGAAATATTTCTGTTGATTCATGTTGGTGAGTTTGTGTTAAACTCTGTTGCTAATTATTTGTGTTATCGAATAGGAACGTGGAGTGGACCCTACAGAGCTGATATCATTTCTCTTGGAACTTAGCTTTCATAAATTGGGAGTGGTAAAGTGATACTACTTTCAGAACATGTTAAGCAAGTAGCTGCACACAATTTTCTTGCCAATATGGTGATGTCTGTGAAAACTCCTATATATTCATAGCAACTTGTCCTTCAGCAATGCAATATATGAATAGGAAAAATTAAATTCTCATAAGTGATATCAAAGTTTGGATATCAAAGTAGCCTGATTAAGAATACCTGAAAAAAAAAAAAATTAAAGACACTGCAGCCATCTACCAAATGAAATTAACGTGCATCTTATGCTGAAGTTTGTGCCTGGTATGTTGGTTGAGAAATTCGTGACCATGCATTCTGTCTGTTTTGTTCATGTTTTAGGCTTATAGCTTGAATACTTTGACTGATGTCCAAAGGATTGCCATCAGGGATCTTGCACAATTGGGACTAGTTAAACAGCAGCAGGTAGAAATTTTATCCTTTGTTCTTTTGCACCGACCATCTTTCTGATGATAATAGCAAGTTTTGAATTTCAGGGTCGAAAGGATAGCTGGTTCATTCCTACCCAACTGGCAACTAATCTCTCAGCAAGCTTGTCAGATTCATCATCTAACAAGGAGGTTGCATAACATTTACATCCCTTGCTTCTGCAATTATTTATGTTTTTCCAAATCTTCTCTGTAACCTCCAACCACTTCCCCTGTAAGCCGTGATCATGATTATAAAATATGTAGTGCATTTAGTCTCAGAGCTCATACTGGTATTGTTGCCGCAGGGATTTGTGGTTGTGGAGACAAACTTTCGAATGTATGCATACTCTACTTCTAAATTGCACTGTGAAATTCTACGCCTTTTTTCAAGGTACAAGAGATCTCTTATGACTTATGCGTGACATAACCTACCTCGTCAATCTACCAATTTTTAATTCATGCTATGGTATCATCGTAGCACTTGGCATGTAGATTCTTCTGTTTATTAATGCGCTACATGATATATGTCGCATGCAAAGAGGACAACTTATGTGTCATAACTCATAACTCTGGGCTCTGTAGTTCGATTACACGATTGTCATGTCAGTATATTCTAATTCAGTAAATCTGACATTCCTACTAGATTGCTCAGTGGTCACTGTTGTGAGTTCCAGGTAGATGCTTGTTTAGAACTTTAGATTTTTTTTTTTTTTTGGCTTTGGTAAATTAGACTGCAATAGGTTAAGCTTTTAGTGTAATCCAATACTATATCTAGGCAAAACTCTTGAATTACTAAAGTAAGCCATTGGTAGACATTTCTTGGAGGTGGTAACACTTTAGAGTTGTGGTACTGTGGGTGTCTTATAGATCTTGCTGTTTGAACCACTTGCATCTGAAAGTATTGTTGTCAGCTGTGCACTGTTGGCTGTCCACCTTGTGTAGCTTTGCTACATACTTGGCATGGTGGAATTGTCTTTTGTATCCTACTAATGAGGCTGAAAACACAGTTTTGAATGAGTTCAATCAACAGGATTTGTTCTTAAGGTTTCATTATATTGGCAATTTGACATGATTACTTCTGTTGTATTACCTTGTGTGCTGCCAATATTTTTTTTATCTTTGTTGACACACTCATTTAAGGAAAGTATTCGCTTCGTGTGTTTTTTTAAGGGTGGAGTATCAACTTCCGAACCTCATCGTAGGATCTATTAACAAAGAAAGTATTTATGGTGCTTTTGAGAATGGAATAACTGCTGAGCAGGTAACATATATATTTAATACATAGTACAATGTGTGCTCTTAGCCATCTTCTAAAACTTTGGCTACTATGTGCATCAAGTATGGTAGAGTGCATTCACGTGAAATGAGGAAATTTTATAGGTAGCTTTGTTATGAAAAAGTATTCGCATATATCTAAAGTTTGGAATGGCCATTGCTGTTTATTGTGGAGATTGTGTCAACCAAACTGACTATTAATAGATAGTTCAGAATCCATTATGCATTTGTTTCAAGTCTGCACCTATCAGCACACTCTAACTAATTTACAATTTCTTTGTTGGTAAACACATAGAATTAGTGAGAGATTTTGTCCATCAGCTATCATATTTCTTGTCTTGTAAAAACAGTTTAGGGTATATGTAAAAGCAGTTGTGCCTTTAAGGTCACTTGTGTGTTGTTTTAAATAATACTGATTGTATTCTTGGTTTCCAGATAATTTCATTTCTTAGGCAAAATGCTCACCCTCGTGTTGCCGACAAGATACCAGCTGTCCCAGAGAATGTCACAGATCAGGTAAGAACCATGACCAGCCAGCACTTATACTATGCAGAATTAGTACAGAACGTTAGTAATACAATGCTCATCTGTTCAGATTAGGCTGTGGGAAACTGACCGCAACAGGGTTGAGATGATTCCATCACATTTATATGAAGATTTTCCTAGCAAGGTAAACACATTATTATCTCTACCATGCATCCCTGCCTAAGGCTATCTGGCAAACATATATATTACTGTGCTCCATGACGTTTCTTGTAAACTGGCATCGCATTTGATTCTACTTCCTCATGCAGGAATGGTTTGAACAATGCTGTGATTATGCAAGGGATAATGGGTACTTGCTCTGGGAGGACTCCAAGAGAATGAGATTGATTGTACGAGGGGAGTTCCACCCTGAAATGAGGGAGTTCCTCCGCAGGCAAAGATGAAAAAAGACCTTGTACTTGATGGACCGTGCTGATCCATTTCTCAAACTGAGCAAAAATGTTAGGAACAAGATGATGGATCACCATATTCCCCAGACCAAACAGTTACAGTGTTTCGGTAGTGTGTGATTAACCTTTTGATCTTAGGTAGGTTCTACCAGGCTGCTCGCTGCTGCAGGCTCGTGTCCCCAGCTGCTACTGTAAAACCTCAATAGAGAATTATTGCCAGTGTTACGTTTTGTTACTTATCATTCTACTTATGATGAATACAGACCTGCTTAAAGTCTCAGACCACAAAAAGCTAGTATATACTTGGGCCCTGTTTTGTTGGGTTGTGACTTTTAAAAAAGCAACTGTGAGCTGTGGCCTTGTTTGGTTGGGCTTGGGCTGTGACTTTCGAAAATGCAAATCTGAGATGTGACTTTTTAAAAAGCAGCTGGGGATATGGGCAGCTGTGGGATATGGACGGCGAGAAAAGCCAGAAGGCCTTTGGTTAAACTCTGTATGTGTGTTTTTGTACAAAATTTAATTAGGCTAAGGTCACGTCCATCGGCCGAGCCTGCCCGCGTCCGCAACGAGCAGATCGCAGAAGTGCATCGGGGACGTGGCTGTGCTTGCCAGCCGAGGGGCTGAGCGCCATCGGGAGTTCGGCACCGTGCCACCAGGGCCACACGCCTGCCTCCTTAACCACTCGGTCTCCAGAGATGAAGAAGGGGCATAGGCTTGGCTGGAGCTGAGGAACGAACCCTTTCCTACATAACCAGTTGGGGTAACTTTATGACCCAAAAACAGCTGGGATGAGCTGCTTTTAATTTTGTACTAACGCAAAAGCTCCTTGTAGCCTAAAGAAACTGTATGAGGTCAAGAAGAAATGATTGGGTTGTGCCGATAGTTCCAATTCTTGAAGTAGCTTTGTCGTGCTTCATCTTAGAAGCATGCCCTTGCTTTGTATGATACCAATTCTGTTTCAAAAACTCAGAAAAATATGATTCTTTAGTTTTGGGGAAGGGATAGAAGGCTTGATGACCTTGTAAGCTGAAACTTAAGTGTTCCATTTTTCGTTCTTTCTTTTTCTTTTTTGGTTGTTGGGGGGGGGGTGGGGCCAAAAGTCACAAAACTAAGTAAAAGGACTTTATCAAACTGAATCCCCAAAACAAAGGGAAAGTTAATCCAAGCAAAACCAAATGAAAATTTAACAATTTATTATTATATAATTACTGTGTCAATCAATAATACATTCTGATGTACCTATCTTGATATCTGATACAAAAGTTTAAAAAGAAACATAGACAACATGTCATCACGTCCCACTTAAGTTCTCAATACTGAAATGCACATTCTACTCATTGTACACAGAAACGCAGCATGCACTCAAAGGATCTATCCACCATCCAATTACATTGCAGCCTAGCAATCGCTGAGCGCAATTAGCTGGTCAACCACACCAGGTTCAGCAAGGGTGCTTATGTCCCCGAGTTCATCAAGTTGCCGTGCAGCAATTTTACGCAAAATTCTTCGCATGATCTTGCCACTCCGGGTTTTAGGAAGTCCTGGTGCCCAGTGGATCTTGTCAGGAGCTGCAAATGCTCCAATCTGCAAAAAAAGGGCATGATAAAATCATGTGAAGATGAAGCATACTGTATTTTGTGTTAAAATCATGCGAAAGAATTCAGCACTACGGGTAACGATGCAGGTTTCTTTCTTCTTATTAATGAACCCGAAACCGACTCCATCCAACTAAATTCTATTTCACCTCATTGCTACAATGCTAGTTCATTCTTTTTCTTGGATTTAGAGACCAAATGAACTAGATGGTTGACCAAACTACACATAGAATCTAGCATAAGACACTATAGAATCTAAACCTGCTTTATAATGGAATGTAGTTATGCACAATCTATAACTCTATGAGGACTATCGCATGCCAACCAAGAACAGAATATTCAGCAACAAGGTACAGACCATACAAAATAACAAAATACCTGGTTGCGCACTGTCATTATAAGGCTTTTTCGTAGCTCCTCACTATACGGAACACCATCCACCAAAGTTACAAAAGCATAAATTCCTTGACCTTTGACCTGAAGGTAATTTATTAATTAAGAATCATATATGGTGGTAAGATACCAAAGATAATGATTCTTGGAAAAGGAGATAAAAATAACAGCAGCATATATACCTCATGCTCAACACCAACAACAGCAGCCTCTGCGCACTGTGGATGTGACACCAAAGCAGACTCAACCTCGGCTGTGCCAATTCGGTGTCCACTACATAAGGGTAAGAAGTTATAACTTGAAAGTTGGCAGTGCCATTCGCAAACTAAAATTCTACCAAGCAATGACACGAACTAAATAAGTAGCTTACCTGACATTGATGACATCATCTACTCTTCCAGTCAGCCAGTGGTAACCATCTTTGTCTCTGAAATGAAAAGGCTATTAGCTGAACTAGTTTAAAGAGTAAAAAATTATCTCAAGATGCTTCAATCCCCATATAATTAGGATAAAAACTATGGTAACTTACCTGCTGCAACCATCACCAGTGAAATAGTACCCAGCAAATGCTTTGAAGTATGTGGTCTCGTATCTCTCATGATCTCCATACAGAGTCCGGAAAGCCCCAGGCCATGATTTCTTTATGCAAAGATATCCACTGCATTCCCCTTCAATCTCTTGCCCTTTCTCATCAACAATGACTGGCTGTAAAATAAACAGACTGCAGTTCAGAATGTAAAAATAAATGGATCATATATCTTTTTAGATATCATAGATATATTGGGTTTACCTGGACACCAAAGAAAGGAAAGGTTGCAGAACCTGGTTTCTGAGGCCAGGCGCCTGGCAAAGGAGTGATCTAAAGAAAACAAACATAGCAGTTCATTAAACATTGACAATCACAATTGTTTTGTGGCCCCAAAAAGACAATATCAAATTTCACAAGAGGTGCAAACTGTAAAGATCATACCATGAAGCCGCCAGTTTCAGTTTGCCACCAGGTGTCTGATATGGGGCACCGGGAATCCCCAACAATATTGTAGAACCATCTGAAAGGAAGTAAAACAGAGATATGACCTTTTTATAATTATGTCTGCACAAATTGTTAACAGTTGGCAAAAGGTCCACGCACCTCCATGCACTAGGATTTATTGGCTCACCAACACTTCCCAGGACTCGGAGAGACTTTCGAGAGTAACGTGTAACATACTTCAAAAGCATAGCAGAAATCAAAGGTAAGGAATATTAAAAGTCAATATATGAATACAAAATTTTAAGTGGCTCAATTGTTGACATTATCCAAAAATACTAGTCATCCCATACGAATTCTGCCTTGAAGTAGAAGAGTTTCGTTATTAGCAATGAAAAAAAGGAGCAACAGTCATAGATCCCCTCCCAATCATTTTTAAGAAAATCAGGTGGACTTGAGGCCCTATTTGGCAAAGCTCCAGCTCTAGGCACCAACAAATAACTGGAGTTTGTATGTTAAAAATAAAGAACCTTGAAACTTTTTTTTAAGAATAGAAAGAAAACAATTTAACCAAATAACTCAGGTGTACCCACAGCTTCAGATTCACATATTTCTGAAAACAGAAATACTTGGAGCTGGAGCTCTAACAAACAGGACCTAAGTAATAGGGGTAATTGTTGTCAAAAAACAAAGTAATAGGGGTAATCACATGATGTCGGGTTCAAGTAACCATGTAAAGTTACCAAATTAAATCGTGTATTGTGAGAGAAGCTGTCCATACCTCGGTGCCATCACGCATGAGTGAACGAACAAGAGTTGGGGCAGTATAAAATATTGTCACATTGTACTTGTCCACAATGTCCCAGCATCGGCCCGAATCAGGGTAGTTCGGAGTCTACATGTATGATTCAAAGGAGTACTTTAGGAATAAGCAGATTGAAAGAAAAACCCCAGTAGGCTAGTTTACTGAAATTTGAGAAAAGTAGAAACCATCCAATTAATACACCAAAGCAAATACAAGCAGCCAAGGATTGTTCAAACAATACTATTTTTTTCTCGAACATGCAGGAGAGCTACATATCATCATCGTACCCACCCATTAAAACATGGAAGCTAAATCACCGGTTAAAACTAGAATTTGGTGTTGCGAAGAATGAACTGCTATAAGTTGTCAGACAAGAAGACAAGTTCAACAAAAGAAATGAGAAGAAAACTATCAGACTAGATAATTTGCTTTTATTATCAGCTACCACAATTCAATTTACACATTGGCTAAAAAGCTTTAAGAAACATACCCCTTCAAAAACGAGAACAGTAGCACCATTTAGGAGAGGACCATATGTTACATAACTATGTCCAGTAATCCAGCCACAGTCTGCAGTGCACCTGATGCAAACAAAACAGTGTGGGGCGGATAAGGAAATACTGAAATAGCAGCTTCATGAATAACTCCCCACAGAGGAATGAGGGCACATACTACAAAAAACATAAGAGCTTATGTGCTAACCACCTACCAGTATATGTCAGTTGGCTTGTAGTCAAATGCGTACTTAAAGGTTGTTGCAGTGTACACCATGTAGCCCCCAGAAGTATGCAACACACCCTACATACACCAAGAGAAATAAATATCCAGCTAATGCAATAGCTTCTTAATCCAGCTCAGTTAGAAGTACCTTTGGCTTCCCTGTGCTGCCACTTGTGTACAAAAGGAACAATGGATCCTCTGCATCCACCCATTCCACATCACATTTGGTTGAAAATTTGGTCACGACATCCTAAAAGATATTGTGCAACAAATTATAACAATTTAACAATGTTGTTCACAGTAGATATGCGTGTGCCTTGAAATACAGGATGACTGCTGTATATAATAACGGGTTTCCATTTAGAAGCACCTGCCACCAAACATCCCTTTCTGCTTGCCATTTTGTATCTTCCCTCTTTATGGCTGACTGATTTTCATATGTCAAGCAGAGACCTAGTATCGGCACAATGAAAGTCTGCATCAGTGGACTACAAACCAAGTTATATTTAATGGTTCTCAGATGTGCTCATTGAATGAACCAAATGCCAGAAAAGAAATCTTTGACTATCAAGTTATTATTAGAATATAGTTGAGGACTTGAGGTTGAGTACACTGTATACGACAAATGCAGCAATATAGGATACACAGGCCAATGCAGATTATTGCATTAAAGGCTAAACATCATCCAAATGTGACATGTGCTATAGGACTTGCGCAATCAGATGCAACTGCATGGGTAGATGGAGGCTGGCAGGATACACTCGAATCGAGCTTCACTACTGGAACTAGCTTGGTGGATGCAAGATGAGGGTGGCGGACCACACGTCAATCACATAGGCTGGAGAGGTTGCATCCGGTCATGCAGGTAACCAACCAGCATCACAGTGTTTTTCATCTGCTCATGCAAGTTCACCAAACACTTTCTTTTCCCACTCAGCCTGTGTCTCCTCATCCAGAATATACGATTCAACCTCCATCCGACAATTAAACACACCCAAAGAGAACACTGCAAGAGAGAGAGATGCAGATCTGGAAGACAAATTTTGAATGGTTCGGTTGTCATCCAACGGTCGCCATTGGTTGACTGAAAACTACCTTAAATCCCCCCTAGTTTGCAACTTCACAAAATTAGTTACCATTAATTGCCCCATGAGTGTTTTATTAAACTGACTTCCTTAAGTGTGGGATTAGTTACGCTTGTCCCCCATAAATGGGCAACTACAGGAAAAAAAATAACATATTGAGAACCTTAATGTAACCCTTAGCTTTGTATATATCTTCATATGAGGTTTGTTTGGCACGATGTCGCAAGAAAACATTGACAGACAATGGGAAGAAATAACAAGTACAAAATAGCTGCCGCCTGACAAAAGCTCAAAGTTAATGATGTGAATACCGAAACCACATCCCAGTGCATACCTACAGAGACTCCATTCTTCTCACTTTCAACCAAAGCTGCATCCACTATATCTTTGAGAAGGATGGGCTTGACTCCCCGCTTCACAGCATTGCACGTGATGACAAGCTTAGGCTTGCAGTCAACAATCCTTTGGGCTAGAGAATCTGCTGAGAAGCCAGCAAACACAACCTGTACAAGCATGATGCATCACAACATAGAAAAGAAAACATAGGGTTGACAAAACAACCAATACAGCTTGTAGTTGTAGCAATTACCGAGTGAACAGCACCAATGCGGGCACAAGCAAGCATGGCGATGGGAAGCTCCAGCAGCATTGGTAAGTATATAATGACAGCATCACCCTTGCCAACACCAAGGCTCTTCAAGTAATTTGCAAGCTACAAACATAAAAGGACAGCTTAGACTTGGTCATCTTCTTTGAGCATCTGAATGCAAGTGTTGACACGTCTGCTAGTACATTTGCCACTCACAGTTTGCTTTTGGCAAACTTTTCAGGCATGAGCATGCATTTACCTGGCAAACCTTCTCCAGGAGCTCGGAATAGGTGAGCTTCCCATCCTGACCGGGCTCATTACCCTCCCAGTACATTGCAATCTTGTCCCCATTGCCAGACTCGATGTTGCGGTCAACCGCGTTGTAGCATATGTTGGTTTTCCCTCCCTTGAACCACTGTCCAGGACCAAGAACCATAAGATGAATCAGAACCGCTATAATACCTGTTCCATTCCAAAGCAATGCTAAGTTTAGCTAACAACCATCAAACAACGCTTACGTTGATCTGGACGGGTCCCTTGGTGACATCGAGGTTCTCCGAGCAGACCTCGGCGGGGTTCCACTTCTCCTTCCAGTAAAAGGTCTCGGCAATCTCCGACCAGAACCCGGCCGGGTCCTTGATGGACCTCTCGTACATCTCCCGATACTGATGCCGATCATGAAAAATTACAGCAAGATCACAATGTTATTACATCACCAATCGTCGAAAACAAGATGAGGAAAAAAACCAGCGCAGAAAAATTGTGGTTCCCAATTTGGCCGTACTGTGCTACTGTTCATGTATGCCCCATAGTTGTCCCTGTCGGACTTTCCAAACAAGCATGATCATGACTAAGCCCCTCACGTTTGCAAAGTTGCCCGACGCCCAAAATGAAAAAAAAAAGCCCAAGTGCTAAAGCAAACGCCTTAGTCTAGAGCAAACCATTCATGATTGGATAAAAAGACTCGATTTTTGCATTTGCTTCAACAGCAAGAATCAAGAAGCGCGCCTGACGAGCACACACCTGCTTCGGAGAGGACACGAGAGCGCTGGCAGAGAAGTCGGCGCTGGGGAAGATGAGGTCGTTCTCCTCGGCGGCGAGCAACTCCCCGAGCACGACGGCGTTGATCCCGGAGATCCTGCCGGCGCCGGAGGGCAGCTCCGACATGGACTCGACGTGGCGGAGCTTGTCGGAGGAAGCGCCCTCCGCCGCCGGCTGCTGGCCGTTGGCCGTGCCCATGGCGGTGGCTGGCGACGGCGACGGCGACGGCCGAACTGCGAGCAGGGAAGGGAGAGGCAGCGAGATCCGGGCGGGGGAGGGCGGCGTCAGCGATGGCTACTGCTGCCGGTGGAGTCTCCTTATAAACGGTGATGACCGATCAATCTCTGCGACTGCTAGCGCCAGTGCTGCTACCGGCCGAGTCCTGGTGTTGACTTCCCTTTCTCTTTATTTTCCGTGGAGATGATGAGATCAAATGATATTTTTCTTAATGCCAGCGAGAGGGGCTAAATCGAATTGAATAGTGCAAGAGCTTTGAATTGAATGGTTATGTTGCTTTGGTTTCAAGTGTACAAAGATCAAGATTTCTCCTTTTTTTTTTTTGCCAAACAAAAATAGTTTACATTTATTGATTTGACCTATTGACAAAGAGTGGGTACGATTTTTACTTAATTTTCCTAAAATGAAATGTACAGATGGTTGTTAAGGTTTCATTTTTCTTCCTTAAATGAGAGTAATAATTAAAACTTAACTTTATGTCACTGCGTTGCTTTCCTGGAGGTTGCTGATTAGTGGATCTGCCTGCTGATCCTGACCGCGTTGGATTGGAATTGGAGGGGGAACCCAAGCTTTTAGAGTAGACAACCATATCATATTCGTATCCCCTCGGCTGGTTGTGCTTGCACACGAGCGACGCGAGGCACATCAAGCAGCCTACGACAACAATTCTTTATTCGACATTAGCGTGAAACAGCCGCGACAATTGGCAACACACTTGCAGCAGCAGCGGCTGTAACAAACAGCCGAACAAGCCCAAAACAGAGCTCATGGTGCATCCACACCACATGAGCGGTAGATGCGGCGGCCGGCCGGAAGCATCGCTCGCGCAGCTGGCCGCCGGCTGCCGGTGCACCTGATCCATGCGGTCGCTGTAGCTGTAGGGCCTGCAGGTGATTAGGGAGTCGTAGGTTGCAAAGAGCTGTGATGTGTGTAGGTTGGTGGTTGCAGCGACGTGCGACCGTGACTTGGGAGCAACATCTGTTCACTCGTGTTCATCATAGTCCATTTTGCAACATATATATGGTGAGTACGTACTTGTAAAGAAAATGGCTTACTGGCTTAGGGCAAGTTTATTCCAGCTAGGTATTTTTGTAAAAAAAAAACGTGGGGATTCTGGGCTATTAAAAGAAACTAGATTAAACTTAGGGGTCAAAGTGGCATGGACATTTCTTCATTCCGACTTCAAATTTTAAGAACATGGAAAAGAATTCTTAATAACCCTACAGATACGAATAGTCTAAATCCGACTATATGCTGATGATGCAAAGTAGGATATGAAATTGACGAAATCTGATAGATATAGATTATCCAATAATTAAAAGCGGAATATCCGACTAGTTCAAGCCCAACATGTCTGAAAACTAAGAATTCACAATAAATTTTGTACACTGTTATCAAATGTGGAGGTTTGTCATCATTGCTATTAGTTAACTACCGCTACTCTAGCATTTACACATGATTTAAATGGTCTTTGTTTGTATAGTTACTTAGACGCTAGTCGAAATGAGCCAAAGAATGTGAGTAATTTGTGCACGGTTGGTGTTTCGTGGCTTTGTTCTATGACTTTTTGATTTGCATAAATTTAGGCCTACCATTTGGACTCACAAATATATGGTAGAAATGCAAACCAAATTAGAGTGAAGATTGGTTTCATAAAATTTAGGCCTACCATTTGGACCTTATGTCTCCATCAAGAAAATCATGCCAAAGATCAGGATTTAGCTATGTGTCTCTGAACCACTTTCCTTGAGTAACTGCGATAAACTTTTTCCTTGTAAGGGAAAAGATCGAATAGCCTAATATGGGGTTTGGGCTCTAAAGCAACATCTTTAGTCTACTCAAAATTATAACCCCCTTAACACATTGGCACTTAGGTTTTTCAACAAAAGAGCACTAAAGAGTCTCTAGGGGCCACAAGATAAACAAGTTCTTAGCAAGATAACCAAAGGAAGAACTAACTAGAGTCTATCTAGATCTCCATAGCACGTTTGATACAACCTACAAAATAAACAACTAAATGGAAGCACATGATCACACAAAGAGAATTGTGTCCTTAAGTGCAAGAAGTAATCCTATGCTAAGCACACTTATGAAGAAATCCTAGTTTTCACTCAATGGAACTTGCACACAACAAAGGCAGACAATAATCTAGAATTAAGAGAGAAAGAAATAATCAGATTTCCCCCCCATGGTATTCAATTGTTGCTACAGTCCCTAATCCCTAATGGATCACCAAATATTCACAAAGATTTGGTTAGGTTTCGCTTCACTAGTGAATAGGCATTCTCCACTCCGAAGTGGTGGGGTTTCAAACCATACACACCAAATATAGCCTACTCAACAAGAACTCCACTAAGGAAGGTCACCAAATCCTCCACCGAGCTGTTTAAGGGCAATCCCCAAGAATAATATGTCTTTAGATTCAACTCAAAGAAACTCAACCAAAAACACCGGTATCACTCAAGCCTAAAACTCAGATTTCACTTCTTAGGTTAGATGGCTCTAAACTAGCTTCACAATCCTCTCTATAACTAAAAACATTGAGGTGGAAGAGCAAGCTAGAGGTTGAACCTATATATAGAAGGTGAATGGGTTGCTAGCCATTAGAGAAAAAACCTAACAGATATGGTCATTATTGGCTGATTCGTCGGCTACCTTTGTCAACACCGGATCAAATGAGGGTGATGGATCGTCGGTCTCCAACAATGGCAATATGCTTATCATCTTCCTATCTCATAGGTCATTCTTAGACTCAATCCTCATTGCATGTCATTTGCTTCGGATCAAATGAGGGTGATGGGTCGTCGGTCTCCAATAATGGCAATATGCTTATCATCTTCCTATCTCATAGGTCATTCTTAGACTCAATCCTCATTGCTTGTCATTTGCTTCAAACATGATCTAATACATAAATCATCTTGAAACTATATACATGCACATTATCTTATCAAAACAGGTTGATGACTTAATTTTGTTATCATGCAATCCATCAATATACCCACTTAAGCATAGTTTTGCTTTCAGTTGTTCCTAGTCCAATAGCTTATCAATGGATATGTGGATTTGGTTTTGATAGAAGAGAGATGTGGTGGGTCATAATTTGGGCACATACCAAGTCCTTGTGAGCAGTTTTTATTGGTTCATGTTTGGTCGTCCGTTGGGTCCTTCAATTTGTTCTAGAAAAAGCTTGTTTTTGTAAACACATTTTGGTTGATACTAATTTGACGACTTTACAGAATATGTGTGGAGTGTGGAAATTAAATGAAAGACCACTAGTGAAAGTTAGGATCCTTTTGGTGAAATCTACCCATTTAGGTTAAGTCAATGATCTAACGCGCGTGTGCTCATTTTTTTTGCGGGGTTATTACTATAGAAATTGACAGCACTAACTAGTAGGGACCAATTGAAAGAGAATATGTGGTGACGGTTGCCAATGGGTTGAATCACATTATTCAAATAATTAAGACAATGAGATCGAAGGTTGATTTTAGAAATAGGAAAGAAAAAAGACAAGGACGGTGGATATATAGACGTGGTATATGCATAGCTAGAACTTCATACAAAATGTATGTTTTCAGGGGACTATCGTCCCCTTGGTAACATCTAAAAAAAATGTATGTTATGTCCTATGAATCAACGATTAATATTTATACAGGAATATATACATAGATCTAGATAAGAATTGCCCTTGCATGTTTGAGTTCTAGATTCTGTCGCTGCATCTCGCATGGAACAGCTAGCGCTCAACTATATTGTTGCACGCCCTTAAATCCAAAAATGTCCGGTAAAATCCAATGGACAGGTTGGATTGCTGGGCAATGAAAGCGAAATGTTGAGACAAAACAACAGGGGTTGGATCAATGTTGGAGTTGAAATACCCACCATGCATGCTTTGATCATGAAGCAGACTGATTGAAAAGGACGCATGACGTTGATATTGGTTGGTTTGGAATGTGGCTCTGGAGTGGAGTGGAGTAGTAATGCCTGCGATCACGACGCCGGGACCAAAATCTGGTTTCAATTCGGGATCCACCAAGCGGCTGAAAAATGTCATTGTCGTGTCGCTTTAGCGTCAAATTGAGTCCAACCCGCCCAATCAAATTTGATCTATCACAAAAAAAGGTTAGCAAGGTACTCCTATCAAGTGCAAATAAATAGTGCCATAAAACCGGATTGCCCATATAGACTGATTTTCGATCATAAATAAGGCAACAAGTTGACGCAATATGCACGGTCGTTTATAGGTCTTTTTTGCAATTTTCGATCATAAATAAGGCAACAAGTTGACGCAATATGCACGGTCGTTTTTAGGTCTATTTTTGCATCCCCTCTGTAAAGTGTATTTCTTCAAATGAGGTAAACAGAGGAATGATTTTCGAAAAAAAAAAGGAGGTAAACAGAGGAATGATTCATGCTGATCCTCCGCCTCTTGCAGTCTTGCTTGTAGCATGTGTGGTATGTAGAGGAGACCTACAAGTACCACCCAGCGACGTCCAGCCCCACGCCGTACTACAAGTTGCTCCTGACTCAACCGCTCACATGGATGGAGCTTTGCATGTAGACTTATATAGCTCAATGTCTGATAAACTAATCACATAATCTCCCAATAAAAAAAAAATCCTAAACCATGTTCAAGTATTGACCAAGATCGACCTACCAGCAGTGACACGATGTACGACTCTTCAATCTTCGAGTTTGTTTTTCCATATATTGAACAGCTAGCTGCACTGGGTAGAAATATAATTTTCGGTCTTAGATCTTCGAGGCTTTGACTTCAAGTGCATTTGGTAGAAATTCTTCAAACCATTTTCTCTCCAAAAAGGCAAAAACAAGATAATAGTGTTTCTGTAGGGAAACGTATATGAATTCCAATGAAATCATTGTAGGATTCAGAGTTGGAACCAGAAACATTTCCCATCATCCTACAAAATAAAAACCAGGAAAAAAAAAACTGTCACCAATGAATTTAAATCAGTTTGCCTGCATAATCATTTCTTCCGGAAACCAAATCTTGCCAAATGGGACTCCACGATGTTCTCTCTATGCGTTCGTGAGCACGAGCAAGGATTACAATTCGTTCCCTCACTGGTCTAATAATCTGGAAGTCAACATCCCTGCATGTGCGATCAGATAACAGATCGATTCCATGATCCATCACGTAATAGATGGTATGGTAGCTCTCCATTCGGAAGTTTTAGGACACTAATGAAAGGTTGTCATTTACTGCTACCCAGCTTATTATTTTGGATGCCTCAAGGTCAGGTTCATGTTCATCACCTGTCAGTGACAAAGTCAATACGACTTCGACTGTAGAGAAATTGATCCCCTATTGTTGTTGGTCATGGTGTCCAGCCACTATTTGATTTTTTTTGGGGATAAATATGTGTCGTGACCAAAGGGAAGAAACCATCTAACAAATTAATCTTTTAGCATAGTCAGCCAGTATCAAGGTTAGAGGAGAAAAGGTGCAGGCCGGCCATTGGAGGTAGTTTGGAGTTGGCAGAGGAAGAACAGGGCAAGATAGTACTTCCTCCATCCTAAATTTTACGCCATTCAAAAATCTTAGAGGTCAAAGTACCAAATTCTTCATTAATTATATTTTTATGGTATATTTAGTTGATGCCAAAAAACTCTCTATTTCTCTCTATAATTATTTGGTCACACTTGAAATTTTTTGACTCTACAAAATTTTTAGAATGACTTGTAGTTTGGATCGAAGGGAAGATTAAAGGGAAGCTTAGATTCCAAGTTGTAGCAACCATACATGATGATTCCCCTCCTCTCACCTTCACATTTTACATATATATTAGGAGAGCTATATAATCCTTCATACCGGACCTATTTGCACATGACGTTGATCTTCTTGGTCCTTGCCACCTGTACCAGCCCAAGATAATTTGTGATCTGCAACAGGTAGAACAGAACTACTAGGTGCCAATGGTGAATTCGGAAATCTTCAGATCTGTCGGCTTAGTCCTTTGGAGTTGGAGGTGCTCATGGAGATAGAGTTTGCATACGTATATTCATAGGGTTAAAAATGCGTGCGTGTTGTAGACATCTGTGTTGTACTATGTAATTCTGAAAAAAGGTTAACTTCACTGAAGCTTCCTCTTCTTCAATTGTTGGACGCCTCTTCTTCGGTTGCCTAACAGTCATATGCATGGAACTATGACACCAAGGAGCCTTTTCTGTTTGTGACATTACTGAGAGCCGTGATTGACCTGTGATAATCGTCATAGCCATAGAGGCGTTAGGACAGGGGGCTTAAGCCCCCCAGCCCCTGCAGGAGTTGACGATGAAGGGGTTTTAATCAGTCATGTTCCTAGCTCTACTACATACATGGAATGCGTAAATGGTAGGTGAGAAGACAAAAGATAAAAGATAAATAATACTTGACAAGATTCTTTTCAAACCCCCTTTGGATCCCAGCTCTACTACATACATGGAATACGTAAATAGTACGTGGGAAGCCAAAAGATAAATAATACCCTTCGGAACAAGGACTTTCAAAGGATTATGAGGAGATTTAGAGTTGTTTATTTTTTTGGCGGGAATGAAAGCAAAATTTGTTCAAATTCAAAGCTGAGAGCATTTTCCTATTGGATCTACACGATTTCAAGGGGGCTTCAATCTAAATATACAAGCAAAAATAATTTGAATTTGTTCAAACATAAAAAGAAGAGCAACATTTCATCTAGACTTATTAGGTTCCTTCCCAAAGAGACGGAACCCTACAAAAATTAGCGTATGCTGCTTACTGCAGCGGACACACGGTAATCTTTAGTAAAAGGCGAAAGATTAGTTCGCTGTGTGTCCACTGCGCAGCTGCGTTATCTTTGAAAAAGAGCACGGACGCGTTTACAAATAGCAGGGCTCGCTGTTGGCATTCGCATAAGCAAGCGATGTGGGATTAAAAAACAAAGCGCCGCTGCTGTCAATGTGTACTGCGACGGAATGGACGGCCCATTACATAGCCTTTCCGCGGGCCAGGCGCAATGGTGCCCGGGCTGACCGTGCATACGGGCCCAAAACGTCCCCTGCCCGCTGGCCATTTCAGCCTTGCTTTGCTTTTAGAAAAAAATCAGCCTTGCTTCCGCGCTCCACGTCGTTGGTTTTCCGGATGGATGAGTTTGACGGCTGAATCTGAATACGGCACAATTCTCACGCCAACAGTTAACGACCAAGGCAAATCTCAACATTACTGGCAAAATTCTCGCGCCGACAGCACAGCAGCAAAGCATATGCGTATCAGTTGCATTCTTGAGTGATCACAAAAACGCCAGAACATAAATTCTTGGATATTTCAAAGAAAAGCGATCACAAAAACTCTATGGTCAATTTTCAAGTATACCAATGTACACAATGGGGGTTTATTATATGTATGAGGGCAATTTTCAAAGAATTGACACAATTAGATCAAGATTTTATTGGCAAGGGACAAGCAACAAGAAAAATATCATATGGTCAAATGGGAGGCCATGGCTAAACCTAAAGAGCTAGGAGGTTTAGGATTCACAGAAATAAGAGCCATGAACACTTGTCTCATGGTGAAGTGGATAGACAGGTTGGAGAGAGGGGATTCTAGTTTATGTTGTACCATACTAAGAAATAAATACCTTGGGGGATAAAAGTATATACCAGGTTAAGAAAAGAGGTGGTTCACAATTCTAGAGATCTTTGCTAGATCTAAGAGATGACTATCAGAGAGGTAGAGTTATAGAGATAAGAAGTGGGGGTCAGACCAGATTTTGGCAGGATGTATGGCTAGGGGAGTTCCTTTGAAGATAGCTTTCCAAGAGATATTCAAGATTTCCATCAACCAAGAATGTAGTGTGGCAGAGATGTGTGTAGATGGGGAATGGGAACCTAGAAGACAATTAGTGGGTGAGGCTAGGGAAGAGTGGTTTGAATTAAAGAGCTTGCTAGATAACATAAACTTGAATGATGAAAGAGATAAAGTGACCTGGGCACTAGAAAGCTCAGGGAAGTACTCGACAAAATCTTTATATAAAGAATTAACTACTGGGGGAGTTAGAGACACTCAAATGATGACTATCTGGAAGTGTAATATTCCTCTCAAAGTAAAAATCTTTATCTGGATGGTTGTACATGACATAATTAAATCTGGTGTACAGCTGAAACAGAAGAAATGTGAGGATGATCCTAAATGTATCATGTGTGGTGAACTTGAAACTGCCAATCATATTTTGTTCCAATGCCCACCAGATGCTTACCTTTGGGCATTTTTAAGAGATATTTTGGGTGGACGCAATCTCCAATGAATTGCACTGATTTCATGTATGAGTTTGTTCAGGATTGTAGAGGTTTGAATAAGAAGATGTTTTTACTCATTGGCGCAGGGGCTCTCTGGGTGCTTTGGAAGACCAGGAACGCTGTAGTGTTTGACAAGAAGGTCGTTGCGTCTCCAGCTATGGTGATATACAAGACAATGACGTTGATCAAGACCTGGATGCCGTTGTACAAGACGAAAATGAAGTCGAAGATCGAAGAAGCTATCTCAATGCTGACGGCGAAGGCAGCAGAGATGGAGTGATGTCAGAAAAAAGAAAGGAGGACATACAGATCGACAAGCAACAGTACCATGATGAAAAATCTCTTGTAATCATTTTATGCTTTGTCGTTAAACTGTAATGGTGAAAGTTTGGAAGTTTGCCTTCAGCTCATTGAGTTGAGGTGGGTTAGTAGAGTTGTAGGAGTAAAGAACTTAGAGCTTTGTCGTCCGAATTTTTTTACCTAGAATTGCTGAGTACGATCGGGGCGTTCGTTAAGCTTACAATAAAGCCGGGTGAAATACCTTTGATCTAAAAAAACTCTATGGTACAAAAAGCTTGTCTCTCTTCAACAGAAGTTTAATTAGTGCCACTCAAGTACATAAAGTACCGCTGCATGTTTATTTAATTCCAAAGGTGTAGCAACTGATGAACCTTTCTTCAGCAATTGAACTACTGAAGTACTGCATGCCTTTAGATTTCTATGCCAGGATCCTTCCTGCTGAAAATCATCCACCCTCTCTCTTTTTCTCAACACTTCAAAATCGCAAAAGTACTAGCCATACACTGGTGTGTTGACAAGTGGACGCAATTGCTGAATCATATAAATCCATAAAAAGGGAGAACCTGTGATTATATGCATATATGCTTATCAACAGATAATTAACGTGCATTGAATTATGTGCATTCTGACCCCTCTACTTTTTTTTTGACAAGCAGGGAAGTTTCTGCCTATGGTTTCGAACTTAGGGGGTGAGCTTTGCTCCCTTACAAGTTACAGATAAATATCTCCTGTCGTAGTCTCATGGATATAGAAGAACTGCTGGAAGAGATGTGGATTTGTTTTAATCCAAAGTAGAAACAAGTTTTATATAAACCTATAGCATAGTACATCATTCCACAGGAATAGATACTTGATGTTGAGGATGCTATCTCTCAAGTGTCAAACCCAAAGAAAGCAGCGAACCAACCAACCATTGATGATGGATCATCATTTTAGCCATTGCCCCCATTATCACCGGATTATCTTATCATATATTAAGGGATAAACACATCCAATGAATATTAGTATTAGTAGTACAACGTACTAGCAGGAAGCAGCAATAATATAATGCTACTACATTTGTTTATTGTGTGTCGTTTAAGTCGTCTCTATTTGTGAGACGGTTGTTTTCCTGTCAGTACTATGGCCTTATCAGAGACGTAAGTCTTGAGACGTGACCCGTAGCTGTCACTAATAGCACTTACCATGGGTCTTAGATTCGTAACTCTGTACTAGTGGCACATCTTCTATTTCACCCCACTTTTAGATTTAATAATGATACTCTTAGCTTGCTATAATGAACTTATCTAATCCTTATGGTGATCCTTCATGGTTTAATAAAAATGTTTAAGTCAGAGCTTTATAAGTTGTTCATGTGTCGTAGCTTCCGCGCTTTAGTTTGATGTTTGGTTTTTATTCCCGAGTTTTATATTCGGGCATGAGAGAAGGGACGTTAGTGACATCTTAGACTTTTGTGGCATGTGAGGTGTTACATCTGTCCCTATACCTCTAGAAATTGTTGGACAAAGTCGGCATGTGTTCAAGGTCGTTAAACTTTGAATCATACTTTGTCTCAAAACGTTACTTTGTTTTTTTAGAATAAAGGTTTCAACTGAGCTACACACGTTCTTTGCATACTCAGTTGTGATTGACCTGTGATGATCGTCATAGCCACAGGGAAGACACATTTTATCTAGCGTTAGGACGGGGGCTTAAGCCCCCCTAGAGCCTTTGTAGTGGTTGAAGATGAAGAGGGTTTTAGTCACTAATATAGATTACTGGAACTGCATTCACATAGAGCAAACTGACATGATAAATATAGCACTGAACAATTTAGATTACTGGAATACATAGATAACTAAGATAAACAAAGTAATAAGATGAATCGTCTCTGGAACTAAGATAATGAAGATAGATAAAAAAAAAGGTTTAGATAGCCTATATACTTCTTAGACATCCAGGCCAGTAGCATAGGATTCATATAGTTGCTTTCACCCCGTTGGACACCATCCCTTCCACAAGACACTGCACCCCATAGGATTCATATAGATGCCTACAGAAATAAAAATAGTTTAGGATGGGCTCAAAGAGATAAATGCACCTGCACAATATATAAACGTTACATATATGTAAAATAATTACATGTGTGAGGAAAGGAGAGAAGGCCTTCATGTGTATATATAGGTGCATATGCAGCAGGTTTCACACCTCATGTAAATGTGAAACTGCCATGCGTGCACTAGATGTGAAATTGTCAAGCAAGTGCTGCATTCACACTTGTATAGAGATGATACAAATCACTATCTGGTAGGATTAGTTGCTTGCATAAATTGAATTCAACACATGCCATGGGGCTTGCTGATTTCCTTCTTTAGATAGAAAATTTTGGGGCACGGCCCCCAATCCCTCCCCCCCCCCCCCCCTTTTTTTTTTTTTTGAGTAACCCCAATCCTACCCCTTGTGTTGGCCTTGGTGGCACTATTGCTCCTTGCAGTGGCCTCAACAGCAAAGTTAAAGTAGGAGCAGTATGGGATGAAGTCGGCACAGCAGGGGCGGGCACAGGGGAAGAAGTTTGCATAGGTGGAGAGAGGGAGGAAGCTGGACGGGCCGGTGGCATAGAGAAGGAAGTTGATGGCGCAGAGAGGCAAGTCATCAGAGGTGGAGGCAATGGATAAGCTAGAGGGGCCGGCGACGAAGGAGAGAACAAGACAATGCCGTCTTCATTCCAAGGCGGCTGCCCCACGCCCTTTCCCTCCTTTTCCGCTCAACCATTCGGAGCTCTGACTGGCATCCACACTACGGGAAACTGGCACTTTGCCGACTGCCGCGAGACTTTGCCGCCTGCCAAGGCCAGGGCAGTCGGCAAAGGCATCCTTTGCCGACTGCCTTGGCCTTGGCAGGCGGCAAAGTCCGGCAGTCGCATCCTTTGCCGATCGCCCTACAGGTGCCAAGCCAGCGGCAAAGTACGGGCGTCGGCAAAGACATCCTAGATTGTATTTTCGGTGATCATTCTAGATTGTATTGAATCATATTTTCAAATTTGAAACATTTTCATAACTTTTTGCTATATTTCTTGAATTTATTTTGTTTACTTGCATTTTCCTCGAAAAAGTAAAATTGAACGGTAGGTGCATGAAATAATGAAACCTAGCCATTCAAAAAATTATATTCATGTTAGGTAGTGTATTTTGAGGCCCTATCCAGGAACTCACCTAAAAATTTTAACTCCTATTTCACGAAACATGGTTCTCCAATTGCGGGAGAAGTGTTATTTAATTATATAAAAATGCAAACGAAGTCTGAAAATCACGAAACTTGGCGAGGTGTCATCCCATGGCATGTGGAGGCTATGATAAAAAATTGAGAATGTTTCGAACAAGTTGTGACAACGGATGGCTAAAACCCATACATCTCCTAATGTGATCACTTGTGGTTACATGTGGAGATGTCTGGGTTTTAGCCATCCGTCGTCAGAACTTGCTCGCCAAGTTTCGTGATTTTTTGACTTCGTTTGCATTTTATATAATTAAATAACATTTCTCCTACAACTAAATAGTCATGTTTCATGAATAATTCTTTCAAAAATTTGGGTGAGTTCCTAGATACGGCCTTAATATGGACTCTCCAACAAGAATATATTTTTTGAATGGCCACATTTCATTATTTTATACACTTGCAGTTCAATTTTGGATTATCCAAAAAAATTCATGTAAATGAAATAAATGAGTGAAGTATAGCAAAATGCTATAAAAAAATCTCAAATTTGAACATGTGCTTGTAAACAATATACTATGATAACAGAAAAAGTGTCAATTCAAAAAATATTCATCTTCTCATGCTTTTGAATTTCAAAGATTTAAAACAAAAAATAAAAAAAGAGAAAAAGCTTTGCCGACTGCCCTTGCTGGGCCAGTCGGCAAAGTGGGCGGCCCAATAGGCCCGACCGCCCCCCATATATAACCAACCCTAACCCTAACACCACCACACCCCCCTTTGAGTCGCCGGCTCTTCTCTCTCTTCCTTCTTCCCCCTTCTCTCCCTCGGTTCGTCCCCCGTCTCTCTCCTCCCTCCCAGCTCGCGGCGGCGGGAGGAGCACCGGCCTAGCGGCGGTGCGGCGACCGCGGATGGAGCGGCGGCCCAGCGGCGGGGCCGGCAGGCGGCCATGGCGGGCGGCGGAGCTCGGCGGGCGGCCATGGCGGAGCGACCCGCGCATCCATGGCGGGCGGCCATGGCGGAGCGACCCGCTCCGCTCCTCCTCCTGCGAGCCCGGCTCCGTTCCAATCGGGGGGCGGCCCGACCGGTGGAGCTCAGCCCGGGCGGCCATGGCGGCGCGCGGCCTCCCTCCTCCTCCTCCGGCGAGCGGGCGGGCAGGCGGGATCCGGCGAGCTCGCTGTGTCTCCGGCGAGCGGCGGGCGGGATCCAGTGAGCTCTCCACTGGCGGCGGCTTGGATCGGGCGGCGCTAGGGTTCTGGCGGCCTCCCCGGCGTGGCGCAGGGCGCGGCAGACCCTGGCGGCGCCGGATATGGTGGCGCTAGGGTTGCGGCGGCCCCGTCGGAGCGGGGCAAGGCGCAGCGGGCCCCGCCGGCGAGCGTACGAGGCGCAGCGGCCCCCACCGGCGAGCGTGCGAGGCGCGGCGGTCCGCCGGAGCACTAGCACGAGCAGTGCGGCGGCGGCGGCGCCGCCCCCCCGGCGATGGGCTTGGCTGGCCTGGAGATGGGCTCAAGCCCATCTTTCTTTTTTTTTATTTCTCCAAAAATTGTTTGTCGACTGCCTAGTTGGCAGGCGGCCACCACGTGGCAGGCGGCAAAGGTGGTCTTTGCCGCCCTGGCCTTTGCTGCCTCCCCTTTGCCGCCTGCCACGTGGAATGCAGTCGGCAATTCGGGCCTTTGCCGACTGTTTTGAGCAGTCGGCAAAGAACCCGATTCCAGTAGTGCCATGACGCTGGATCTAGGCGCCGCCATGAGCTTCCAACTCAGCTCTTTGTTGTATGGGAAGCGAATAGGGTTTGGCACGTATGATGGAGAAGATGGCATGCGGGGAAGGAGGAAGAAAGCGCGCACAACGCAGGAGGAATGGTGCGCATAGCAGGAGACTGAGGCGCGAAGAATTGGAGCGGTGAAAGTCCCTAGTTTGGTTTTGGCTAATTGATGAAACCTAGAACTAACCTTGTTTATCTAAAGTGGTTGATTTAGAGAAAGGTTGTCCACATGATGAGCTTAATGCATATGAAGCATGGCACATGTCATGTGATCAAAGATGAAGATCAAGACAATGCTTGGCTCCATGGACCGGTGTTGAAGGTGAAGGGCTAGTCGAGGCTTGTGAGTGAAGGACCATGCGATGGTGAAGCTCGGACAAGACTAGGCGCCGATGGACCGATGCACGGTGAAGAGTAAGTGAGGTTGAGGTCGATGGATCGAGACGGTCACGTGACGATGTGAAGCGTTCATATCATTTGAAGGAACAAAATGGGCTCAAGGCAAAGGTATAACCGATAGGGCCACTTTGTTTTGCACTCAAGACACCATAGAGGGTGTGAGTGGTTTAGGATCGATAGCCGCACTATTAAGAGGGGAAGTCTTATCGGCTATTCGACGCACGGGTGCCACTAGGTGAATTCATGAAGTGCATTGCATGTAGGACCTAGTGAGCTAATTGAAAAATCCTTTGAAAATGATTGTGAAAGGCTAACATACAAGCACATGGCGATGTACAATTGGTGGTGTTGGCACATTTGCAAAGGAGTTGACAAAAGAGAAGAAGTTGGAGAAGGTTTCGTGAACTCTTGTGTTGGAAATGAGAGTAGGTGGTACTTGGATTAGAAAACTGCTTTTATCCTTAATGTTTGGGATCATGAGGATATGTTGGTTACATAGTCCTCTGAGTAAGCTTTCCAACGAGTCCAAGAACATCAAAAACGGAGTTCGGAGCTAAGAGATATGCCCGGTTGAGTGAGAGGTGGTCTGCTGTCCTGGAGAGCGCCGGACGCTGACGCCGGACGCGTCCGGCGCGCGTAGGACGCGTCCGGCCCTGTGTAAATGGGCGTCCGGTGGTGGGACGCGAGAAAACACTTTCTGGACAGCGTCCGGCGCGCGTAGGACGCGTCCGGCGCTCACGAAATGAGCGTCTGGCGCTGTCCGAAACCCCTCTAACGGCTAGTTTTGAATCTCGGCTTGGTGGTGCACGCGTAGGACGCGTCCGGCGCTGTTGACGATTTGAAACTCGGGCGCAACGGTCGGCTGCTCGCATGCACGAAGGAGGGCGGCCTGCGCCGGACGTCCGGCGCAGTGAAAAACGGCTCCCCGAGGGGGTAACGGCCATATTTTCTTGAGGGGCTATAAATAGAGGATGGCCGGCCCTTGGGGAGGTCTCTTGCCCATTTCTACTCACTTGCTCATCCTTTGTGCTAGAGAAACACTCTCCCTCTCATCTCTCTTGCTTGTTGCTCATCCAAAGTGAGATTGAGAGATCACCTAGTGCATTGCATTGCTTGAGAGCATTCTAGTGGCACTTGTGGGTGGTTTAGCCGGTGGATTTCTTGTTACTCTTGGAGAGTACCGCTCCTAGCCGGCTTGGAGATTGTTGGAGGCGTTGGCAAGAGAAGGTGATTGATCTTGGCCACCTCCGGTTGTTTGTGCGAGGTTTGAGCTCACCTTGTGGGATCACAAAGAGCATCCTAGAGGAATCCGCGTGTCGTTGAGTACCTCGCTTGAGAGTGGGTCTTGCGGTGCCTTGCGGGGGCGAGCCTTGAGGGGCTAGTGACTTGAGGGTCACACCGAGGAACCATCTAGGTGTTGGTCGACACAACCGGTGACGTAGCTTGGCGGTGCCCAAGTGAACACCGGGTGAACAAAAACAATTGTGTTCATCTTTGTCTCCCGGTGATTGGTCGTCATCGATTGTGTGTTGCCGATCGTGATTGATTGCTCATTCTCTTGGTGATTGGCAACCTCGACTCGACGCGTCGGTATAACAAGTCTCATCCTCTCTTGTATTACTTTGATTACATTCTTGCAAAGTAGAATTGCTTGTGTGGTTGGCCGCGTACCACTTCTTGTGTAGACTAAAATCGCGTGGGTTAGAATTGCTTGTGTGGTCGGTCGGGAACCACTCTTTGTGTAGATTAAATCCCGTGGGTAGAACTCTTGATCACTAGTGGTTGCTCTTGTGTGTACTAGTGATCACCTACTAGAATTATTTAGATAGGAGGCTTGCAACACCTAGTGGGCTAAGCATAACTTGCTTTCCGCCGTTTGTGTATCTAACGAAGTTTACTTAGTGAGTTTGTAGAAATTTTTATAGGCTATTCACCCCCCTCTAGCCATCTAGGACCTTACAAGTGGTATTGGAGCCGAGGTTACCGTTTTAGTGCAAGGCTTAACATCCTACGGTGTTAAGATGGCTCAAATTGTGTTCAACCATGTTGGGGGCAAACCGCTTATGTTTGATGGAGTTAGTTTTTTTGATCATTGGAAGAGAAAGATGATCATGTATCTTGGTTCAATACAAGAGAGAGTCTTTGTTGACGGTCGTTAACTAATAAAAATTAACCATCAACTTAGCATGCAAATGGACCTATTTATAAATACTTGATAGATATAGGGTTACCACTGATAGAATTCCACGAGTTTTGGTGAATATCTATTTTGCGGGGTGACAGCTGAAAATCAACCAAGATGGCCCACATGTCATGATTACATAGAGATAAAGACCGAACGGGTAAAATTGTATAATCTAGAAGACTCCGGAAGGCAAACCCGGAAGCCGGGGCCCACTCGCACCGTGTGGCGGTCGGCCGACCAGGGAAGGGGAGTCGGCCGACTCCCCGTCTCCACCAATCAGGTGGAGTCTCGCGGATCCTGCCTCCACCGACTTTGAAGATCAATAATTATCGTCCATTTAGGTCGGTTTGATCCGAGGGCTGTGGTTAATCCTAGGGGGCTATATAAGCAGAGCCCCTGGCCCCTGGGTGAAACCCTAATTCATTCTCCAATTCATTCAAGACTTCAATCTAGAGAGAGAGAGTTAGATAGAGAAGGGTCCCTCGAATGGATCTATCTCTATAGGGTATTAGTATCAAGAGAGATTGAGAGAGTGTAGAGTGGAGGTAGATTTGGAGGAAGCCCGGCTTGTCGGTGTCTCCTCTCCAGTGTATCTGCGGGATCAAGTCTCCTAACCCGAGGCTTGGTTTCGAGAATCATTCGGCAATTCAACTTCTAATACTAGTAAGTTCGTTGTTATTATTGTTCTTTGGTTTACAAGTTTACTTTATTCGCTTCGCGTTGGGAATAGAGTAATCGTTCTTTAGCATAAGCGTGGTGCTTAGGCTAGGTTCACTTGTAGATGCTCCCTATTCGGCCGGAACCGTGGTAGTAGTGAGGGAAGTGACAATCCCTTTATTACCTTTGTAATCCACTTCCCGTTGGTAGGTAAGGTAGGTCCTTTGTGCCCGGTTTAGCATCCTCTCGTGGTGTCTATTCCTCGGTACCCCCTTAGAACAATAGTCTCAAAGCTTGCCATAGGTTAGAAGAAGACCGACGAAGGAGTTCTCTCTATATCGCTTAATTCTCACTTGACTAGCAGCCCAGGGGTAGTAGTAAAGATCGGGTTAGTCTATTGCACGTTTTCTCTTAGCGGATAAAAACAAATACGATACTCGGGACTTATCTCCGGGTGAAGTGCTCACCGATATCCGTGCGCTTGCGGATTATTTCTCTTTGATTCTTTCGTGTGCGTATCTAGTGTCAACAAGCATTTACGCGCCGTTGCCGGGGAGAAAGACGGTGCGCTTAGATAACCTAAATCTTGCTCTACCTTGTACCTATACTTTTATCTTTTTCTTGCACTTTACTTTTCCGTACATTTTATCTTTTTCTATCCTTATGGATAATTCAAATTCCATTCCTATCTTTCAATTTTCTGCACCCACGGAGACCGGCCTAGTGCCACATGAGTCATCACAACCTATCCAAACACCTAGCTATAGGCCGAGTCCGCGGTTGATTGCATTGGTCCAAAGCCTATCCTTTTCGGGAGAAGGAGACGAAAACCCTTACCTTCACAATAGAGACTTTGAGCAAACATGTGATTTGTCTTCGCATAGAGGGCATGTCCGACAAAACCCTCCGTTGGAAGCTATTTCCTTTCTCGTTAAAGGGAAAAGCTAGACAATGGTATGATAAAGCCTGTAGGTAAGCAACAAGGAGATTGGGGGTCCTTACGCTCCAACTTTTGCCTAGATTTCTATCCCATCTCCCAAATCGTTGACCTTAGAGTCAAGGTTCGACTATTAAGCAAGAACCCGAAGAATCTTTGGCCTCATCCTGGAATCGTTTTACTACACTTTTAGCATCGGGCCCGGACCTTAGTCTACCGAGATCCTATTCTTTTACAACACTTTTATAAAGGTCGAGTAGAGACGGTAGAAAATTGCTCGACACAACTTCGGGAGGATCATTCTTGCATATCTCTCGCGAGAAGGCAAGATCAATCCTAGATCAAATCCTATCCAGTGAATTAGACTACCTCCTAGAAGTAGAACCTCAAGTAGTGAAGATAATCATTTGCCGAGATACACCATCCACCTCAGCTAACCCATGTCTTGAGCAAGACAAGGAAGACATTCCACTTCCTGATTTTATGCTAGATATTGAACCTGATCTGTTCTCCGATTTTGGAAACATCTTCAACTATCACAAGGTGAAGAAGCCCCAAGGCAAATATCACCCAATCAAGCCATGCAATATTGATGAGGATATTCCAACAGGAAAGACCTCAGGAGAGTTAGTGTCTGTTATGAGCAATGAGTGGTTAGAAGAGTCAGAGCTTTCCTCTGAAATAATTCATTTGAATTCATTTTCTCTTCCCATTCATTGCATGATTAACAATGATCGCATAGACGCTCTCTACAATCCAGTTGTGGGTATAAATATCATGTCTACCACACTAGCAAAATATTTGCAAAGAAACATGACATTGACCCCAACAGTGAAGTTCATAAGAAATCTTTCAAGACAAATTCTTCCTTGTTTAGGAATCCTACATGTCCTACCACTTCGGGTAGAAGGAACCCCTGTTCACTTAAGCTTCTATGTCTTTGACATAGGGGATTTCCACCTGTTGATAGGACAACCATTTAGAAGACTTCTTTATGAAGGACAACCGGGAAACTAAACATTTGTTTAGGCAAGAAACTCCAGTTTGCAATGTCCATTTCACACTCTTTAAATACTATGACCGAGCCCCATCCACATTATGATCCATTGGAGGAATTTAGAGCAGCCTCTCTAGAATTCCTAGTGAAGCCGTAATTAGAAGATGAAGCTAGATTCTTCATAGAAGAAGAAGGCGACCCTTCGAGAATGAACCATTAGACGAGTTTACCCTACCACCTAGGCCTCCTATTGAGTTCAAACCTTTACCGGCCCGGTCTTAGATATGCCTTTCTAGGAAATGATCCAGACACTCCTGTCATCATAAGTGATACTCTCACTCGGGAGCAGACTTTTCGCTTAATGGCTGTCCTAGAAAAACATAAAAAAGCTTTTGGCTACTCACTCCAGGACCTCAAAGGAATTAGTCCCGCCTGTGTACCCATCGCATTCCCACGGATCCCGATATTCCACCATCTAGAGAACCCCAACGTAGGCTCAATAATGCGATGAGGGAAGTTGTTAAGAAAGAAGTTTTAAAACTGTTGCACCCCGGGATTATTTACCCCGTGCCACACGGTGAGTGGGTCAGCCTGTCCAAGTTGTGCCTAAAAAGGGAGGCATGATTTGTTGTCCAAAATGAGAAGAATGAGTTAATCCCACAAAGAACCGTCACGGGATGGCGAATGTGCATAGATTATAGAAAGCTTAATAAGGCAACAAGAAAAGATCACTTTCCTTTGCCTTTCATTGATGAGATGCTTGAGCGATTAGCCAACCATTCTTACTTTTGCTTCCTTGATGGATATTCTGGATATCATCAAATCCCTATCCATCCTAATGATCAAAACAAAACGACCTTTACATGCCCTTATGGAACCTTTGCTTATCGTAGGATGTCTTTTGGGTTATGTAATGCACCAGCTTCTTTTCAAAGATGTATGATGTCTATATTTTCGATATGATTGAAAAGATTATGGAAGTTTTCATGGATGATTTTTCTATTTATGGAAAAACTTTTGATGAGTGCCTTGAAAACATAGATCGAGTTTTACAAAGATGTGAGGAAAAACACTTAGTCCTTAATTGGGAAAAGTGTCATTTCATGGTTAGAGAAGGAATAGTGCTAGGACACTTAGTGTCCGAAAGAGGCATCGAGGTAGATAGAGCCAAAATAGAAGTTATTGAACAACCGCCTCCTCCTATCAATGTGAAAGGAATTAGAAGTTTCCTTGGTCATGCTTGGTTTTTATCGAAGATTCATAAAAGATTTCTCTTACATCGCTAGACCTCTTACCCGCTTATTGGCTAAGGATGTTCCTTTTGACTTTGATGATGCACGCTTACAATCATTTGAGATCCTTAAGAAAGCGCTTATTTTCGCTCCAATCATTCAACCCCCGATTGGACTCTACCTTTTGAAATTATGTGTGATGCAAGTGACTACGCTGTAGGAGCAGTGTTAGGACAGAGACTAAGGATAAGAAGCATCATGCAATAGCTTATGCTAGCAAAACTTTGACTTGGACCTCGGCTTAATTATGCTACTGCGAAAAAGAGCTCCTAGCTATTGTCTTTGCTATTGATAAGTTTAGATCCTACTTAGTGGGTGCTAAAGTGATTGTTTACACCGATCATGCCGCTTTAAAATATTTGCTCACTAAGAAAGATGCTAAACCTCGTTTGATAAGATGGATTTTATTACTCCAAGAATTTGACTTAGAAATAAAAGATAAAAAGGGAGTAGAAAACTCGTTGCCGATCACTTGTCTAGAATGCGGTTTGAGAAACCACGGGAACTACCCATCGACGATGCACTCCGGGACGACATGCTCTACGGAATCAACGAGATCGACCCCCCGGTATGCGAGATATTGTTAATTTTATGGTTACGGGTTACGTACCACCGGGAGGCAACAAAAGGAAACTTATCCGGGAGAGTCATACTCACATATGGGATGAACCCTACCTCTTCCGAGTGTGCTCAGATGGCCTGCTCAGAAGATGTGTACCAACTGAAGAAGGAATCAAAATCATTAAGAGATGCCACTCATCACCGTATGGAGGTCATTATGGGGTGTTCCATACACATGCGAAGATTTGGCAATGCGGATTTTTCTGGCCAACAATGTATGAAGACACAAAAGATTTCATCCGGAGATGCGGTCCTTGTCAAAGACATGGCAACATTAACTCAAGAGATGCCATGCCACTTATCAACAACCTTCAGATCGAGCTCTTTGATGTCTGGGGAGTTGATTTCATGGGACCATTTCCACCATCGAAGAAATGTGAATACATCCTCGTAGCAGTGGACTATGTGTCCAAATGGGTCGAAGCTCTGCCATGCAAAAAGGCAGATAGTTCAAGCTCCAAGAAGATGTTCGAAGAAATAATATTCCCAAGATTTGGAGTCCCAAGGATAGTCATAAGTGATGGAGGATCACATTTCATCGACAAGCGTTTCGAGCAATACTTATTGAAGCATGGAGTACGCCATAATGTTGCTACTCCGTATCATCCTCAGACAAGTGGCCAAGCAGAGACATCAAATAAGCAAATCAAGAATATTCTTCGAAGACAGTGAATGAAATGGGAGCGCATGGAAGGACAAGCTTCCCGATGCACTATGGGCATATCGAACAAACATACAAGACACCCATTGGGATGTCACCATATCAACTAGTCTATGGAAAGACCCGCCACTTACCGGTAGAGCTGGAATTCAAAGCTCACTGGGCCATCAAGAAATGGAATATGGACCTAGAAGCGACGGGGAGAGAAGAGGAGGATGCAAATCTCGAGTTAGAAGAATGGAGAGAGAAAGCCTATCACAATGCCAAGATATACAAAGAAAGAGTGAAAAGATGGCACGACAAGAGAATTAAGATCAAGGAGTTCACACCCGGAGACAAGGTATTACTTTTTAATTCCGGGGTCAAACTCTTCGGGCAAGGAAAGCTTCGAAGCAAATGGGAAGGACCGTTCGAAGTAGTAAGCTCATCATCGCATGGAGCCGTTACGCTTCGCAACAACGAAGGTACGATATTCAAGGTAAATGGTCAACGCCTTAAAATATTTTTAGAGCCCATTGAGGAAATAGGTGAAATAGATGAATTAAACTTCTTTCTCAATTAGGTAGTTGGGCCCGACCTTTTTACTTTTCGTTTTTCGGGGTCCAGGGTATTTTTCCGAGCGACAAAAATATGCTAATTAGGTTGCGAAAAGCCTTGGCAGGGGGGTCCACCTGCCAGAGTTGGCCGACCCATAGGGGGAGTCGGCCGACTCATGGACTCCCCCATTCACCCCCAGCTTTTGCATTCGTGATCCTTCCATACTCTTCCTTCAGGAATTTTTGCCGATTAGGGTTTTTGAGATCACGTTGACGCGTTATTCCTTCGGAGATTCCCTTTAGATGCCCTTTAGATACCTCTCCATCCCCACTATATAAAGAAGCCCAGCCTCAAGCCAACCTCATTCCATCTAAAGCCTCCTCCTCCTACCATCAAGCTTGCTACGCGGCAATGGCGAAGTCGAGCCGGAAGAATTTAGATAGGAGATTGATCCGCTTCGGGATTGATCTCAACACCATCCCAAGAGAGAAGCCCGAGAGCAAGGCCATTGTTCTTGCTAAGCCCAAACCCCTAGCCTCTATTCCTCCAAAACCTCAAGCTTATGACCATAGCTACTTCGCCCAACCATTCACCGCCGCACCCAAGCCTTTGCTCCTAGATGGACCTCCACCAAAGGTCCTATTGTGAAGCTCCCGAGAAGGCACCAAGATCCTCCCTCCTAAGCACAATGAGATGCTTATGGGAGTGAAGACCAACAAGCAAGGGGAGATCGTACGTGCTAAGTATAGCACCGGAGAGCGCTCGTATTTCGAGGGAGTTCGTGCTCACCCGAGCAAAGTGAAGTTCGTCCCTCCGAAGGAAGCCCAAAAGCGGCTCTCGCCGCCTCGAAGCTCCAAGGAAGCGTCGCAAGACCGTTGCAGACTTAGAGAAGGAGTTAGAAACTCAGCGCGACGTTATAGCATCTCTGCGAAACGCCCAACATGTCCAGAGCAGTAGCATTGTCACTCTCATAGATAGACTTCGTGCGCAAGAGAAGAGGACGGCTAAGTTAGAAAAGAGGTTAGATGCTCTAGAGAAGCGAGTTGATTAGATAAGATTTATCTTAGCATCAGAAAGGCCTAGTGTGTTTAGATTAAAAGTTTTAGTTTGCAAGAGTGCTTAGTTAAAGTTTCGATCCTAGTTCTTTTTAATACTTGTAACCCAGGCCTTAATGAAGATGAAATAAAGTTTTCTAGTTATATTTATTATTGCATATGTGTTGCCTCTTTTGTCTCCACCTTGTTGTGAATGAAGATAACAGGAATCTAGTGTGGGGGAGGCAACCGACGACGAAACTAACGGATATCAGCGAACCAGTAAAAATATTTGAGAGTATATGATGTAAAGATCACGCACGACGAAGCGGACCCCGAGGGGCCACCTGCCAGAGTCGGCCGACCCATATATGGAGTCGGCCGCCCATGGGCTGGGCCCGTTTGGCTCCAGCTTTCGTCCACGATCAGGTTTGCTTCCCTACGTTCCAAATTTTATACCGATCATGTTTTTCCGATTCGTTTGGGGAACACTTTGAATTAAATCACATGCTATATATATTGAGAAGGTAGATTATTTTAATCATGACCCCAAGATAGACTCACACCATGATAATTCCCGGGAATTCCTCATTCTTGTTGGGAACGTTATTTTATAGGGACCCCATTTTACTTAAGTTGTTGAGGACAGTGATATAGCATGGACCATGAGAACCTGATTTCTTTATATCTAGTTGCTTGGAGAATTTCTTTTCGAAAATCTTAAAATGATTAGCTATACTTCTCCTCTGTGGTTATAAATGCCTATAGAGCCTCGTCGACAAAATTTCGAAAGACCAAAGACATAAGCTTTTATTTGTGTTGAGAATAGTCTTGGCGGTATTAGAGCCTTAGAGAAGGGTCTCTTACTCATATGATCAAGTGCACTTACGCCACATATATATCTGCTTTGCTCCTACACCGGGAGTACGCAAAAACATGCTTTCCGCCATTTATCCATCTCCTATACGGGAGAAGGATACATACACTTTCTAGGATTTTTATATGCTCCAAGGATTGTTATCATCATCCAAATTTGTTGAAAGAAGATTATTATTGTCATCATCATCATCATGTTCAAGAAAGTTATTGTATCCGAGACTGAGACATGGGCTATGCAAAAATAATATCTAAAAAAAAAAAAGAGAGAAGAAGAAAGAGAAAAGAGATAGCCCATGAGCTCCAAAGTATTCTGATCCCAAGAAGGAAGTTCAAAGAAACTCAAAGAGCTATCCAAGAGAAGATCAAGCAAAGCAATGTTCGAGAGAAGAGTGTGCAAGAGAGGGAAGGAGCATTATTATCATCAATTTAGCCACCAAATATTCCACACACTTGCACACACTTGATCTAGAGTAAGGTCCCCCTCTCCTTGGTTCCCGTTTTTGACTAATCAATATGCACAGGTAAAAATGCTATTCCTTGAAATACCTTAAAACTCCACATAAGCCTTAGTAGAATAGGAGGCATACCCTTTTCACATGCCTCAAGTGAGTTCCAAAAATACTACATACATTGAGAGATTTGAGTACTCTATATATAATGGTGAGTTCTACAAATACCACATACAAAGAGTGATTCGAGTGTACTACATAATGGAGAAGGGTAAGCTAAGTTTTCTGTGCAAAAATGTTATAAAAACTCCAAGTGACAGGATTGATAGAAGAAGGATCTCTACTTCGCGCTGTTCCATCTTTCAACTCCCCAAAGTTCAATGGTAGACACTTTGAATCCCGCAGTCCAGGTATGATCAGGGATAATCTAATGTTGATGTCTTAGTTTGAGGCTATGCTTAAAGTAATCCATCCTTTTCCTCGAGACGAGTAAAAGACAAGTGTGGGGGAGTTTGTTGACGGTCGTTAACTCATAAAAATTAACCGTCAACTTAGCATGCAAATGGACCTATTTATAAATACTTGATAGATATAGGGTTACCACCGACGAATTCCACGAGTTTTGGTGAATATCTATTTCTGCGGGGTGACAGACTGAAAATCAACCAAGATGGCCCACATGTCATGATTACATAGAGATAAAGACCGAACGGGTAAAATTGTATAATCTAGAAGACTCCAGAAGGCAAACCCTGGAAGCTGGGGCCCACCTGGCACTGTGGCCGGTCGGCCGACCAGGGAGGGGAGTCGGCCGACTCCCCATCTCCACCAATCAGGTGGAGTCTCGCGGATCCTGCCTCCACCGACTTTGAAGATCAATAATTATCGTCCATTTAGGTCGGTTTGATCCGAGGGCTGTGGTTAATCCTAGGGGGCTATATAAGCAGAGCCCCTGGCCCCTGGGTGAAACCCTAATTCATTCTCCAATTCATTCAAGACTTCAATCTAGAGAGAGAGAGAGTTAGATAGAGAAGGGTCCCTCGAATGGATCTATCTCTATAGGGTATTAGTATCAAGAGAGATTGAGAGAGTATAGAGTGGAGGTAGATTTGGAGGAAGCCCGGCTTGTCGGTGTCTCCTCTCCAGTGTATCTGCGGGATCAAGTCTCCTAACCCGAGGCTTGGTTTCAGAATCATTCGGCAATTCAACTTCTAATACTAGTAAGTTCGTTGTTATTATTGTTCTTTGATTTACAAGTTTACTTTATTCGCTTCGCGTTGGGAATAGAGTAATCGTTCTTTAGCATAAGCGTGGTGCTTAGGCTAGGTTCACTTGTAGATGCTCCCTATTCGGCCGGAACCGTGGTAGTAGTGAGGGAAGTGACAATCCCTTTATTACCTTTGTAATCCACTTCCCGTTGGTAGGTAAGGTAGGTCCTTTGTGCCCGGTTTAGCATCCTCTGTGGTGTCTATTCCTCAGGTACCCCTTTAGAACAATTGTGGCAGAACCTCCTAAGTAATGTGGCCCACATGCACTAATCCTTGTCTTAACAGACTTCGGATGACAATGCATGTGTTCCACAAGACTTAATTAGCTCTGTCGGGTTAAACCCGAAACCTCCATGATTCTCCGAGCATGGATCAATCATTACAAGAGACATTGCAGTGTACAACAGTTTTACAATAAAATAATATACATCAGAGTATAAGAGCGGAAGTCTTACAAACATAAGTTTACAAGCCTATAAGTTTTAACCTTACAAACCATAAGTTATGTTATTACAAACCATAGAGTAGTAGATAGCATTAGGATAACTTTATACAACACCTCAGACGTGATGCTTGCCCAAGGCCAAACACACTACTCGTCGTCACTCTCCGGAACGACCTTCATGCAACAGGGTTCGAAGCACACCTGAGCATGAGACTCACCTGCAACAAGGGTTTAACAAACCCTGAGTACAAAAGTACTCAACAAGACTAACCCGACGAAAAAGGTGGTGAAGACTCAGGAATGCAGGCCAGATAGGAATCAAGGTAAGGTTCAAAGCAAGAATCAATTCTTTTGCAGAAAAGCTACTAAGAGTGAGTCCTTAACCTCAAGTTTTACTTTCAAGTTAACCTGTGGGGTTATTTTTGCTAAGCTAACTTAAGTAAAACCAGCAGATCAAGATAATTCATACAACTCTCTTTTATCTCTATCATAAAGTAGCCACCACTTTTATCTACGATGAATGGTCGGAGGATCAAGTCTCCATAACCGAGGAGCACGACGATTCGAATCGATTTACTCACCGAGGATCCCTAAACACACGATATAAGTGGGACTCTAACCCACAATTATATCAACAATACCGTCGGACATTCTAGAACTAGGCTCAGCTTCCGTGCCATCCGAGAATACTTGTACACCTCCATTCCGGGTTACGTCCCACGAGGGTAACTAGCATTCCCGCCATCTCGCCACTCCCAATGCACGGGCTCACCGTACTAGTCCTTAGATTATCCTAGGGTAAAGCTTTTCCGTAGATATGTGAGTAGTTGCAAAGTCTTGTCCAGCTGGCCAAACAACGGCCGGTCCTTAACTGACAAGTCAGAAACACTACATCAACCATATGATGCAAGTTACCCGACCGATCTTACTAATCATTAGCTACCAACATTAAGATTGCCACATGTGAAATCAACTGCCAACAGTTCTGAAGTAACACAGTTGAAAACCTATTTACTAAAGCAAGACTAAGCATACTAAGCATTTTCGAAATAACCGGTAACAAGGATGATATACAAGTAACAAGGTAGGTAATGCATCAATTAGGTTATAACGCAACTCCTAAAACTTAATGCATCAAAGCAAAAGCATAAATGGTAAAAGCTTTGTAATACAAGGTAGGGTTTGAATGTAACCGGGTCTTGCCTTGATCGAGAGCGTAGACGAAACCGGACTCGACAGAGCCGCTCGGGCTCAACCAGAGACACGAGCGCGAGCAGGAGCTCACCTAGGGGCTGATGCGCGCGAGGATGAGGCGATTGGGCGGTCGGAGATGGGAGCTTGGCGGCGGGACTGGCGTCGGCGGCGGACTCCGATGGCACGGGCGGCGTTCCGGCGACGTCTGTGCATCAAATCGAAAAAGGAGAGGAGCATCAGGTGCGGCTCATCAAGGCGAGCTCGGCTGCGGAACGAATTGGAAAAATGAGCTAAGGTGAAGGAGAACGACGGTGGCGACCCTCGGCGGCGCAGCTCACCGTTCGTGGAGAAGAAGATGGCGTGCGGGCGATGTAGCGGGGGCGAGGGAGCTTGGTGGTGCAGGGTGGGTGCGCAAGCTCACGGCGAGCACGGTGGTGCTGTTGCTTGGGCTAATGGCGGTGCGAGCGCGACGGCGATGGAGAGCGGGGTGAGCGGCAATGGCGATGGCGATGGCGATGGCGGGCGAGAAGGTTGGATAAGGAGGGGGAGGGAGGAGTGGTTGGCCGGCCGGGGTTAAGGCGCTGGGACGGGGTCGGAGACGGCGACACGGGGCGGAGAAGGTTCGAGCGCGGCTGCGCTGGCGCCGGCGGCGACCGGACGGCATGGCGGGGCGGCATGGCCGGGGCGACGAAGAACAGGGAGGGGAAAAAGTGATGATGACGTCAGCAACAGGAACAGCAGTGGAAATTTGCAAATTTCTCCAAAATTTTGAACTAAAGTTGAAAAATTCCAAAAAGCAACCCTAGCTAATTTTTCATTCTCTACAACTCTTTCAACTGGCACATTTTCAAATTTTGCAAGGAAAATTGAATTTGAATCAAATTTTGAAAAGGGGACAAAAACCCTAGAATGAAATATTTGAAATTACTTTGGATTTTTCTAAAGAACTTGAAAAACTCCAAAACTATGGAATGCTCAACTTTTCAAACTGCACATTTTCTCCAAAAGATGTTTTTCCAAAATATGCATAGTTTTTGAATTATGGTTTGAAATTGAAAAGGGAACAACTGTCGGAAAACCGTATTTTCAAATTTATTTGAAATTCTTTTTGAAAACTTGAAAAACTTTGTTCACCAACATTGTAGGTCTCATCAAGCCCTACAATATTGCTTTTTGGACCAACCCCAAATTCTTTATAGATTTTGAACTAGGGAAAAGGGGGTAAAACGGAGTTTGCCGAAAACGGGGTTTTCGAAATGAAATCGCGTTTGATCGAGCCGACACACCTCTAGGCTATCAAAAGCAGTAACAAACATTATCTTAGAGGCACAATCAACCTAGAATATAAATCTTGTTTTAGTGAATGCATATCAGGGTTAACCTAACATGAATGCTTTGCGACTAAACATGATGACATGGCAGGTTTTAGGTAATATAACATCAGAGATGTTACAACAATAGTCTCAAAGCTTGCCATAGGTTAGAAGAAGACTGACGAAGGAGTTCTCTCTATATCGCTTAATTCTCACTTGACTAGCAGCCCAGGGGTAGTAGTAAAGATCGGGTTAGTCTATTGCACGTTTTCTCTTAGCGGATAAAAACAAATACGATACTCAGGACTTATCTCCCGGGTGAAGTGCTCACCGATATCCGTGCGCTTGCGGATTATTTCTCTTTGATTCTTTCGTGTGCGTATCTAGTGTCAACAGTCTTGCAAGTTACATTGCATGACTATGCTATTCTTGATAATGATCATCTCACCGATGAAGATAGAGCCAACACAACATGCAATAGAATGGCTCTCAACACCTTATACAATGGCATTGATACAAAGGTGTTTGAGGGGATCAAGGACTTGGAGCGTGCAAGTGAAGTGTGGACAAAGTTGGGTGAGACCTATGAAGGCACCAAGGTTGTGAAGAGTGCCAAGCTATATGGGCTCAAGAGTGAGTTCGAGAACTTCAAGAAGAAGGAGGATGAAACAATCATTGAAATGTTTCATCGCTTACAAGTGATTGTGAATGATCTCAAGAGTTTGGGGTATAAGACAAAAGATGAAGATTTTTATCACAAGTTTTTGATATGCTTGCCGAAGAGCTTCAAGATGCTGAAGCTAATGCTACAAAGAGATGGGCTTAAAGATAAGAAGCCAAATGATTTGCTTGGTGAAGTCTTGACATATGATAAATTTGATCAAGATGATGAGAAGGTGGAAGAAGAGAAGAAGAAGAAGACCGTGGCATTCCAAACCACATCCTCCAAGGGCAAAGCACCAATCTTTGAAGAAGAAGAAAACAATGAGGAAGATGGTGACTTTGAGATTGATGATGAGGCACTAGCTCTTGTAGTGAAGAAGATGGGACACATGTTCATCAAGAGAAGAGGCTTCAAGAGAAATAACTTCAAGAAGCAAGAGCAACCAAGAAAGTGCTTCAATTGTGATAGCACCGAGCATCTACAAGCCGAATGCCCATATGAGAAGAAGAAGAACTACAACAAGGGCAAGTTCGAGAAGAAGAAGCATGAGGCCAAGATGACACTCAAGAAGGGCAAGAATGGTGCATTTGTGGTCACTTGGGAGAGTGACAATGATGATGAAGATGAAGATTCATGCAACAAGGCATTGGCTTCCATCGCCATCAACAAGAAGCCTTCATTATTTTCTTCATCACCATCGTGCTTCATGGCCGCGGCGGCTAAAGGATGAAGAGGACTCGTCCTCCTCGGCCTTATCTAGGCAGCCGAGCACGGAGAGGAAGGCACGCAGGGTCGGAGAGTCGACACGGGGCGGAGAAGCTTCGCGCGGCTATTGGCTGGCGGCCGGCGGCGACAGGCCGGAATGGGCGACGATGGCCACGGCGACGCCATGAATAGAGCATGAATAGAACAGGCGATGATGACGTCGCGGGGAAAACTTTCAGAACTTTGCAAATTGCTCCCAAAAATTGAACCGAGCTCGAAAAATTCCAAAAACAACCTTAGCCTAATTTTTCATGCTCTACAATTTTCTCAACTGGAGGATGTTCAAATTCTGAACAGAAATTTGAATTTTGAATCAAATTTGAAAAGGGGACAAAAACCCTATAATGAAATATATGAAATTACTTTTGATTTTTCTAAAGAACTTGAAAAACTCCAAAACTATGGAATACTCAACTTTTCAAACTGCACATTTTCTCCAAAAAGAGTTTTTTCCAAAATATGCATAGTTTTTGAAATATGATTTAAAAATCAAAAGGTGACAATTGTCGGAAAGCTATATTTTCAAATTCATTTGAAATTCTTTTTGGAAACTTGAAAAACTTTGTTCACCAACATTGAAGCTCTCATCAAGACCCACAATTTTGCTTGTTGGACCAACCCCAAATTCTTTGTAGATTTTGAATTAGGGAAAAGGGGGTAAAACGGAGGTTGTCGGAAACAGGGTTTTGAAATAAAACTCGGACTCGACTTAACCCAATGGATCACCAGTGATCCCAAGCATCATCTCAAAAGCACAATCAACCTAGAATGTAAACTTTGTTTTACTGGATGCATGCAAGGTTGACCTAACATGAATGCTTTGCAACTAAATATGATGACATGTCAGGTTTTAGGTAATATAACATCAGAGATGTTACACCGGACGCATGACGTCATCCAGTTTGAAGGCAACGGTCGTTTTTCAGCTTTGGGCGAAGGGGCGCCGGACGCGTCCGGCGGTCCCGAGCGGACGCGTCCGGCGCGTGCTGCTCTGCCTCCCGAGGGGGTAACGGTCACATTTGTTTGAGGGCTTATAAATAGAAGGTGGCCGGCCCTTGGGGAGGTCTCTTGGCTATTTCTCATCCCTTGTTCATTCTTTGAGCTAAGAAACACTCTCCCACTCTTCTCCCTTGCTTGGTTGATCGTCCTAAGAGAGATTGAGTGAATCACCTAGTGCATTGCATTGCTTGAGGGCATCTAGTGGCACTTGTGGGTGGTTTCGCCGGTGGATTTCTTGTTACTCTTGGAGAGTACCGCTCCTAGCCGGCTTGGAGATTGTTGGAGGCGTTGGCGAGAGAAGGTGATTGTTCTTGGCCACCTCCGGTTGGTTGTGAGAGGTTTGAGCTCACCTCGTGGGGATCACGAAGAGCATCCTAGTGGAATCCGCGTGTCATTGAGTACCTCACTTGAGAGTGGGTCTTGCGGTGCCTTGCGGGGCGAGCCTTGAGGGGCTAGTGACTTGAGGGTCACACCGAGGAACCATCTAAGTGTTGGTCAACACAACCGGTGACGTAGCTTGGCGGTGCCCAAGTGAACACCGGGTGAACAAAAATAATTGTGTTCATTTTTGTCTCCCGGTGATTGGTTGTCATCGATTGTGTGTTGCCGATTGTGATTGATTGCTCATTCTCTTGGTGATTGGCAACCTCGACTCGACGCGTCGGTATAACAAGTCTCATCCTCTCTTGTATTACTTTGATTACATTCTTGCAAAGTAGAATTGCTTGTGTGGTCGGTCGGGAACCACTTCTTGTGTAGACTAAATCCCGTGGGTAGAATTGCTTGTGTGGTCGGTCGAGAACCACTTCTTGTGTAGATTAAATCCCGTGGGTAGAACTCTTGATCACTAGTGGTAGCTCTTGTGTGTACTAGTGATCACCTACTAGAATTGCTTGGATAGGAAGCTTGCAACACCTAGTAGGCTAAGCATAACTTGCTTTCCGCCATTTGTGTATCTAACGAAGTTTGCTTAGTGAGTTTGTAGAACCTTTTATAGGCTATTCACCCCCCTCTAGCCATCTAGGACCTTACAAGTGGTATCGGAGCCGAGGTCACCGTTTTAGTGCAAGGCTTAACATCCTACGGTGTTAAGATGGCTCAAATTGTGTTCAACCATGTTGGGGGAAAACCGCCTATGTTTGATGGAGTTAGTTCTTTTGATCATTGGAAGAGAAAGATGATCATGTATCTCGGTTCAATTCAAGAGAGAGTTTTGTAAGTTACTTTGCATGACTATGCTATTCTTGATAATGATGATCTCACCGATGAAGATAGAGTCAACACAACATGCAATAGAATGGCTCTCAACACCTTATACAATGGCATTGATACAAAGGTGTTTGAGGGGATCAAGGACTTGGAGCGTGCAAGTGAAGTGTGGACAAGGTTGGGTGAGACCTATGAAGGCACCAAGGTTGTGAAGAGTGCCAAGCTATATGGACTCAAGAGTGAGTTTGAGAACTTCAAGAAGAAAGAGGATGAAACAATCATTGAAATGTTTCATCGCCTACAAGTGATTGTGAATGATCTCAAGAGTTTGGGGCACAAGACAAAAGATGAAGATTTTTGTCACAAGTTCTTGATATGCTTGCCGAAGAGCTTCAAGATGTTGAAGCTAATGTTACAAAGAGATGGGCTTGAAGATAAGAAGCCAAATGATTTGCTTGGTGAAGTCTTGACATATGACAAATTTGATCAAGATGATGAGAAGGTGGAAGAGGAGAAGAAGAAGAAGACCGTGGCATTCCAAGCCACATCCTCCAAGGGCAAAGCACCAATCTTTAAAGAAGAAGAAAACCATGAGGAAGATGGTGGCTTTGAGATTGATGATGAGACACTTGCTCTTGTGGTGAAGAAGATGGGACATATGTTCATCAAGAGAAGAGGCTTCAAGAGAAGCAACTTCAAGAAGCAAGAGCAACCAAAAAAGTGCTTCAATTGTGATAGCACCGAGCATCTACAAGCCGAATGCCCATATGAGAAGAAGAAGAACTACAACAATGGCAAGTTTGAGAAGAAGAAGCATGAGGCCAAGATAACACTCAAGAAGGGCAAGAATGGTGCATTTGTGGTCACTTGGGAGAGTGACAATGATGATGAAGAAGAAGATACAAGCAACAAGGCTATGGCTTCCATCGCCATCAACAAGAAGCCTTCATTATTCTCTTGGGTCTTTTGCGCTGTTGCCCCTATTCTGGAGCTCAATAACTCGTTTGCCCCCGTTTTTTGCGTTTTGCTCGTTTGCCCCTATTTTTTGAAAACGAAGCCGCTTCTTGCCCCTAATCCGTGAAGTGGACTTAACACCGTTAAGTCATGGGTAAAAAGACCGAAATACCCTCAACTTGAATAGTAGTGTTAATTGCTCGTTTGCCCCTGTTTTTTTTTTTGACAGATTTGCTTTGCACTTGTGAATTCAGTATAATATTTGCACAAAAATGACATTTTCTGTGCTCCGACTATCGACACTCGTCATACTCTATATTTACTATCATATAAAAGAAATCTTTGTCATAGTCATCGAGATTTTCTCTTCGTATCAATTTCTCCCGCATCCATCCTATATCTTCCTAACTATCAGTTTATGGAGCCCACATGTCATACTCTATTAAACAAACTTCATGTGGACCCCACGCAAACAGAAAAATCCCCTCTCCATCCCCATCGTCTTCCCCAAGCCGCGAAGAAAATCCTCGCCGCCGCCCCGTCTGTCTCGCGCTGCTCCGTCGTATTCCCCGCCCTGCTGGCCACCTCCATCCCTGCCCCCATCTCCATCCCAGCGTCCTCGCGATGGCCACAAGCAAGCCCGCCGGCCTGGAACTCCGCCGCGGGCCTGCGCGGAGACGCAGCGTCGGCGGGCGAGCTCGCGCTGCTGGGCCCGGTTGGGGAGCCGCTCCTCGCCGCCTCGTGCGATGGATCCGGGCGCCGGCGAGGCAGACGGGCGGCGGAGGGCCTCGCGCCTTTGCTCGCGGGTCGCGGCGACAGAGGACCACGCGCTCCATGAACAACGACCTCTGCTCTGAGAGGGACGAGGAGACCCGAGGGATGGCCGCGCGCGAGGCCGCCTCCCCGCGAGCGCGCGAAGCCGCCTCCGGGCCGAGCGCTCGCTCTCTCCCGCGCGAGGCCGCCTCCGCCACGCGCGCGAAGCCGCCTCCAGCGAGCACGCTGCTCCGCTCGACGGCCGCGCGAGGCCACCTCCCCTCGACCGCGCTGCAGTCCTTAGCGCTCCTGCTCGCAAACCCTAGATTACCGACAGCGAACGAGACGAAGAGAACGGGTCGGCGCTCGGTAGAGTCGGGTGGGAGGTAAAAGAGATAAGGGGTAAGAATGTCTTCTGTCCTTTTCTTTTTTTTTTCTTTTTTTTTCAAGGCCAATATATGACATCATCTAACAGATCTTCAAAACAGGGGCAAACGGAGGTTTCAATTTCAAAAAACAGGGGCAAACGAGCAAAACGTAAAAAACGGGGGCAAACGAGTTATTAGGCTCCAGAATAGGGGCAGTAGAGCAAAAACCTCTATTCTCTTCATCATCATCGTGCTTCATGGCCAAGGAAACCAATGTACAATATGATGATAGTGATGATGATAGTGAGATGGAATATACTCACGATGTTGATAATGTTGATGATGATGATGAACCTTCTAAGGATCAATTATATGACTTGATGCAAGAAACTAGAGATATAGCTATTGCCAAGGAAAAGGAGTGCAAGAAGCTTTCAATGAAAGTAGAAATACTTGAGAAAGCCCTAGGTGAGCTTATGACCACTCATGAGTGTCTAGTGGAAGACCATGAGAAACTTGGTGATGCTCACTCTAAGCTTGAAAAGGCTCACTCACTTCTACTTGAGCAACAAGCAAAGAAAGTGGTGGTTGCATCATGTGATATAGGTCTTACTTGTGACATCATTGAGGATTCATTTTATCAACCTATCATCATGACAAATGCTAACCCTTCTTGTAGCACATCATCCACCACCACCACCGACTCTATCTCCACTACTAGTGATGGCTTCACTTGTGATGCTACACTAATGGTAGAGAATGAGACCCTCAAGAAGGAGGTGGATGAGCTCACTCATGCCTTAGGCAAAGCCTATGGTGGTGAGGCCTGCTTGCTAAAGTGCTTGGGTAGCCAAAGGTTCTCTCTCAACAAAGAGGGATTGGGCTATACCCCCAAGAAGGGCAAGTCGGCCTTTGCAACTCCAAAGCCTAGCTTTGTGAAGAGCAATGGTCGGTTTTGCTATAGATGCAAGCAAGTTGGCCACTTAGAGCAAAATTGCAACAAGAAGCAACAAAACAAGAAACTTGACAATGCTATATCTTTTGATTCTTGTTATGTGCTTACCAAGGGTGTGAAAGGTGTGCAAGCTAAGTTTGTTGGTACACCCATTGTTGGCCCAAAGAAGAAGGCTATTTAGGTACCAAAGAGCTTAGTTACTAACCTACAAGGACCCAAGCAAAAATGGGTACCTAAGCTTCATTGATTTGCTTGTAGGTGAACTATAAAGCCGGAGGAAGGCATTGGATCATTGATAGTGGGTGTTCTCAACACATGACCGGCACATCAAGAATGTTTGATTCAATTGAGAAGAATGATAGTGGCATTGAGTCAATCACATTCGGCAATAACAAGAAAGGCAAGGTTGTTGGCTTGGGCAAGATTGCAATATCAAATGACATGAGTGTCTCCAATGTGTTGCTAGTTGAAAGCTTGGATTTCAATCTTCTCTCGGTGGCACAAATTTGTGATCTAGGCTACAAGTGCATCTTTGGGGCAAATGATGTTGAGGTAGTTTCTCTTGATGGCTCCAACTTGGTGTTCAAAGGCTTTAGATATGAGAATCTCTATCTTGTTGACTTCAACACTAGTGAAGCTTCTTTGACAACATGTTTGATATCAAAATCAAGTTTGGGTTGGCTTTGGCATAGAAGGCTTGGACATGTTGGCATGAAACAATTGAAGAAGCTCACACAACACAATCTTGTTGAAGACTTGAAAGATGTTGTATTTGAGAAGGACAAGTTGTGTAGTGCATGTCAAGCCGGGAAGCAAGTTGGAAGCTCACATCCAAAGAAGAGTATAATGAGTACATGCAAGGCATTTGAGTTGTTGCATATGGATCTATTTGGCCCAACTATATATACAAGCATTGGTGGCAACAAGTATGGGTTTGTCATAGTGGATGACTTCACAAGATTCACATGGGTATTCTTTCTTAGTGACAAGAGTGAAGTGTATGACACCTTCAAGACCTTTCTCACTAGAGTTCACAATGAGTTTGACATGAGAATCAAGAAAGTGAGAAGTGACAATGGGAGTGAATTCAAGAATACAAGAATGGAAGAATTGTGTGATCACTATGGCATTGGTCATCAATTCTCGGCCAAATACACTCCACAATCAAATGGCCTAGTTGAGAGGAAAAATAGAACATTGCTTGATATGGCTAGATCAATGCTTTATGAGTACGATGTTAGTCAATCATTTTGGGATGAAGCAATCAACACGGCATGCTACTACATCAATAGGCTCTATTGTCATACTTTGCTAGAGAAGACCCCATATGAGTTACTTCATGGAAGAAAGCCCAACGTTGGCTATCTTAGAGTGTTTGGTTGCAAATGCTACATCTTGAGGAAGGGCACTAGATTGGGGAAGTTTGAAAAGAGATGTGATGAAGGGTTCCTACTCGGTTATTCAACTACAAGCAAGGCTTATAGAGTTTGGAACAACTCAAGTGGCATTCTAGAAGAAGTCCATGATGTGTAATTTGATGAAACCAATGGGTCACAAGATGAAGATGAGAATCTAGAAGATGTTTGTGGAACTCAATTGGTTGAAGCAATGAAGAACATGCACATTGGGGACATTAGAGCAAAGCAAGTGATTGATGTGCAAGATGATAAAGATGAAGTGCTCAATTCTTCGTTGAGACAAGCTAGCAATGCTCAAGTGCAAGATCATGGTGCTAGTTCATCCAATGAAGACAAGTCAAGTGATCAACCAAGCTCAAGCAATCAAGTGCAAGTGCTATAACCACAACATGTTGCAAGAGATCACCCAATTGATAGTGTTATTGGTGATATTAGAAGTGGTGTGCAAACAAGATCAAGAGTGGCTATGATTTGTGAGTTTGCATCTTTTGTGTCAACCAAAGAGCCAAAGAAAATTGAGGAAGCTTTGGATGATGCCGATTGGATCATGGCAATGCATGAAGAGCTCAACAACTTCACAAGAAATGATGTGTGGGAGTTAGTTGAGAGGCCGGAGGATCACAATGTCATTGGAACCAAATGGGTTTTAAAGAACAAGCAAGATCAAGATGGTGTTGTGATTAGAAACAAAGCAAGACTAGTTGCACAAGGCTATACTCAAGTTGAAGGTCTTGACTATGATGAAACATATGCTCCCGTGGCAAGATTGGAGGCAATAAGGATTCTATTGGCTTATGCATGTGCCCACAATATCAAGTTATATCAAATGGATGTCAAGAGTGCATTTCTCAATGGGATCATCAATGATCTAGTATATGTTGAGCAACCTCCCGGTTTTGAAGATGAGAAGAAGCCCAATCATGTGTACAATTTGAAGAAAGCGTTGTATGGCTTGAAGCAAGCACCTAGAGCACGGTATGAGAGATTGAAGACTTTTCTTCACTCCAAGGGGTTCATTATGGGCAAGGTTGATACTACTCTATTCACCAAGAAGATTGGTAATGATCTCTTCATTGTGCAAATCTATGTTGATGATATCTGTTGACGGTCGTTAAGTGCCAATTTTTACCATCAACTAGACATGAAAAAGGACCTAAATATAATTACCATCTAGATATAGGGCTTACACTAACGGAATTCCATGAGTTTTGGTGAATGTCTGTTTCTGCAGGGTGTCAGCTGAAAATACCCAAGGAAGGCCCACATGTCAGGTTTACATAGAGATAATCGGGAACCGGTGAAAATTCTATAATCTGGAAGGTTCGAGAAGGCTCTGGACCAAACGGGAGCCCGAACCGGCTCGGTGGAGAGTCGGCCGACTCTACCCTAGGGTCGGCCGACCTGTGACTTCAACCAATCAGCGTCAGCCTCGCGGATCCCTGTTCCACCGCCTTTGAGGATGAATAATAATAGTCCGTTTAGGTCGGTTTGATCCGAGGGCTGTGGTGCATCCTAGAGGGCTATATAGCGGGGCCCCCGGCCCCCGGAGGAGGCATCCCTTAAACCCTAATTCATTATCTCCCAGCCGGGATCGAGTTGTAGAGGCGTCCCTTGAATGGATGACTTCTCCTCTCTAGAGAATTAGAGCTAGACATTCCAATGTAGTAGATTAGATCTAGATGAGAGTTAGGGAGAGGGGAGCTACGCTCCGGTTCGGAGAAGTCTTCGAGATTTGGTATGTCTTTGTATCTACTCTTTGTAAGACTTATGCTTTAATATATTTATCTTCTCTTTCTACTTTATGCCTTTCATATGTATGCTTAGTATAGTTGTTACATTCTAGCATGGGATCTTCGCTCGTATTGAGTGCTCTAGTTATCATATGTAATTAGAGTAGTAATCGATAGTGTAGGCATGGTGTCTAGACCGTAGGTTACCCGAGGTTGCGCCCAATCCCACGGATAGTTGTGGTAGCCCCGCAGGTGACAGCTACTGTCGGGCCTTTGTATTCCACCACGTTCGGATTGGTGTTTCGTAGAGCTTTTTGGCAGCCTTCCCCCGACTACTCTTTACCCAGTCTTCTTCGAGAGTTGGAAAGGTACTGTTGCTCCAAAGTGCTATTGTGTGATCGCTATACTTATCCATACCCTGTTATTATAGAACCAAAGTAGTAGAGAAGAACATAGGAACCTAGATCTCTCGTTGTCCTCCCACTATATCTAGTTACTCATTTATTAGTTAATTCTCCTATTTGTGCTTATACATATATCCTATCATATATCTTTTACCCCTGCTTTAGTCTAGTTGGTTTACTAAGTTTGTAGATACATGATGGTGATTTATTAGATTCTTTAACCCTTGCTTCCCTGTGGTAAAATATAAATAACGATACCTGGTTTACTCCCGGTAAAATGCTACAATGGTATGTTCTGTGCGCTTGCGGAATCCTTCTTATTTTAGTTGCACTTAACGAATACCAACAAGCATTTTTGGCACCGTTGCCGGGGAAGCAAGCGGTGTTAAGTTTTTGATAATGATCTTGATGTCTGCTAATTTAGTGTATCACTAGCTTTAGTAGGATTACCCCTTGTTCTGTTGAGTGTGGAATAGACAGGACAAAAGATGTCGTTTCGACCTTCCGACAAGCTTCCACAAGACATTGAAGAGCCCAGGGTCCCTCCACATTCAACATTCAACTGGAACCTTGCCATCTCACAGGTTTGTGTATACATATATATTATTCTAACCATGTGCAGATTGGAGAAAATGTCGTCGTCACAATAAGTGATGAACATAGATGCCGCAACACTACTCACAAATTTCATCCTGTGAGTCATGGTAAGTATGATCAAGAACGGTGAGATAGTCTTGCTCATGGACTTTAAAATTATGAGTAGTTATCTTTTTAAAATTCTTGCACCTCACTACATGTTTACTTTTAAGAATTCATGCATCCACTCCACTCTTTTATGTTTGCTCATCCATTGCATGTTTAGTTTCTTGCATTCATCCATACGTTTTGCATCTAAAAAGAAAAAAAATTCCTCACCATGATCATGCTCTTTCATCTCCTCTTGAGTAAATCACTATAGTGCTTTTCATGCTACCTCTGTTTGCTATAGTATACTTTGGTTTGGAAGTGCTGGAATTGAGTACTTCTATGGGCTTTTAATGTAAGCGTGGTGCTTAGGTTAAATTGCCTGCTTTAGTCAAATTAGACATGGAGTCTAGTTTGGTTTTTGAACTAAAATTATGCTTTAGTAGATATTGGTTATTTTGCTAGACTAACCCTTGCAGAGAACTCTCAAATCCAATTTGGCTAAGTCAAGGGATGAACACTCATTGGAGATGAAGCAAGGCATATGATGAATTCCAACAACTTCGCACAAAAGACACAACTCATCCATCGTTCAAGGAAGAATTGTAAGTATCAAATATCATCCACATTGTCTTTTGTTGCAAGCTACCTTTGCCTTGAACCATGTTAAAGTGCCATAAAAAAAGTTGCTAGAAAACTTTTTAAATAAAGTCTATGCTAAAAGTAATTCAAATCCATCTTTCCATTGGCATAGATGATGATCATTTAGATAGTGGATAATAGCCCATAGTTTGAAATTGTTGCAATCCTTCGGGTATGTGTCCACTAACATTTTGCAGGAAAGAATTTATTATGTGCCTGTTCATGGATTGGCATCACCAGCGTAGTCGCCACTTCAGTGATGGAACAAAGAAGAAGACAAGAGTTCCACAAGAAGGATCAACATCTTGAACTCACTCAAAGAAGTGGATCACGGCGACAAGCTATGAGCAACCTTGAAGGCATCATAGCATTGAGCCCAAAACTCGAGCTAGGATGCCAATGAGGAGCAGGACACCATCGTGCACATCGGCAGTAGGACAAGGATGGCATGATAAGCATGCATCCTTGTGTCGACCAATCATCATCAAGGGTTGACTATTGATCAAGCCTAAGAAGACCATGAACAACTGCATTTGCAAGATGATGTCCTTAAGCCAGTGGAGATGAAGCCTGTATACAAATATTAACGAAGCCCCTTCCTTGATCATCAAGACGGATGGCGTACCATTAACTGCAACTCTTCGCCATGTCGCTAGAAGACAAACCATCAAGGAAGAACTCGAGTCTACATCTCCAATGAACATTAATGCGTCAACCAAGACTCAATCAAGAATGGTTGATGAAAGAAGATCATGCAATTGTCTGTCTCCTCATCCTGAATTGGATAGTCCAAAGAAAGGCATAATGCAAAGGAGAGATCTTTGCTCAACGGACCTATAATCAAAAGTCCCTCTCAGACAAATGAAGGCTTAAGAACAGAGGACAAATAGTGTCTAAGGACATAGGAGTACAACACACTCTGAGGGATGACTCAACACTCATATTGGGTTTCATGTGGCGAGTGACAACAAGGTCAAGCTTGGGGGAGGAAGGCCGATGACTCTTCAAACATTGATCCAGCAATGCTCTTCCTCTTTTCAAGCCCCCGTCGCTCTAGCACGCTGAGAAGAAACAATGAGTGGAGCACAAGGTCTAGGCATAAAAAAAAAGAGGAAGAAAAAAAGGAGTGAAATTTTAGAAGACAAGATGCTCAAGGAGAGAGGTCAATCAAGCAAGGCAAACTCCTAGAAGAAGTAAAGGACCACTAGAAGCATCTACTCTTCATCACAAGGTACTCCAGTGATAAAGGCGCTGGACAAGAAAGAACATGGGTGACTCCTTTCCTAGAGTTACCATCTCAAGAGGTGCAGTTCTCAAGGTCTCTACCTTTGGGATCAAATGATGCACTGAAGGAGTGAACGTGACAAGAAGTCCTGTTCGGAGGACTTAAATCACTGAACCCTCGCCAAGGAGGTAACTTGGTATTTATCAGCATTTCCTTTCACAGCATTGCATTTTCCTTTAAGCATATTTGTTTTCCCTACATGCATCTTAATTGTATCTTCGCTTTACTATCTCTCGCACTAGAAAAAGAAAATAAAGATTTTCGCATTTTGCATCCAGAAAACTACTAATCCCCATGTGAATAATCATTCTTGTGGTGGCATAAAAATAATTTTTTCAGCATATCTATTTTCTCTATCTACATCCCTTCATTATAAAAAGATAAAAATATTTCTGGTGATCTTGTTAGAAGACACTTGAGTTAAGGCAGTTCTAGACAACCAAGGCTTAGAGGTTTTATCACTAACACTTAATCAGTTCCACAAGCTTTGTTGTCTATTTGAGCTTCACAGAACATAAAGGATCAAGAAGAGCTAACAGACAGAAGGATGTCCAGTCTCTCTGTCGAAGTGCGCCCTCAACGAGTTGAACACGTCTCCAACGGCAACTATCCACGAAACTCCGGGAAGACTAGAACTCCTTCACTGCCTGTCAGCAATATCCGTAGACTATGTCAACATCCAGCTTGGGGGAGAGCATCCCCCGTGTACCAAGCTAAGTGATCCCAACTTGTCTATTTATCTATGTTATAGTTTGCTTTGTTAAAACAACTAAAAATATGCATAACCTTAGAAACCCAGAAAGATTTCTTTATCTATCTTTTCTACTTTTGGAGAGCTCTTGCAATCTGTCTTAAAAGTGATCCCTAGAATAAACTCTACATGGAGATGATGAATAGTTGCTCTGTCGTAATTCCTTTCAAGTACCTAGTTTTCAACCTTGCACTCTCCCGAGTTTTGGACACAACTGTTTAGATTTAAGATTTCCTCTGAACCTAAAACTTGTGGGTAGCAAACACTTGATCTAAGTCTAGGTGGTTGACGGGTATGATATGGGAAAAGTTTTGAGCTCTTTGTCCATCTTGTTCCTAGAGATACTAGAGTTCGGAGAATTTATCTCGTGAAAATATTAAATTCCTGCATGATGAGTTCCTTTATGATGAGAGTTCAAATTCCTACCATGACCATATATTCATGCTTACTAGACTAGGAAAACCCATCTGTTTATATAGAACATTTTATAGGCATTGAGTGTAGTCTTTATAGGCATTGAGTGTGGTTATGCTGTGGACCCATAAGGAATCAGTCATGCAGTTAAAGTCAATACTATGTGCTCTCCATCCATTGATCTATGCTACTTCTATCCTCAGAAGCATGCACCTATTTTATAAATACTACATTCATTCTGTGCTACTTCTGTCCCCACATATAGATCCACATCCATCACATATTGTGCTATCTCTATCCTGGAGGTACACACTTATGCTGCTCCTACCCTGGGAGTACGCATTCCCCCACATACTGTGCTGTCTCTACCCTGGAGATACGCACCTATGCTGCTCCTACCCTGGGAGTACGCATCCATCCATCCATCCATCCATCCACATATACATATGCAACTCATTTCATTCCATCCAGAAAAAGGTTCTACTCCTATCCTGGGAGTGAACATCTAGAAATAATCATCGCCATTCCATTTGCCTACATAAAAGCTCCAGTCATTATCATTTCAAGTTATACACTCCCTGTTGCTAAAGTTCGTTTTCAGAGGATTGGTTTCTCTAAAAAAAAGAAAAAAAAAAGAGAAAAAAAGAAAGAAAGAAAAAAAAGAGAAGAGTAGCCAAGTCCTTCCTTTAAGAAGTTTCAAAGTTTCTGAATAAAGGGAGTCATGTTATCCCCAAAGGAGCAAGTGTAGAAGTAGATGTTCACCAAGAGATCACCCCTCATAATCATTTCCTTATCATCATCATCTTATCATCCATTCCATTTCCTCATTCACATGCACATATGACTTTATTATTATTTTAGTTCCTACTGGATCCATGGTCTAACTGTGCAATATATGCAAGTGAGTTTTGAGTGTCTCCCCACCTATAAGCTCCACATAAGCCTATTAGAAAGTAAGGTGAGAGAGAGAAGGCACTTTCCACTATGCCTTAGTTCCACAAATACCACATATTTTGAGAGAAGAGAAGGCATACACTACTCATGCCTTGGAGAGGATCCAGAAAAACCACAAATGAGAGACTTGAAAGGGTCATACAAGGAAACTCTGAGTTTTATTTGAAAATCTTGCAAAAACTCCGGAATAATGGTTGATCAAAGAGCGAGAAACATAGCGCTTGACTTGACCGTTCGTCTTTCAACCGCTCAAGACCCAAGTGACGGTTACAAGCCCCATGGTGAAAGGTAATATGAGTAAGTTTTGAGTCAGAATAGTTCACTCTAATTCGGAGGAGAGTTCTTGTTTGAACGCATGTGTACTTTTGAGGCGTGGAAGCATAGTAGCAGCTCCTGATCCATACAGAGTTTATCTTTGCTCAGGGACGAGCAAAAGGTAAGCTTGGGGGAGTTGTTGACGGTCGTTAAGTGCCAATTTTTACCATCAACTAGACATGAAAAAGGACCTAAATATAATTACCATCTAGATATAGGGCTTACACTAACGGAATTCCATGAGTTTTGGTGAATGTCTGAAAATTTTACATAGAGATAATCGGGACGCGGGTGTCGGGTGAAAATACCCAAGGAAGGCCCACATGTCGGGTTTACATAGAGATAATCGGGAACCGGTGAAAATTTCCGTAATCGGAAGGTTTGAGAAGGCTCTGGACCAAACGGGAGCCCGAACCGGCTCGGTGGAGAGTCGGCCGACTCTACCCTAGGGTCGGCCGACCTGTGACTTCAACCAATCAGCGTCAGCCTCGCGGATCCCTGTTCCACCGCCTTTGAGGATGAATAATAATAGTCCGTTTAGGTCGGTTTGATCCGATCTTCCTCAAAGAGATATCAACTAGGGCCGAAGGATTGAACACGACAAAAGTCCTATTGAGAACCCTTTTGGTAGTTATCCATATTTTCCCTTGACATTGCGGGCCGTAGCGAATGTTTGATCTAAGTCGTGATCTTGTTCAATGCCGTTTATCTTTTTAAAAATCTTAAAATTTTTGCGCCGAGAGTTCAAAATTTCTACGCCCATTCATGCTTGCTAGATTAGGAAAACCCATCGGTTTGAGTCTCGGGGACGAGCAAAAGGTAAGCTTGGGGAGTTGTTGACGGTCGTTAAGTGCCAATTTTTACCATCAACTAGACATGAAAAAGGACCTAAATATAATTACCATCTAGATATAGGGCTTACACTAACGAATTCCATGAGTTTTGGTGAATGTGCAATATATGCAAGTGAGTTTGAGTGTTTTACATAAGCCGGGGTGTCACGTACCTTGAAAATACCCAAGGAAGGCCCACATGTCGGGTTTACATAGAGATAATCGGGAACCGGTGAAAATTCTGTAATCTGGAAGGCCAATTTTTACCGTTGAGAAGGCTCTGACTAGATATAGGGACCAAACGGGAGCCCGAACATGTCAGGTTTACTCGGTGGAGAGTCGGCCGACTCTACCCTAGGGTCGCCTCCACCGACCTTGAGGGTGCCGTGGTGCATCCTAGAGGGCTATATAAGCGGGCCCCCGGCCCCGGAGGAGGCATCCCTTAAACCCTAATTCATTATCTCCCCCGGGATCGAGTTGTAGAGGCGTCCCTTGAATGGATGACTTCTCCTCTCTAGAGAATTAGAGCTAGACATTCCAATGTAGTAGATTAGATCTAGATGAGAGTTAGGGGGAGGGGAGCTACGCTCCGGTCGGAGAAGTCTTCGTAGATTTGGTATGTCTTTGTATCTACTCTTTGTAAGACTTATGCTTTAATATATTTATCTTCTCTTTCTACTTTATGCCTTTCATATGTATGCTTAGTATAGTTGTTACATTCTAGCATGGGATCTTCGCTCGTATTGAGTGCTCTAGTTATCATATGTAATTAGAGTAGTAATCGATAGTGTAGGCATGGTGTCTAGACGTAGGTTACCGAGGTTGCGCCCAATCCCACGGATAGTTGTGGTAGCCCCAGAGGTGACAGCCTGTCGGGCCTTTGTATTCCACCACGTTCGGATTGGTGTTTCGTAGAGCTTTTTGGCAGCCTTCCCCGACTACTCTTTACCCGGTCTTCTTCGAGAGTTGGAAAGGCTTGTTGCTCCAAAGTGCTATTGTGTGATCGCTATACTTATCCATACCCTGTTATTATAGAACCAAAGTAGTAGAGAAGAACATAGGAACCTAGATCTCTCTCGTTGTCCTCCCACTATATCTAGTTACTCATTTATTAGTTAATTCTCCTATTTGTGCTTATACATATATCCTATCATATATCTTTTACCCCGCTTTAGTCTAGTTGGTTTACTAAGTTTGTAGATACATGATGGTGATTTATTAGATTCTTTAACCCTTGCTTCCCTGTGGTAAAATATAAATAACGATACCTGGTTTACTCCCGGTAAAATGCTACAATGGTATGTTCTGTGCGCTTGCGGAATCCTTCTTATTTTAGTTGCACTTAACGAATACCAACAATATCATCTTTGGATCAACCAATCAAGCATATTGTGAAGAATTTGGTGAAATGATGGCAAAAGAATTTGAGATGTCCATGATTGGTGAACTTAGCTATTTCCTTGGTCTTCAAGTCAAGCAATTGAAGAATAGGACATTTGTGAGTCAAGGGAAATACATAAGGGACATGTTGAAGAAGTTTGGGATGCAAGATGCAAAGCCAATCTCAACTCCAATGGGCACCAATGGAAATCTTGATAGTGATCATGATGGCAATATGGTGAATCAAAAGGATTATCGGCCATTGATTGGAAGTCTACTCTATGTCACCGCATCAAGACCGGATGTCATGTTTAGTGTTTGCATGTGTGCTAGATATCAAGCCTCACCAAGAGAGAGTCATCTCACGGCCGCAAAGAGAATATTGAGGTACTTGAAGCAAACAAGAGATGTTGGACTATGGTATCCCAAGGGGTCAAAGTTTGAATTGATTGGATATTCGGACTCCGACTATGGTGGTTGCAAGATCAATAGAAAGAGCACAAGTGGTACATGTCAACTTCTTGGAAGGTCACTTGTGTCATGGTCCTCAAAGAAACAAAATAGTGTGGCAATCTCTACCGCTGAAGCCGAATATGTTAGTGCGGGGAGTTGTTGTGCACAATTGCTTTGGATGAAGTCAACTTTGAAGGATTATGGCATCAACTTCAAGAATGTGCCATTGTTTTGTGATAATGAAAGTGCAATCAAGATGACACAAAACCCAGTTCAACATGGAAGAACAAAACACATTGACATAAGGCATCACTTCATAAGAGATCATCAACAAAAGGGTGACATTTCCATTGAAAGTGTGGGTACCGATGATCAACTTGCCGATATACTCACCAAGCCACTTGATGAAAGAAGGTTTTGCAAGCTAAGGAATGAATTGAACATTCTTGACTTCTCAAACATATGTTGAGTGCACCCCACCACTACTTGACATGCCTCTCCTTTGACAAAGCAAGGTATAATTGGTTGACATGTCATTCATCCTTTAGGATTGTACTTGTGGTAGCACATGTAGACATACAAGGTGCATTTGGAGCGTTCATGATAAATCAAATGTGTTTGATGTATATATGCTTGCCACTATTGCTTCTATGCTTTGTTTGTTCTAGTGGTAACATATGACATGTTTGTGGGCTTGCAATCCTAGTGTTGAATCTAGAAGATTTGTTACAAGTGTTTAATTCAACATAGGCAAGATAACCCTTTCATGAGGTGTGAAGAAGCTTGTCTTTGGTTCAAACCGAATTAAATATCTTTGGCATGTGTTCTAGATTGAACCAAATTTGACTAAAAGTTTTGTTTACTCTATCAAAGTCCTTTCTCTCCACAATTTGATCCCATTTTTGGGCAATTGTTGACAAAGGGGGAGAGAAAAAGATGATTGAACATGATAAAGGGGTAAATAAAATTTTGATGCACACAAGAAGGGGGAGCAAGCTCATGAACAAAATTGTTGCATTTGTTTGTGCATTCTCATATGACTTGCTCATGACACCTAGTTTATAGTTTTATACAAGTGGTGTCTCCTTGCTTGTGTGGTGCAATGCTAGTATAGGACTTGAATGTTGTAATGATCTACTAGCATGCATAGGTTGTAACTAGACTCCCCTTGCTTGACAAGTTGTTCAAGAACTTTGCCTATAATGTTGATCTCACGGGGTTCTTGAGTTTTTGATGGATGTCTAGTTACTTCATGGTGCTAAGGATGGTGTAAATTGCAACTCCGATTGGTATCACGCTTCAAAGGTCCATTTTTTACACCTTAGCATCATTTTGGTAGAATTACTCTCCCCACACTTCTATCCATGCATATGTGCAAAGCTTCAAATCCAAACTCTATGCACATATTTAGGGGGAGCAATACTACCAAAACCGAACTTGCCTTAGTTGTCCAAATCCCTCTTGTGAGCTTAATGATTGGATAAGTATGACAAGTTTAAAATCTTTATTATAAAATCATCTTTGTTGAGGTTGTCATCAATTACCAAAAAGGGGGAGATTGAAAGTCCCTAGTTTGGTTTTGGCTAATTGATGAAACCTAGGACTAATCTTGTTTATCTAAAGTGGTTGATTTAGAGAAAGGTTGTCCACATGATGAGCTTAATGCATATGAAGCACGGCACATGTCATGTGATCAAAGATGAAGATCAAGACAATGCTTGGCTCCATGGACCGGTGTTGAAGGTGAAGGGCTAGTCGAGACTTGTGAGTGAAGGACCATGCGATGGTGAAGCTCGGGCAAGACTAGGCGCCGATGGACCGATGCACGGTGAAGAGTAAGTGAAGTTGAGGTCGATGGATAGAGACGGTCACGTGACGATGTGAAGCGTTCATATCATTTGAAGGAACAAAATAGGCTCAAGGCAAAGGTATAACCGATAGGGCCATTTTGTTTTGCACTCAAGACACCATAGAGGGTGTGAGTGGTTTAGGATCGATAGCCGCACTATTAAGAGGGGAAGTCTTATCGGCTATTTGACGCACGGGTGCCACTAGGTGAATTCATGAAGTGCATTGCATGTAGGACCTAGTGAGCTAATTGAAAAATTCTTTGAAAATGATTGTGAAAGGCTAACACACAAGCACATAGCGATGTACACTTGGTGGTGTTGGCACATTTGCAAAGGAGTTGAGAAAAGAGAAGAAGTTGGAGAAGGTTTCGTGAACTCTTGTGTTGGAAATGAGAGTAGGTGATTTTTGGATTGGAAAACTGCTTTGATCCTTAATGTTTGGGATCATGAGGATATGTTGGTTGCATAGTCCTCTGAGTAAGCTTTCCAACGAGTCCAAGAACATCAAAAACGGAGTTCGGAGCTAAGAGATATGCCCGGTTGAGTGAGAGGTGGTATGCTGTCCTGGAGAGCGACGGACGCTCGCGTAGGACGTGTCCGGCGCTGTGTAAATGGGCGTCCGGCGGTGGGACGCGAGAAAACACTTTCTGGACAGCGTCCGGCGCGCGTAGGACGCGTCCGGCGCTCACGAAATGAGCGTCCGGCGCTGTCCGAAACCCCTCTAATGGCTAGTTTTGAATCTCGGCTTGGTGGTGCACGCGTAGGACGTGTCCGGTGCTAGCGTAGGACGCATCCGGCACTGTTGACGATTTGAAACTCGGACGCAACGGTCGGCTGCTCGCGTGCACGAAGGAAACGGCTCCCCGAGGGGGTAACGGCCATATTTTCTTGAGGGGCTATAAATAGAGGATGGCCGGCACTTGGGGAGGTCTCTTGCCCATTTCTACTCACTTGCTCATCCTTTGTGCTAGAGAAACACTCTCCCTCTCATCTCTCTTGCTTGTTGCTCATCCAAAGTGAGATTGAGAGATCATCTAGTGCATTGCATTGCTTGAGAGCATTCTAGTGGCACTTGTGGGAGGTTTAGCCGGTGGATTTCTTGTTACTCTTGGAGAGTACCGCTCCTAGCCGGCTTGGATATTGTTGGAGGCGTTGGCAAGAGAAGGTGATTGTTCTTGGCCACCTCCGGTTGTTTGTGAGAGTTTTGAGCTCACCTTGTGGGGATCACGAAGAGCCTCCTAGTGGAATCCGCGTGTTGTTACCTCGCTTGAGAGTGGGTCTTGCGGTGCCTTGCGGGGCGAGCCTTGAGGGGCTAGTGACTTGAGGGTCACACCGAGGAACCATCTAGGTGTTGGTCGACACAACCGGTGACGTAGCTTGGCGGTGCCCAAGTGAACACCGGGTGAACAAAAACAATTGTGTTCATCTTTGTCTCCCGGTGATTGGTCGTCATCGATTGTGTGTTGCCGATCGTGATTGATTGCTCATTCTCTTGGTGATTGGCAACCTCGACTCGACGCGTCGGTATAACAAGTCTCATCCTCTCTTGTATTACTTTGATTACATTCTTGCAAAGTAGAATTGCTTGTGTGGTTGGCCGCGTACCACTTCTTGTGTAGACTAAAATCACGTGGGTTAGAATTGCTTGTGTGGTCGGTCGGGAACCACTCTGTGTAGATTAAATCCCGTGGGTAGAACTCTTGATCACTAGTGGTAACTCTTGTGTGTACTAGTGATCACCTACTAGAATTGTTTGGATAGGAGGCTTGCAACACCTAGTAGGCTAAGCATAACTTGCTTTCCGCCGTTTGTGTATCTAACGAAGTTTGCTTAGTGAGTGTAGAAATTTTTATAGGCTATTCACCCCCCTCTAGCCATCTAGGAAGCGGCCTGGAGCACGAGATCGGTGGGGATGAAACTCTCCCCTAATGCCTGTGTCGTTCGGTTACAGAGAACTTGGTAATTGCGGTTACAGAGAACTTGGTAATTGCGCTCGCTTATGTCGTGGCCATGAAACGATCTTCTCTCTCCCATGCAGAGAATAATTTTTTTTTTTCTAATCTGCATTGAGACCAACTTGCATTAGTTTCTATAAAATTCAATGAGCCTCATCAATTTAAAGGCAGCAAAATTTATTAGATTTATTTGTTAGGATCATTTCCACTCAAAAATAAAAAGTCCAAAATTTCACTTAGATTTGTTGGGCTCCTTCCCAAAGAGACAGAACCCTACAAAAATTGGCGTATGCTGCTTATTGCAGCGGACACACGGTAATCTTTAGTAAAAGGCGAAAGATTAATTCGCTCTGTGTCCACTACGCAGCTGCGTGATCTCTCAAAGCCGCCACGGGCTCCTACAAATAGCAGGGCTCGCTGTTGGCATTCAATTAAGCAAGCGATGTCGGATTAAGAAACAAAGCGTGGTTGTCAATATGTGTGCTGAAACGGAATGACAGCCCAGTACAAAGCCTCTTCGCGGCCCAGGCGCAACGGTGCACAGGCTGACCGTGCATGCGGGCCCAAACGTTGCTTGCCCGATGGCCATTTCATCCTTTGCCTCCACATCGTTGGTTGCCCGGATCAGGATGAATTTGACGGCTGAATACGGCACAATTCTCACACCAACACTTAGAGCATCTCCAAGGGCCTCTTCAAATGAGTTTTGCATTTAATAATTTGCAAAAAAACCTCAAAAAGAGGGCTCCAACGGTTTTGCAAATGACTTTTGTATTTGGGCAAATTTTGCAATTCTCAAGTTTGGTTATGCATTTATGCAGAGTCCCGCTCGCTGTTGCAAATCGACTCCCACGCGCATCTCGCGCCCCCGTCCTCCCCTCGCGCGCCAATATCTTCTATTTTTAGACTTTACAAATGAGTTTGCCAAGTCTAAATGCAAAGGCCCTTGGGGTTAGACTATTTTTAGACTTTGCAAATGAGTTTGAGACTTTGCAAACAACACCAAATGCAAAACTCATTTGGAGAGGCCCTTGGAAATGCTCTAACGGACAAGGCAATCTCGACATCACTGGCAAAATTCTCACACCATGACACCAACAGCACAGCAGCAAAGCATATATATGCGTATCAGTTGCATGCTTGAGAAAAACTCTATGATAAAAGAACATTATTGTTTTTATGCTCGTCTCTCTTCTGAAGTTTTAACTCAAGTACGTACCACTGCATGTTATTTGATTTCAAAGGTGCAGCAACTGAACCTTTCTTCAACAATTGAACTACTGAAGTACTGCGTGCCTTCAGATTTTGTGTGCCAGGTACTACTTGACTTGTTTTTGTTTGCAGATTTTGACCCTTCTTCCTGAAAATCACCCATCTCTCTCTCTCTCTCTCACTCACTCACTCACTCTCTACACTTCAAAATCACACAAAATACTTATTTTTTTTAATGCAATGGCAGGAGATCTGCCTTTCATTTAAGAAAAGAAAGAGAGGTTTTATGTACAGAACACAAGGTCTCAGCCTGGCTTAGGAAAAAAGAAAAACAAGCGAGAGGAAAAGGGAAACAGGATTTCGGAATTTCAGTTATCCCCTCCTAGGGTTAACTTGGGGGATGAGCTTTGAGCTCCCTTACAAGTTACAGATAAATATCTCCTGTCGCAGTCTGATGGATATAGAAGAATTGCAGGAAGAGATGTGGATTTGTGGATTTGTTCTAATCTAGAGGAGAAACAAGTTTTATATATAGCTATAGCATAGTACATCTTGCCCTAGGACGGGAAATAGATATTTGATGGTGAGGATGCTCTCTCTCAAGTGTCAAACCCAAAGAAAGCAGCGAACCAACCAACCACATCGATGATGGATCATCATTTTAGTCATTGCCCTCGGATTATCCTAACATATCTTAAAGGATAAACACATCTACTATACACAACGTACTAGCAGGAAGCAGCACTAATATAATGCTGTATATAATTTGCTCCTCTAGGAACCTGACAGCGACGCGAAACAAACGTTTGCCGGGCGATGCTTACGCTTTGTACGACATTCAGTAGAGACGTCGACGACGACGCTGCATTTCGCATTGACAAATAGCCTCGTATACTGCCTGATGTATATACAGCAGGACTATGTGCTTTTGTTGGTTGTGAAGGCTCCAAGAACTTGGAGCATACAATAGGCCAATCATAGCATTCGGAGAGGAAAACAGAATTCCACAGCGCGTGTATCCTGATCTAGACGATGAGATTCGCTGATATTTTCAACGAGTCTGGCGTCAGGACACATATGCCCAAGTTAGGTGAAGTGGCGGCCGTTGATTGGGTCCCTTGGCCCTGCTCGGCGCACCTTTCTTGTTTTCTTTTTTTTTTAGAAAAGGGACCTGAATACTGAAACACCTTTTCGTTGCCCCTGGGCCAACAAACTGACATGGCTAATTGCTCCTAGAACTGTCCTGATGACTGGCTGACCCGGCTTTGCTGTGCTTTGTTTTGGTTGGTGCCAGAGATTCATCAGGACTACTAGTCCCGCAATGATAATCCGCAACTGATTCAAGTTAATCAGTTAAGCATGCTCGGTGTCACAGGGTCGCCGCCGCTATGCTTGCGCCGCATGGGTACATTTGGCAAATAACCCCATGTATATATGAGGTCAGATATTTGCCGATCGAAAGATCACAACATGACGGTGTTCATGAAAGCTGGGACGATTTTGTTGTCTTAGGAGAAAAGGAGAAGGGACGATTCAATCAATTAATGGATTCTGGACATATCTGAAAAGAAAAGAGTTCATAGCATGGCGGCGATGGGCCGTGAAAGTCGCGACATTGAATTTTTCAGATAGCATGGATCAAGATTCAAGAACCTTTCTCTTTCAGTTGGACCTGACTTCCAACTGTTTTTATCTGCGGCACCATACCAAGAATCTTATCTACTACTCCCTCCGATCCACGAAAAAAAGCATACTGCTCGAGTTCAGATTTGTTGGGATCAGAAGTGGGAGACGACAGAGAAAGCAGTATGAAAAGGTTGAATTTGAAGGGGGCAATAATTGCAGCGAACGCTCAACAAAGCGGATTAAACTAGAGCCATGTGGTGTGCCCTGTGCGTACAAACGGGAGGTGGCAACCTTTGTTTAATTTTACTCTGATTGGCTGATGCTGAGGCAGCTCCTTGCAAAAAACACCCTGCAGTGTCGTCATGAGATGTTGCTATCCTCCTCTTGGGCCAGTCACCGATGGATGGATAGATACACCCCTTCTTACCAAACCCACATCCGATCGTATCCTAGATAAGAATTCAGTTGCTTAGTAAGATTACTCCAGGAGGTGTCAACACTGCGCTTCTTTTATAACCACACAAACTAGCAATGCAAGAACTATATTGGAGCTAGCTTAATCGATGGAGATTCAGATTCATGACATGAGGGGGCAAAGAAAACCGCAGGGACCACAAACCAAACTATGAATCGTGCTCCGATCCAACATATGACGTCGCTAGGAAACAAGAGGATCTGGCTGGTGCATTATATATGGGCCAATAATTTGATCTGATATCTCAAAGCTGGGGCATAGAGCTTCTTTTGCTGGCTTAGAAAGAAGTGCCATGAATACATTCTCAGGGAGGCTTGAAAGAAATGCCATGAATATCCAAGAAGAAACAGGAAGGGATTCTCAGGATAACAGAGTTTCAGCAAAGGAAGGAACTATTGGATGGAATCATACGATGCCAACGACGTCGTCCAGCACCCACGTTAGCTAGCTAGCTAGCTAGTAGAACTAGCCTAACCACTGACTAGCGCACAATGAAGGATGAAAGCGGCCGGAGCAGATGGCATGTCGTTTTAGCATCCATGTGGACACGCAGACATGCATGATGGATGGGCAGGTTAGGCCACGTCACGTGGATATATATTGCCTTGTCGTTCTAGAGGTCCCTGCTGACGGTCACGGACGGGAGCTCTGTTAGCGGCGACACGGCCACGTTAGGTGGAGCCGCCCTGACGAAGCAGAAACAGCCCTTGTTTGAACATCAGACAGGGCATCGGACATGGATGCCTACGCTGCAGAGTTCACGATCACTCCAGAGGGCACGATACTTGTTCGATCTGCAGGCACCACGCATAGAAACGCCGCCGGCGCCGGTCTGGCACGGCCATCGGCATGTGTTTCGCAAAGTGTAGAAACAGCGCAAGTGCGCAGCGCCAGCCAGAGCTGCTCGGTGGTAGCGCTCACCGCGTGCGTTCGATTCCTGTCGGACGCAGGTTTCGCATGGGGTTTTTTCCCGGTTTCTTTTCAGGTCCTGGACAAGCTAGCGTGGCGTCACAATGGGACTACGACGTGTCCGTCGTCTACGAGGTTCGGTGCGACTTCGGTGATCTCCAGAAGGTGCGACTTCGGTGATCTCCAGAAGCTAGCGTGGCGTCACAATAGGTTGTAGGTCTAGGGGTGTGCGTGCGTGTGCGTGTGGTGTGTGTTGTGTAGAGTTCACATGCTACAACTAGGAGGCACGTCATGGATGGAGACACACACCAAAAATGCAGCCATCAATTGCAGCGTCCAGCTAGCTAGCAAAGTAGCAATGGACGCGCGGCGGCGGCGCCGATGCTCTGCTGACGGCCGATGGAGATGGCCACCGAAAGCAACCGTGGCGGGCAGGGGCACGGTGGATTGCTTGGCTTGCCCGCATGGACGAAGACGTTAACATCCATCGGGCGGCCGTTCCGTTTCCGTGTTCTGATTTACCTGCGCTGCACCGCGGGAAGAAAGATACTACAAGGTGGCCGTCCTTGTCAGTTGTCACGGTCTTGCAGTCTAGCTCATATGGGCAGGGCCACGGGTAGCTTTTTACGTTTCATTCATGACACAGATCGGATCTGCCATTCTGCCCAACAGTATTAGGAAAACACATGAATGATGAATCGCCATTGCAATTGCAATTGTTACAAGGGAGGGACTGGTGCCAAACAGCTTTCTCTTTAGGTATAGTAGGGTGGGAAGTTAGTGGGGTGGGACACATCACACACGCGCTCGAGCCCGGCCGTGGCACAGGCAGTGGTCACCATGGCAAAACGCGACGAACCTCCGGTGGACGGGAGTAGTGAGTCCGGGACCCGGTCGACATGGCCATGATGTTTATCCACAATGCTTTGTTTTCTTGTCCCTTACATAATCAATCATGGCAGGGACCAGTCACACCGCACCTGATCTGATCCGCCCGATATTTTCATCGGGGTGATGACAGATAAACAAAGCAAGCCGGCGGCCACTTGCGGAGATACGACATACGACACCGGCGGATAGCTAGCTTGACGAGGACCCAAACCTAGGATTTAGGCAAGGAGTAAGACTACCTGCACTGGAGACCTCCAACGCCCACGCAAAACGCTTTGCGTTTCCGCAAGCGCTGTAGCGGCAGCCTCAAAACGAGACGCAAGCTTGCGTTCGGCCGGAGGACCGCTTTCTTTGGAGGCGGTACGGAGCAGACGCAAAAGGACCGTGCGGGGCCCGTCGGAGGAGAGAGACGTCGGGGCTGCGCTCCATGGACGAGCAGAGGAGGACGAGGAGGTCGCCGGGGAGCCGGCCGCCGGCGGGGCCGCGCTCCATGGACGAGCAGAGGAGGACGAGCAGAGGGGCCGCCGGCGGGGACGCGCTCCATGGCGGGCAGGCCACCGCGCGAGGAGCGCCCTGCCGGGCTCCGCCTCCGAGGCCGCGTCCGCCATGCGCGCGAGGAGAGGCGGCCGCCATGGCCGCGCGCTCGAGATCCGCCGCGCCGGTGCGAGCTCCATGGCCGGGAGCTCGAGGAGAAGGACCGCCATGGCCGGGAGCTCGAGGAGAAGGACCGCCATGGCCATGGCCGCCACGCGAGGAGAGGGAGGGGGCCGCCGGCTAGAGAGGGAGGAGGGGCCGCCGCGCGCGCCCTTGCCGGCGATGCGCAAGGTGGAGGCCGATTCGCGCCGGTGAGGAGCTCCGTCCACGGGGAGCGCCGCCGCGTCTTAGGGATGGCGCCGTCGCGCGCGGCCGGGGAGCTTGTGGAGCTGCTGCTCGGGGCCCTACGAGGTGCTCCGCCCACGGGAGCTCCGCCGCAGTCCCGCCGGAGATGGCGCCGCCGCCGGCGTCGCTGCTGCTCCTTGCCGGGCTAAGCAGATGGCGGCGAGCAGCGGGCGGGAGTGGGGTGCCGGGAGAGGGAGCGGGAACGGGAGCGAGTCGTGGGAGTGGCGGCGGTGCAGGGGCTGTGGGAGCGGACGGCGGCGGCCATGGCGACCGGGTTGGAGCGGGCGGCGGCGGCCGTGGCGCCATCGAGGTGGGGGAGAGATGGGTGGAGAGAGGTGGGGGAGGAAACCGTCGGTGGGAGAGAGAATAGGGAGGTGGGGATGTTTTTTTATTTAATAAAAAAGGCGACATGTGGGTCCGGACGGTGGATAGAGTTTGGTATTGAGGTTGGATGAGTGCGGAAGAAAATGGTTTTGAGTAGAGAATCTCGATGACCAGGATGGAATATTCCTTTAGAGGTTGGATTTTAAAGGTTCATGAGTGCGGGTAGTCTAAGCAAGCAAGCAGTGGCCAAGACGCCACGGCAATGATCCGATCGCAGCCGCCGGAGTCCACATGACCCAGGTCGGTACTCGGTAAGGATAACGCGGCGGACGACGAGTGCTTGTGCGTGCGTGTGCGTGCGCGCCGTGTCCGCAGCTCCGCTTGGCAGCGCGGCAACTCCGGAAAGGTCGTGAGAACCGAGCCTAGCTCGGTTGGCAAGCACTGCGGGTGTGCAGGCTGCAGGCGCGAGTTCGATCCTTGAGGTCGACCGCGTTTTCTCACCGGGGCAGGTCCCCAGAAATAATTTCGTGGAGCCTCTCACGCGTGGAGACACAATGGGATCGTGACGTGCCCGTCGTCTACGGAGTATTCCGGTGATCTTAAGAAGGACGCGGTTTCAGATCTGAGTGTAGTTGTAGGTTTGTTTGTACACAGGTGGTGTGGTGTGAGTAGTGTGCGTGTGTTGAGTAGGCGTGCGTACGTGTATGAACAGATACTACAGCTGTACCCAGATGAGAGGCGTAAAAAAAAAAAAAACTCCGGAAAGGTCGTGGCGTGGCTTCTGGAGCCGGGAGTCCTCGTGGATCCATCCACATGGGTCCTGCTGACGACGTGAAAGCGGCCGCAGCCCGCGGACGCGCAGCCATCGACTCGACGACTCGCGCTCGGCCTAAAATTCGCGGAGTTCGGCGCCACCCGGCGTGGTGGCTACCGGCTATCCCGTCACGGCGGGAGGCCGCATCCACACAATAATCCATATTTCGGTCACTGGGATGGTACCAGTGAGCAGTGACCTCATGAGCGGCGGACTTGAAGTAGAAGTCCAAAGTACACACGCGCAACGTCCCCGGCGGCCAGCTGCTGAACACAAGTCGTCCGCCGAAGTCGCCGGCCGGTAACGTGTTTCACTATTTTCTCTGCCCGTTGAAAACCTGAGGGGCAGGACAAGATGGCAGTACGTTGCTGCAGCCGAGTACAAGTTTGTAATTTCCTTTACAAGATAAACACGATCGGGTTCGTGTGGATGCTGCCATGTACGAGATAGAGGCACGCATACCTCATCAGGGCTAGCCGGGCAGCACGTGTGCCCCGGTTGTTTAGCTTATCTATTTATCCCAACCAAACCATGCTTAGTGTTTAGTAATAGCTAGAGCTGGACAAGGGTCCTGGGTTGGGTTGCTTAGCTTAGACGGGTTAGAGAAACTTTAAGAAATTCTTTATATTTTCTCTAATTTATAGGAATAGAGGTTTTAATACAAAATACCCTCCCATAACCTCTGTACTAATTGGATATTAAAATATACATCATTTATTTTAGGATTTTTTGCTAACCAAAGATAGAGAGCGAGATTAGTTCTCTAGATTACGCACAGTATATAGAAAAGGTATTTAGGATACAAAGATATAATTTTTTTTATCAAATGACTCTCCAAATGATGGTTTAGAGAGAGCAAATTTAGACCCCGTTTGGCACGGCTCCACTTCACCAGTGAAGTCATTTTTTGAGGCTTCGGTTCTATGAATAGCTCTATCGGTGGAGCTGGAGCCGTTTTAGTAAATTGTTTGGCAAAACAATTCCACATATAGAGTTCCTTAAAATATGCTCTCACAGAACGTCAAGTAGGATGGGGTGAAGCTAGGAGAAGCTACTACTTTTAGTTTCTTCTCACCTCGAACTTTTGTGAGAGCATGTTTTCAGGGGTTTCACTGGTGGAGCTGTTTTAGTTTACCCCGTTTAGCAGAAAACAACTCCAAACAACTTCTAAAGCCGCGGGAGAAGCCATTCCAAACATGACGGACTCTTGAAAAGTCTCTTATTCTCTGTTTGGATACTTTATATTGTACAATGACAAACATAATCTCCATCGGCATGTTAGGTGCTCTCTTTTCGTGAGATAAGTGGAGCACTGTGGAGTAACCCCTAGCGGCATCATGTCCATCACCATCCGGTTTAGAGATGACAATAGGGAATTCCATGCCAAGAAGTGGTTCCACATTCCATTCCTCGTTGGAAGAAAAATCTTTTGTCTCCATCATGGTGAAAGCTTGCGATAGAGATTTGGTTCATGACCCCACATAGGGAATAATCCCCGCAATGATCGATGCACATAGAATTTAACATAAAGTAAGCAATAATTTTAAGCATAAGTGCACAATTTACAAACTACAATGTACACATGTAGTCCATCGTTAATACAACGCACATACACAAAAGTATCTACTACTACACAATATAAAATGCCACAAATATTTGACGCAAATTGGAGCTAGGATCAGGGACGCCGAGCAATTCTAGTGATAGAGTGCAAATATGGAAAATGGAGCTGGGATCATGGACGCCAAGTAGAGAACCATTCATATCCCCAGACGCATGTCCTCGTCCCCTAATAGGGGAATTCCCCATGGGGAATCAAGGATCACCATTGCCAACATGTCTAATCTTATCCTTGGTTAGCGGCTTGTGAATATCCCTGCACCCGCATGAATGGTAGCCTACACCATGACAAAAGCAGGCATTCACAAGGACCTCCAACTAATCCACTAAACTATGGTACGACTCTCCGATCAACAGTCGCTTTAAGATGACTAATCCAGCCGTCTTTAGAATCACAACATCCATGTTATTCACTATAGCACATGCATAACCAGGCTCTATTGATTAGAAAAAAAGAACATATACACAAGTTCAACTTCACATAAAGAATAGTCAAGTTACATCACACATTCACATTACTAATATTACTAAAACAAATGTCTAATTATACATAAGGTCAAGATACATCTCATGGACACGACATGTCCATGGGTTATGTCTCTCCCATGGACACGCCATAGATAAATATACATATAGATATGCCCAATCTTTTTCCTATCCCTGATTCCCTAGGATGTGTAGTGTGTGTATGACTTATTTATTTTGTCTCTGAAATGGTCTATCTAGATACCCAAATTCTTGATATGGACAGGAAGTGGACAGCAAGGGGTGGAAATGGCACATGTCAAAACATGAATACGTAAAAAAAAGTGTTGCATCGTGAGTCCATTCCTCAAATTTGGTGAAATAACTTCGCTCCACATATACTAGTACTAATTATTAGTTGAGGAATGAGGTAATGATGCATCCACCTATTATATTCCATGAATCAAACAAAAAAAAAAGTTGAAGAATGAGTAGATGATAGACTAACTCGTTCCTCAAACCAAATACCCCAACAAGAATCCAACTATGAATTAATGATACTCAGGTTGCACCACCTGATTGAAAATGTTCTTCCCTGTAGTATGCAGTATCAAGTGACGTTGAGTCTCCTGTATTTATTCACTTCCTAATTCATGTCTTGTTGGTTGACCACATCAGCTTTTGATAATCTTATTCTTATTGTATTACTTAAATATGCTTGCTCTTTGCTTAAAAAACACAATTTATATGTAGCACAAATCAAACATTTTTAAATTTTACCAAGAACCTTAGCTTGAACTGTCGTGTCACCTTTCTTTGTTATAGTCGGACCCTCCTACGATACATAGCGACGTTACACACCTGTCCTAAACTACCACTTGGGAGTGGCCGGTGGTGGGAGACTAGGAGTCTCCGAGTCGGGAATCGCCTAATCGGTAAAAAATGAGGGTCCATAGTGTTGATCCCCACCCTCCCCACGCTAGATCCATCACATATTATACAACTAATTCCTCTCTTTGTTTTTATATTGGGACGTCTTGAATCTCATATCGATTCCATTTTGTTCTGAATGTTTTTGTGCAATGCGTTTATAAACATAATATGTTTCGTCTATTTGAACTTTAACATTGTTCAATTCTAATGCTTCTTTAGCATTACATTTTGTGCCTCCTGTGGGATAGATCATTCATATCTTATTTCCTAAATTCCCATGGGTTTGTTTAATCTCTGCCTAGATTTGCTAGTTTAGTACTCCCTCCGTTCAAAAATCTCCTTCATATTAGGGCAGTCTCAATGCAGACTCTATCATAGAGTCTAAACTTATCTATTACCTCGAACATTGTGGACTTAGAGTCTAAATAAGACTTGGAGTTTTGTTTTTTTCTCCCTTTTTCTTCAATAAATACGGTGCCACATCAGCGAAATACCATAAATAAAGCGTAATAAATAGTCTTGGACTCTATAATAGAGTCTTACATTGTGAATGCCCTTAGGCCTTGTTTAGATTCAGATTTTACTCCCAAATTCCACTATGCGAATTATTCCCCATCACATCAAAATGTTTACATATGCATGGAGTACTAAATGTAGATGAAATAAAAAACTAATTGCACAGTTTTATTGTACTTTGCGAGATGAACATTTTGAGACTAATTAATCAAGATTTGGACAATTATTAGCAAATAAAAACAAAATCGCTACAGTGCTAAGGGGTGCACTGTAGCGAATCGGGAGCTCCCGAATCGGGAATCTAAACATGGCCTTAGTCTTCGACACAGTGACCAAGAAGAGAAGTCATAAGTAAAAAATAGCCAATGAGCAGAAAAAGATGATAAATGGAGACAAGTAGCAGCCAATAAGCAACAACGAGACAATAAATACAGACAAGAGGCAGCCAATAAACAACAAACAGACAATAAATGTAGACAAGTCCCAAGCTAATATGAAGAAGATTTTTGAATAAAATGTTTTTGCTTAGATGAAGGAGATTTTTGAATGGTGGGAGTAGTTACTAGTAGAGTACAGTACACATATATGGTATATACGAGTAGTACAATACACGTACGCGTAGAAGCAGGCCAGGAGCGTGTCCTCTCCGCCGGGCCCGAATGGATCCAAATCCATTGCCGCGCAAACAACGCAATCGAGGGGGCAGCGGTTGCCGGTTACGTCGTCCTCATTTGGACCCAGCCCACAGCCCATCTGGGGCTCAAGGGCTGCGCCGATGGCTTGTGGGACCGTGGGGCCCGCGGGTTAGGTTGGCGGAGGGATTCCCGGGCAGCCCCTACGCTCTGCCCGCGGGCACCTCTCGCCTCTCACCGGTTATAAAACGGGCGCCAAGGCCTGGTTTCCGCAGTTTGCCGCTCTGTGGCACAACCGCCGCCGCCGTCGTCGTCTTCGTCCGTAGGTAGCCTCTCCATCCTCATCTCTCTCCTGTCCTTGCTTAATCTTATCTACAAGGATAAGAAGACTACTCCTGATGAGATGCTAAGAAATCTTGCTAATATCACTGACTGAAAAAGTGAATCTTGTGCAACTGTAAGAACTGGAACGTCACTGACTGATGCCCAATCTCTTGGCATCTGCAGATCAGAGGAAGGAGAACTGATCGATGGCGTCCAACTACGTGGACACGACGGGCGAGGAGGGCAGGTTCCACGGCCCGCACAGCCACAGCAACAGCACCACCCCGACGGGCGCCGCCGCGGCGGCGCTGTCGCCGCGCAACATGCGCCGCAGCTTCTCCTCGGCGTCCACCGGGAGCCACAGCCACGGCCACGGCCACGGCGGCGGGGGCAAGTGCGTGTGCGCGCCCCCGACCCACGCCGGGTCGTTCAAGTGCCGGCTCCACCGCACCAACTCCCAGGGCCACGGCCACCCGCACCCGTCCCCGCCGGTCTCCCCGCCGGCGGCGTGGCGGAGCCGGCGCAGGGCGTCCCGTCCTCCGCGTAACGCCGCCGCCGCCCGCGGAGCTGCTGTCGTCCTCCGCCGCCGCCGCCGCAGGCGCAGGGATACTTGTCGTGTCAGAAGAAGGGAGCCTATTAGTATTCCCCTTGTTGTGATCCTTTTTTTTTTTTTTTCTCTTCGTTTTTGCCTCTTTTTTCCCTGCTAGTCGTTTCTATGGGATACTGGGATCCCTATTCCCTCCTTTCATGCTTCTTGATTCTGAATCTCTGATTGCCGGCCGCCCTGCCATCCTCCTCCTTCATGGCCAAGATGAGACTCCCCCGGCTCCTCCCTGTCCCTGCTGCTGCTGCTGCTCTCAACTGGTGAACTGGATCCTGATTTGGGTAAATCATGGATGCCTATGTAATTAATTGCCTTTACCATTGCAGTGCTACTGTTTGATGAAGTATCATCACCCTCTGTTGTGAAATCAGTCCCTGGAATGTGATGTCTGAGAGAGGAGATCCTTTCCAGATTTCCTTGTCTGACGTGATGGTCTGTAGTCTGTGGGCGTCGATTGGAGAAAATTGCTGCGTTTCCATTGCAGCAGGTTCTTCTTCTTTTTGAGGAAAATTGCAGCTTCTATTTCAGTCTTCTTCCGGAAGACTTCAGTTGGAGTACTTGCTTTTTGGTAAAAGTTGGTACGCTTACATAAAGATCTTCATCAGTGGCAGTTTGGGATCGATCATGGTCCATGTTCTAGATTTCTTGAGGGGAGGTGGAAGGAGGAAGGTACAACAGCTGAAGCCTTGAAGGAGAAGAGGACGACGTGATGTGGCTTTCGCTGGTTGGTTGCTAGGTCAATTCTCCCAAAGATATTCCCTTTCGATTTTACTAGTATACTAGCTTTGGGCTTGACGGGTTAAGATAGGATTAGGATGGCGATTAGGACCGGACCTCACTTTGTCTTTTACCGGTGTTGATATCTTGTTTCGACATCATCCATGTTCACCTCTACTACCGCCCTTTAGATAGATAATAATAATACATCTACTGGGGCACACGCACATAGTGTAGTACATCTGACAGAACACGCAAGTAGATTCAGCATTTTCTGATCCAAAGCATTCATCCAGGTGAGTGCATCTAGCCATCTACTGGTTCCGTGCTCCGCTCTTCCCCGGAAGGAAGCTCAACGTGGTTCGGCCAACCACAACCACAACTACATACAGTTTTACTCTGCAATGTCCAGTGGCGTGCCCACCCACCACCGGGTCTCCATCGAGATCATGTGCAGGTGGTTACGAGTTGGGAGGGAGATAACTGATGCACTGATGAGATGCGAGATGATTTGCTATCTAGGCGCTGGCAGGAGATGGACGTCGACCGGCCTTCCTCTTTCTTTGGCCTCCACACACCACACTGACAAGCTGTAGCCGTTGCAGTGCTGTTGATGGGTCATGGGTGTGGGTGATGATGATGCTAATGCTATGAATGATCCGGGCCAGCTCTGGATCAGTCTGTACAGTACGTAGCTGATTCTAAACAAAACCGGCGGCGATGATTGATTCCGGCGGGCGCACGAGAGATTCTCTCTCGTTTAACGTGGAGCAGATCTTTGCTGGGATCGTCGAAATGAGGTGACGCTGTCCGGCTTCTCTGTTTTGTTATTGCTCAATCAACTATTGGTGCCAGCTGCTGGACGGGGACGACCGACGACGGCAATTTTCCTTCTAAACCGATCGTTCGCGGCGAGCCGTTGGGGGGGAATTGTTCCGTTTCAAGTAAAGTCTGATGAAAAGTGGTTGAAGGCGGGGGAACCCATCTGCTTCCTGTGCTGTGCCGCGGCGGCACGGCAGAGGGCAGAGGCGCGGGCCCAAGGACGCCACAAGCCCACCAGTGAGCGGTTCCCCACAAGGCCCAAACCGCACTGGAAGTGGCATTCTGTATTTTCCTCGTAGGCCTGCCCTGCAGCAATGAAATAGATAAACCTAACTTATGTTGGGACCCGGATGAGCTCCATGTGTGGGCCAGCCCCCTCCCAGAATTTGTAAAAACTCTTGTTGCTCACGATTTGGTCAACCCTGTGTTACCAATGGTAAGAGCATCTCCAACAGATATATTGTAAAACTAAATTGCTAAATTGCTTATTTTAGCCATTATGGACAATAGAAAAGTGCTAAAAATAGAAGAGTCTACAACAGCTTGGCTATCTTGTAAAACTAGATGGCAAACTGCGCATGCTTGCTTTATATGACGAGCGAAAACTCATGGATACCCAACTTGCTATTTTAGCAAAGAGTAAAATACACTGGCGGCCCTTTAACTTGTCGGCCTGTGCCACTTTGGTCCATTAACTTGCAAACGTGAAAAAGTGGCCCCTGAACTTGTCATCCTGTGTCACTTTGGTCCATAAACTTGCAAACGTGAAAAAGCGATCTTTGAACTTGTCGCATGTGCCACTTTGGTCCATGACCTTGCAAACACAAAAAGGGTTCATGAACCAAAGTGGCACAAGCCAACAAGTTCAGAGATCAATTTTTCGCATTTATAAGTTAATGGACCAAAGTGGCACAGGCAAACAAGTTTAGTGGCCACTTTTTCGCGTTTGCAAGTTCGTGGACTAAAGTGGCACAGGCCGACAAGTTAAAGGGTCGCCAGTATATTTTACTCTTTAGCAAACCAGATAGCATATCTCTTGGAGCTCATCTTTTTGCTCAAAATTTTCAAATATAGCATAGACAACAAAGATAGCAACTCCAAGAGAAGAGCTATTTGTATTGTGTATTCTATATTTGGCTATTTTGGAAACAAAATTGAGTCCAACAGCTATTGTATCCGGTTTTCTAAAATAGCAAGTCATGTATCCCGGAGTTCTCGCATGGTAAATATAGCTTGCATGTGCCGCTAGCCATCTAGTTTGCCATACTACAAAGGCTGTTGGAGAATTTTATTTTTTTACATAATTTTCTATTTTAGAGGTTGGCTAAATGATGAGTTTAGCCATTCATTTTTACCAAGTCTCTTGGAGATGCTCTAAGGCCGTAGAGCCAAAGGTTACATTAAAAAAACCTTAACTCAAAGAAAACTATTGTTCTAATTTGACTTTTTTTCTTGAACTTTAAAACTAGACAACACACCTCCTGAACTCTCAAAACTATTCAAATTAACTCACTACCCTAGTTTGAAGAAGGTCATATCCTTTATTTTAGTTAAAAAGCTATGGTAAATACAAGGATACAGAGAACAAAAAAAAATAAAATATTTAGAGATCGTGAAAATATATCTCAGAGCTTCCAAAAGATATATTTATCTCTAAGAAAATAGGAGCATATAAAAAAATTCCTAAAATATTCTAATTGATGTCTAAACATGTTTTGAAATTTTCCATAACAAAAAAGGATAAGACGCAACCAATGCTACCGCATAGCATCGTTTCATTCAATATCACTGTATGTTGCATGTATACTCGTTGCATCTCGTATTTTGTTGTGAAAAGTTTTAAAAAAACATCTAGACATCAATTAGGGTGTTTTATGAGTTTATTTTTTTTGGAATTTATAGGAGCCTAAACTTATGTGTTTTGAAAACCTTATTGAGTATTTATTGGTTTTTCACTAACAAAGAGAGACAAAGGAACCTTCAAAACCATTTGAACCAATGACAAAGAGGTATAATTTTAATGGTTTTGAGAGTTCGAGGAGGAAATTCATAATACAACAATAATTTTAGAGGCATTGCCATTGAAATATTTCCTACATTCTAAAAAAAAATGTAAGCTAATAAAAAAGAAAATGCGAACACAAGGTTCATTCATGTCCTTATGTGTCGACTTTGTGATGAGTGATTGTCGGAGATGATCAGCTTTGGTTGAGTTAGGAGACTAACCATTGCAATGTTGGTGTGCAGGCGTAGAGCAAAGAGATGGCCGATGGACACGTGAAGATTAAGCATGTGTTTTTAAGATTTACTTTGGACTTGCTCCATTTTTGTATAACTAGATCATAAACTCTAAGAACCATTAAATGATATGACCAATAAAAATATTAGGGTATCTCTCATTGGATTTTTTGAAAAGGTTGTCTCAATTCAAATGTATGAAATTTGTGTTCCTATTAATCTATTATGAAGTTTTTTTTTATTTTGTTCCTATTATGAAGTTAAAAAGATAAAAGACGTGCCATACGTGCGCGTCGAGCCTTGGCATGAGCGTGAGACATAACATGACATGATGGAGGGTAAATGCTTGTTTTGCCACTTAGGCCAATTGATGACGCCTAAGGCTCATCAAAAGCCTTCGTGGCGAAATTTTGTGCACACGAAGTACCTAAGACTCTGAGAGCATGGTTAACAGTGAAGCCAATTGTTTGGCTATAAGACAAGCCAACTTGTCTCTTGCTATTCTCCTGCAACCATCATATTATTAGTTTTTTATTCCATTCATGAGCCCACAATCTACTACTGATTCTTTGTTTTTCTCCCTGGTCCACTTTAGCAGAGTAAACAAACTACATTCTCTCTTCCATTGTTCAAAGTGGGTCCCTAGACATTCGGAAAACCAGCTGATGTGCCGGCCGGGCACCTGCAGGAGCAATAAGCAGCGTTCTATCTCCTCAGGTCTCTCATCCAGCTCAGGGCGTGACTAATTCACGCGCGTGTGACGAACGTTCTGAGCGAAGGACATACACATACTTTTCCTTTTTAGCAAAAAAAAAAATTCCCACAACTTCTCTTCTTTAGAAAGTTTTCTATTTTTAGCAAATAAAAAATAAAGTTGCAAATTAAAGTGCATAAGTAGCTTCCATTTTATAACTTATACGTCTAATTTAGAATCTAACTTATACTCATAACTTAAGTGATTTTTGACGCTTATAAATTATAATTCTAACTTATGCACTTAATTTATTACGTGAAAACACATGTCGACACGTTGAAAAAGTTAAAATCTAACTTATATGAATAACTTATGTGATCTTAAACGTTTCGGAGTTATGCTCATAACTTATATATTTAACTTATCACGTAAAAAAACATATTCTTACATATCTTACAACGTTGCAAAGTTAAAATCTAACTTATACGCATAACTTATATGATCTTCAATGTTTCTAAATTTTGATCATAACTTATATATTTAACTTATCACGTAAAAAAACATATCTTACAACGTTGCAAAGTTAGAATCTAACTTATACACGTAACTTTTACATGTAACTTAGGTACGAGAATCTAGAAAAAAACTTATACACACAGTGACTGCTATATAAAAAAAAGAAGTGAAAAAAATTCTTGAAACATATTTAAGTGGGAAGTTTTGTTCGCGTCGTTGCGTAGAACACACTAATGCAAATGGAATTAGAAGTGGATACACGGTTCAGAAATTATAACACTGAAAAATAAATGTTTTGATTTAGCGGACCGTTGCATGCTTCATCCCTACACACGCGCTGGCTACTGCACGCTTCATTTATATACACACTCTGGCTTGTCGGATCGTTCACCTTCAATTCTTTGCCCAATTCTTTTTTTTTTAAAAAAAAATCTTTGCCCAATATATAACGGATGCATGCCTGCTGCTCAGTGCAAAATCTATCGTTGACTGGATCAAGCAGCAGAATAGGCCGGCCGATCAGCACTCAGCAGACACTTTTGTGCTGTCACGCACGACGACGACGGACACCGCACCACCACCTCGCTCGCTTGCATGTGGACTTGGCGGCCAACGGCCGGGCGACGACACTCATGTCTGTCCCGTCCCGTCCTGCCAGCGATGACACTCATGTCTGGCGCGGGGCAAGGACTGAGTCCCCGACACTGTTTGTGCCGTGTGCGTGCTTGGCTGTTTGATTAGGTCAAGGACTAATCAGGACTCGATCATCTCTGCAAATTGCAATCTCCCTGATTAGCACAGCATTAGCATACTCCAGTCTCCAGCCATGCGTCCCCTCTACGTGACACTGCTTTGTCTCATCTTCTTCTTTTGTTCGCTGCACGCTCCAAGCTCTGCTGCAACGGCGATCGGCGACACTCTCGCGGCAGGCCAAGCGCTTGCCGCCGGCGACAAGCTCGTCTCAAGAAACGGCAAGTTCGCTCTTGGCTTCTGCCAGTTCAAGCAAAGCTTAAACGGCAGCCGCACCGCCGCCGGCGAGTCCACCACCACTGTCGCCTCCTCCCCTGGCTGGTATCTTGGCATATGGTTCAACAAGATCCCGGTCTTCACCCCTGTCTGGGTAGCTAACAGGGAGAGACCCCTCACTGAGTCCGAGCTCAAGGTAACCCAGCTCAGAATCTCCAGAGATGGCGACAAGCTCATCATCACCAACAACACCAGCATTACTGAATCTGGTCCTCAGTTGTCGCCAACAGCACAACACACTCTAGCAGCGTCCATGCCGTCCTCATGAACACTGGCAACCTTGCCCTCCTGCTACAAACAGAAACCCTGTCAACTGTAGCATCCACCAGCTCCTACTTGTGGCAAAGCTTCGACTACCCCACCGACGTCGGGCTCCCCGGAGCCAAGATCGGCTGGAACAAGCTCGCCGGCGGCAACTACTTCAGCCGCCAGTTCATCTCCAAGAAGAGCCTGGTAGATCCGAGCCCCGGCTCGTACGCCTTCGACATCGACGCCAACGGGTTGATGCAGCTCACAACTCGCAACGCCCCGTTCGTGAGGTACTGGTCATGGACGTCCGGGAGACTAGAGCAGCTCGTGCCGGTGCTGACGCCTCTGATGAACATGGATCCGAGGACCAAGGGACTGCTGCTAGCGGGCTACGTCGACACCGACGACGAGGTGTCCTTCACCTACAGCATCACCAACGAGTCGGCCTCTGTCTACGTCCACATGGACATCACCGGCCAGCTCAAGCTCATGCTCTGGTCGGAAGCCAAGCTATCTTGGGAGACCATCTACTCCCAGTCTCCTGATTTCTGCCTCACCGCCGCGGTCTGTGGACCGTTCACGGTCTGCAATGGCAATTCAGGTCCAACTCCTTCCTCGTTCTGTGGCTGCATGGAGACCTTCTCTGTGGCGTCGCCTCGGGATAGGGAGCTCCATGATCTGACAGGAGGGTGTGCAAGAAGAACTCCCTTGGACTGCAAAACTACTGGCAATACAAGCAGTACATCATCAGGTTCGACAGATGTGTTCCACCCTATAGCTCAAGTGACCTTACCATATAATTCCCAAACAATAGATGGCGCCACCGCACAAAGTGATTGTGCAGAGGCTTGTCTCGGCAACTGCAATTGCACAGCTTATTCCTATAGCAATGGTAAATGTTCTATCTGGCTTGGGGACCTGCTTAACGTAAACCAGGCTGACGGCATTTCTGTTAGCTCTCAAGATGTTCTTTACCTTCGCCTTGCCAAAAGTGATTTTCAGAGTTTGAACAAGACCAACAAGAAAACACCAACTGTTGTTATTGCTGCAAGTGTTGTTGGTTCTGGATTAGTCGTGCTGATGCTAGTGTTTATGATCTGGAGAAACAGATTCAGGTGGTGCAATGCTCTGTCACATGGCATCCAAGATAGTGGTGGTGGAATTGTAGCCTTTAAATACACCGATTTATGCCGTGCTACTAAAAATTTCAGTGACAGGCTCGGAGGAGGCGGTTTTGGTTCTGTGTTCAAGGGAGTGTTAGGTGACTCGACCGCTCTTGCGGTGAAAAGACTTGATGATGCCCGTCAAGGAGAGAAGCAATTCCGGGCTGAGGTGAGTTCAATTGGGATGATCCAGCATATTAATCTAGTCAAATTGTTTGGTTTCTGCTGTGAAGGTGATAAGAGGCTACTCGTGTATGAGCACGTGGTAAATGGTTCCCTTGATGCCTATCTATTTCAGAGCAACGCTACTGTCCTGAATTGGACCAAAAGGTATAAAATAGCCATTGGAGTTGCTAGAGGGTTGTGCTACTTGCACCAGAGTTGCCGTGAATGCATCATACACTGTGATATCAAGCCAGAGAACATACTTCTTGATGCGTCATTCGCTCCGAAAATTGCAGACTTCGGGATGGCGGCAGTTGTAGGAAGGGATTTTAGCCGAGTCCTGACTACTTTTAGAGGAACAGTAGGGTATCTCGCCCCAGAGTGGCTTAGTGGAATTCCTATCACACCGAAAGTCGATGTTTATAGCTTTGGTATGGTGGTTTTGGAGATCATATCTGGGAAAAGGAACACCCCAAAAGTTTTAAGCAAGAGCAGCTATCATGTTGCGTATTTCCCGGTGCAGGCCATCAGGAAGCTTCATGAGGGAGACCTGCAGAGTTTGGTGGATCCACAGTTACAGGAAGACCTCAATTTGGAAGAGGCTGAAAGGTTGTGCAAAGTTGCATTTTGGTGCATCCAAGATAACGAATGTGACCGGCCAACAATGGTTGACGTTGTTCGGGTTATCGAGGGTCTCCAGGAGATTGATATGCCTCCAATGCCAAGACTACTTGCAGCTATAACGGAATGCACTGATGCGGAGTCATAATAATGTAATAATTCATCGATACTTTGTGGTGTTTTTTTTTTGGTTTCATCAAATGTGGTAGTTGTATGGCGAAGCTGAAAGAATAAAAGGGCTTGCTTTTAATTTGAATTTGTGTTCATGGTGGATGTGCCTCCTGTTTGTTCATTTAGGCTAGCGAAAATCCGGCAAAAGCTGTTGATATGTGTTTGTTTTGTTGATGGAAATTTGGATGTATGCCACTAGCTCGCTACTGGCTGCTTACCTTTGAGACATGGTGCTTCTTTGAGGATGTCAGCTAGCTGAGCTGCTATGCTCTGTTATGTAGGACAGAGCTTTTGGGAGATATGGTGCTTCTTTGAGGATGTTAGCTAGCTGAGCTGCTATGCTCTGTTATTTAGGACAGAGCTTTTGGGAGCAGTCTGTCTGTCTCTCTCTCTCTCTCTCTCAAATATAAATGACTCCAAGTTGGGTTTTCTTCAGTAATTTTTGTGGGTCTCCATTTTTTGGAAAAAAAAACTGGAGGTACCAAAGTCCATATGAAAAAAAAAAAAAAAAAAAAAAAGAAGAAGAGGCAAATGATGCAACAAACAAGGAAAAAGTGACAAAGAAAGAAAAAATGTTTCTAATGCAAAGCATGAAGGAGGATTAGGTGTCAAAAATTTGGAACAACAAAATATCAGCCTCCTCCTAAAATTTATACATAAGTATCACACTCAGTCTGATTGTACTTGGGCTAACTGGATAAGAAACTCAGTTTATTCCAACCAAAAAAGAATAGGAGATAAAATCAATAAGACTACTTTGGCTTGGAGACAACTGATGCATCTGGTTGACCTATACAGGGCCATGACAATAGTAACAGTGGGAAAAGGGGACAACACTGTTTTTTGGTTGGATAGTTGGCTTAATAAAAAATCCTTAGCTTGCAAATACCCTCACTTGTTTTCACATGTTATAAATCAAAATGTCACCGTCCAAGACTGCAAATCAGAGCTGGGTTGGCAAATTCTTACAAGAGCTTTAACTTCTCGTAGAGCAGAACAAGAACTATTACAACTTCTGAATCAATTGGATAGTGTGCAGCTAACGGATCTTGAGGATAAAAGAGAGATGAGATTTGGACCAACTAAGGACTTCACAGTCAGAGCAGCTTACTTCATGCTAAACTTTGGAGGAATCAGATGCCCAATAGCGCAAGATATTTGGTCATCTTTAGCTCCCAAGAAATGTAAGATCTTCGCTTGGCAAGCAACAAAGGGAAGACTGAAGACGAGATATTCTAGCAAAGAAAAATATAATTGATAATGCCTTATGCCCCTATGGCTGTAATGAGGAGGAAAACATCGAACACATGCTTTTCAGATGCCCATATGCATCTCAAGTATGGACTACCTTAGGATTCACACTAAATTAACAGACAAATTTGGCTCAGGCTCCAATGACAACAGAACAAAACCACTTGCTGCGTGCTGGTACTGAAGCTCCAACTATTTTAATTGCAATTGCTTGGAACATTTGGTTAGCAAGAAACAGAAAAGTGTTTGACAATGTTACAACACCTTGCTCAGCAATCAAAGATAATGTAGTGCACACCTTACAGCTCTGGAAACATAGAACAAACTAGATAGTTCCCCCGCGCATTGCGCGGGCCAAGTTGAGTGTAGCAAGCGTCACTGCATTAGGTTGTGTATGAACCCAAAAACAATCATAAAAGCTTGAAGTTACATGGCTGCGAACGTACTCGGGAAAAAGAATGAGAATTAGGCAATTTTTAACCAAACTTTCGTAGCTGCATAGAAATATGAGAGGGAGCATGGGTCAAGAAATGATAGCAAAAAAATGTAAATTGGAGAACCAAACCGAAAGTTTGGCATCTGCACTACTGATACATGCGGTTCAACATGCGATCATTGACAAATGTAATATCTTCAGTGGCACTAAGTCGAACACCATAGCTGCACGGAAATGGCAGAGTACGCTGGGTGAAGGGCATGCAGATGGACAGGAACATAAGCACCAAAGGCAAGACGTCGGTACATGAATCTGCTATCGCCAAAGTCATGGTGCGCACCAGATTCTCTCTCTCTCTCTCTCTCTTCTCATTAAATTACTCTTTTTTTTTTTTTTCGAAAGATCCGTTGCCGGCTTTCATTGATAAGAAGGTGGAATGTCTGTACAAGAGTTGTGCAAGGTGCGCTTACAACGCTTGGTCTCCCGCAAGGAGAGATTAAGCCACCCCTACATCCTAGTGAAAAGATTTACAATTAAACTAACCCATCGACGACTAGGCCATTGGCCTGCAAAATAGACAATGGTACAATCTTCATCAGCCCTCTGTTGCCTGCCCGCATCCACAAGATTGCTTCATCTCTGATCGCGTTTAGAAGTTGGATTTCTAAGCGGCTATGTCGGTTGAAGATCCTGTTGTTACGCTCCTTCCACAACTCCCAAGTGACAAGCATCGTTATCATGCGAATCCCTTCCTTCTTCAGTCCCTGCCCACTGTTTCCGATCTCCAAATACCAACTATGAAGGGTAGGCGATTGTGTCCAGTTGTCCGGCTGCAGCGCCTGTGAAGAAACCCATTGCCCAACCAGTTGCCAGATCCTCCGGGTGAAAGTGCACTCGTGCATCAGATGGTCGATCGTCTCCAAGTTTCTCATGCATAACGGGCAGAAATATTGATTGGGCCACTCTCGATTTGAAGCCTTGCGGCAGTCCACACTGTTTTTGAAGCATCGGCCAAGAGAAGAATTTGCACTTTGGTGGAGCTTTGGTTCTCCAGGTGATTTCAGCCGTTATCTTGGAAGTGCACCCCATGAACTGAATATGGTAGGCCGAGGTATTTGAGTAAACACCTTCGGATTGAGCATCCAGGTGATGGAGTCCTCCTGTTCTTGGTCAGCTGAACTATGTGCACCTTGTCCCATAACTCAAAAAGTCAGACAACAACCGTTCATTTAAGTTGTGGTCTATGTCACTGATCCAAGCATCCTCTGCTAGAGCTTCTGCAATAGTTCTATTTTTCCGTTTCTTTGTGCTTGAAAAGCGCCGGGTAGAGAGCGCTTGGTGCCTTTCCATTAAGCCATCTAGAGTCCGAGAAAAGTAGCCTTTCGCCCATTACCAACCGTTACTGTGTTGCGGCATTGAACAGGTTAATGGCACGCCATCTAGTGGTAACTCCATCCCTTTCCATGGTCGCTCCCTGTCATCCCAAGAGTACCACAACCATCTCGGTCGAGAGCACGGCTGAATCTTTCCGGATCAATAATACCCAGGCCTCCAAGGTTTTGCAGGTTACTTTGGTCCATGACACCTTGCATCCCCAAAGCTCTTGGTCACCAGCCCACAAGAATCTTCTACATATTTTGTCAAACTCCTTGAGGATTGGGAACCTTGATAAGCGTCAACAAGTATATTGGTAGGGCACTGAGTGACTAGCCACGTTGAGGAGCCGACCTTGCCAACCTGCTAGCTTTGCCTTGGCTCTGTCCGGAGATATTGTAGGTGCACCATTTTGACCCGACCCAAAGTTGGTGGTAGCCCTAGGTACTGAACAGAAAAGTTGACATGGGGACCTGGGAAGTGCTTAAGGATATCATCAAGATTCAGTCCCAGACAGCGAATTGGCGCCACCGTACTCTTCGCATGTTGATCTTAAGCCCTGTCGCCTGCCCAAACGCTTCCATGATGTCCATGATACACTTGATGTCTTCCTTTTTGGATTGGTGAAAATAACAGCATCATCTGCGTACATCGAAATCCTAAGCCTTGCTTGTCTTCCCCGCAGTTCAGATAGGTGGCCCATCTCTGTTGCTTTGGCGAATATTTCATTTAGCACATCGATCGCCAGTATGAACAGGTACGACGATAGCGGATCTCCCTGTCTAAGACCTCTAAGGTGTTTGATCTTTTCACCCGTACACCCGTTCATCATGATTGCCGAGGATGAGGAGCGGAGGTATTTGCCAACCAGTCAAATCACCTCGTTGGGAAGCCTCTGTTGATCAGCAGGTCCAACAAGTATTCCCAAGAAACTGAGTCAAACGCTTTGGTTATGTCCAGCTTGATCAGGCAGGCTAGCGTTCTTGTTCTGTGGTAATACCTTGCTAAGCCTCTGACATAAAGGAAGATCTCCTGTATACACCTTTTTTCTTATGAAAGCACTTTGAGCCTTAGACACCAGGTTCCCAATGTAATGAGATAGTCTGATTGATAGTACTTTAGTTAGCAGCTTGGCAAAAGAGTGAATGAGACTTATTGGTCTGAAATCTTTTGGTTCAGAAGCAATCTGCACCTTTGGTAGAAGAACCGTACGGGCATGGTTGAGGCAGTCGAGTGTCCCAGTGTGCTGTAGGTAGAAGGAGTTGAAAGCACTAAATACATCAGACTTCATAATTCCCCAACATTGCTGGTAGAAGTCATTTGTGAAACCGTCAGGTCCTGGAGCCTTTTCTTTCGGGAATGACTTGATGGCTTGGGCAATTTCAGTTTCAGAGAAAGGCCTGTCCAACTCCAGCCCTGGTAACTGTTGCCGCTGTTGTAGCTGAAGGGTGTGCCACTGTAGAGTTCTCGTCCTACGCTCCTTTGTTCCAATGAGTGATTCAAAGTACTCCTGCAGGCGAACGAGCGCGTAGCTCGGTGGTAGCGCTCCCAGGTGCGGAGCGTGCCCGCCTGGGTTCGACTCCCGCGGGGAGCAACTCGGTTGTCGCACCGGGGATTTATTCCCCCTAAAATAAAATTTGCGGGTCCGCGGACGTACGCGTGGAGCGCAGTAGTGCTATGCGTGCGTGCGTTGCTTGCCGAGAGCCCGTGGGACTTCGTGGATATCTAGAAGGACGCGTGGTGTGTGTATAATTTGTAGGTCTAGCGTGCCCTCTGGGGCGTGCGTGTGAGTATGAGGGTGTGTGTGTTTGAGGGTGCGTTCAGATACTATAGCTGTACGTACCCTAGTAGTCCAGGCTCAAAAAAAAAAGTACTCCTGCAGGATGACCAGTTTGCTATCATGGTCCCACACCAAGGTGCCATCATTTGCCTTCAGAGATGAAATGTACTGCCTCCTCCTTCTAGCTGCCATTTTGACTCATTAAATTACTCATCACATCAGCAAATTGACGCAATCAATATGTATAGAAAACAACCATAGTTTGTGCATTATGAGTGGACTTAGTGGTTGTACTAAGGTACAAGGCAAGGACTAATACAGCTTTTCCTTCTACACAGAATCAAGCTGCGGTATTCACTATTTCACTCGTAGCTGTGACATTTCCCGTATACAAATCTTGCCATGCTGCCGCTGACGCTGTGCCACGATATGGTATTCTCTGCTTTTGCTCTACTAGTTTCTTTGTTTTGATGGAATTAGTTGTTGTAATAGGGGTGACCAATGAGTTTATGGGTTCTAATTGTCAGTTTCAGGATGGAACTCTAACCTAAAGAACACAAGTTACCATCAAATTCGAACCCAATCCAATTTCCATGTGCGCATGTACCATGTTGTATTATCCTGCAGCAGATGCTATGCCGTTCTCTTTGCATTCTGGCGCTTTTCTCTAATCCATCCACGTGCCAACCAACAGATCGCTGATGCCGCTGCGATTTGCCACAGTATTAGTGCTAATTGAACCGAAAGCCTGTCTCCTCGCCGGTAGTTTATTCCGTCCGTCTGTCAGAGCCTCAGATACCACGCACCAGGACCAGGAGGCAATTTCTGGGCAAGTCCGGCCACCTGGACTGGCACGCGCACCGTCCCCGTGTTCACTGTCCCCTCGAGCAGCCCGCGCTGATACTGTCTGGACTTGTATAATGCAACATGCTCGGTACATCATCAATGTTAAGCGTCTTCAGGGATTAATCAAGTCCTGAAACGGGACTCACGGTGATGGGAACAGCGAGCTCTGCTCTGTTTGTGTTGCTAGCTAGAGTGCGAATAGCGGATAAGGTCGAGTGGAAGCAGGGATCTGATTCCAGACAAACGAAATAATGTAGTTGCATCACGTGTCAGACATTATTACTAGTGCTAACTTTGAGCTAGGAGTAATATATATTTAATTAACTGATACTAATATCTAACATTGGGCTAATAGGAGTATGACTAACTGCTGATACTGCTAATAAGCGGCTATTAAACTGTCACAATGCTGGCTGGACCCTTTGATGGCCCATGCTGGCCTGTGTAAGCTGGACAGGTGTCTGAGCACACGAATAATTGACTTGACTTGGTGGCCTATAAAGATGCGGATGCTAAGCTCTAGCTCGGCACAAATACCAGCATTCCTACTGCCCATCTGTGTGCTCTCCAGTTCATCAATCAGTTGTAGTGCTCCTCTCTGTAACTCTGTCAAAATCCTCCAGATAATCTTGCAAGTTTCTAGCACAGCGAGTTCGTTATTGTGTAGCGAAGATGATTGAGGTGTTCATCCACGAGGAGTACGTGAACAAGCGCCGGGAGCAGAAGAAGAAGCAACAGCAGCAGCCGCAGCGGCGCCGGCGGCCGCACATGAGGGAGCTGCAGATAGAGATCGGCAAGCTGAAGCTGCCACAGCTGCCACCGGCAACAGCAGCCGCCCCGGGCCAGCTGATGTGGCCGAGGGATCATCAGAACCAGCAGCAAGCCGACGTGCTGCGCTCCCCCGTTGGCTCGCCGACGGCGGATGCGGCGACGTTCCGGGACCATCTCTTCGACTACCTCAAGCCGTATTAGCACCTGTGCTCCCTCCCTGGCTCCAGCACCTTAGCTTCCTCTGATCTGTCACTAGAGCGGCACACTGATTGTATGCTTGCGTGCATCACTGCATCATCATGTGCTCCACGATGGATCATGGATGTGGATGTATTTATTAACCTCTTTGGCTGGTGGAAATGAAGAAATGTACTACTGATAATCTCGAGCTCTCGCTTCTTGTTTTGTTTGCATTGGAATGAAGCTCTAGATTGTGGGAAATGGTTCCTGATTTTTACAATCCAAACAAGGCATCTTGCAGAGTCACACACATGATACATTCTCCTCCCCTGCCGGACTATGTTCTCTCGTGCCATCTCTTATTGACGAGAAGATTCGCATGTGCGTTAGTGCCGTGCGCTTCGGGCTCAGTTCGTTGCAAGCATATTCCTAAAATCTGCCCTCTTTTTCCACTGAGGATTCCCTACTGATATCACAGAGTATGAAGCACACTAGACGTTTTTTTAACATTGCACCCCTACGTTTCGTGTACAGATGAAGAAGAGAATGAAAATATAGGAAGAAAAAGAGAAATCGGAGGGAGAGGAAACGCAACAAGCAACATGGTGTGGATCAGAGGTGCCCCCTAGACGTCATGGTCTATGATATGATATCGAGTCAGTTTAGCTCGTTAATGGCTCAGTTCATTATAGCTCGAGTCGTTATGACTCGATTCGTTATAACTTATTATACAAAAAAGCCAGAGGGCTAGCTCGCTCGGCTCGTTTGGCTCGCGAGCCAAAGCATAAAAACATATACATAGAGATTATAATCGCAAATCAGCAACAAACACGACATGCATATTTACTATAGAAATAAACAAAATACATATGTATTTAATAATGGAAAATATAAGTATGCTTTCATCCATGACCATGATCCATCATCATCATTGATCGATTCCACTAATCTATACATTATTTGTTATTTATCTTGGCTCGTTATGGCTCGTGAGCGAGCTTAAGTTGGCTCATTATAAAACGAGCTGCCCCATTATAAAATGATGAGTCAAGCTCGAGGCGAGTCAAACGAGCTAGTGAGTTACTAGTTTTTCATCCAGCGTTACAGTTGGCAACATCTATACACACATAACATCTATACCACACATTTTCTTGTATACCCTCCGTCCCTCCAGAAGAAAAAGCAATTCTAGCATCCTACCAAGGCAAAAAAAAAAAATCATGTCTGATTATAAGTGTATATAAGAAATATATAAAAACATGATATAAAATAGTGTTATCAGATTGGCCATGAAATATTTTTTGTAGTGTATATTTATTTGGTGTAATAAATATTGATAATATTTCTTATGTATTTGATCAAACTTTAGAAAATATATTGTTTTATAAATTTGGTAAAATATATCTTCTATTCAATATATTTCGTGTAATAAATAGTGTATACTAATATATTTATATAAATTTGATAACTAATATCACAAAACGGATAAAACTTTAGATGCTTTTTATTGATATAGGAGCAACATCAATTTGTTGGTCCATTTTGCTAATCAGAATGGAGTTTTTTTTTTTTTTTTTTTCGAAAACACGCTTAAGCACGAATTGCTTTAAGGGGAAAATGAGTTTTACAACACGACCTGTGGAGAGCTGTTGGCGGTTCTTAACTCCGATTTTTACCCGCCAATTATAGATCATTTTAGGAGAAATAAATATTTTTATTGCACATATATCTTTACTATTAACCCAATTCCACATGTACTTGAAAGTTGTAACACTTTGCGGGAATATACACCAAATGCATGGAATTGTATAAAGAAATGCGCCTTTCGAAAAGCGTAAAGCCAAAGAGGGAGAGCAAATGACAAATCTAGACCAAACTAGGCCAAACCCTCTTACACGAGTCCGGAGATCCAAACATGGGTGCAAGTGTCCAAGATGAACCCATGAGGTAAAGGGCAAAGTCTAGACCAATTCTATCTTGGGCAACGGGACCATGTCTCGATAAATTGAGCGCCACGAGATGCATCGGACTCCGATTTGGACGAAACACCGGCCCGATTCAAAGCCGGTGAAAGGCCCACGCAGTGGCAAAAGCGAGGCCCGGCGGGCCCACAATGGGCGCGCACGCGCCCAAGGCGTGGCGCGCTGTCTGAGCGGCGCGGGCCCCGGTCAAAGGCGGTTCGTCCTCTTTCCATGTGGAGAAAGGCGGTCCCACTGGTGCTTTTGACGATAGTGCCCCGACCGCCTTCGCCACGCCCTATAAAGAGGAGGAGAGCCTCCCACCTTCCACACACCTCATTTGGAGCCTCCTCTCCACCTCTCTCTTGTAGTACTTAGCCTTAGTAGTAGTTTAGTATTAGTAGTACTTTGGAGTAAGGCAAAGCTACTTGGAGAGCTTGTCTCCTTGGAAGAAAGATCAAGTCTTGGTAAGATTACTATGAAGAGTTCTTCCATATTCAAGTTCTCCTATCTTTTATATTGCATTGCATATGAACTAGAGTATAGTTGTTATCATGTTATGATCTTGATATATGAACTAGTATATAGTCCAAATGTCATAATCTTAACATGTGCAACTTTATGCTCAATCATTCATGCAACACGTTTATAAGACGGATTAGAGATAACGGTTCGTTGTACTTTCGGGTTTGCCTATGTCTAGCTCGTCCATGCCCGTAGGGTGGGAGTCCATGGGGTCATAGGTAGTTCCTTAGTATGCGAACGTGGTGTCGGATGCGAGGGGGCCTTCGGATATGACGGCATGCCACGGTTGAGGTGGTAGGCTGCGGGTGGTGGCTTGACCACTGTCCGTCCTTTGTAATCCCCACGTTCGTATGTCGTGTAGGAGTTCGTAAATGCCGCCATCAGCCGGACCGATTCTGCGGTCTCCTGTCTATCTCATGCTCAACTCTAATTACGGTCATATATGTTGTGTGATCATTATGGTTCTTTTGCAGCTATATTAGAACGCTGCTCCACTTAGAAATATTCTTCCATTCCTTGTTTTTCGTTTATCCTTGAGGTTGGCCCTAGTGTGTTTCGCACTATCACAAACTATCATGTTTTGCCCCTGTATCGAGTAGTGGTCTATCATACATCTTTGTTCCTACTATAGACTCTTACATCATGCCTTCCTACGGAAAATTATAAATGAACGATACTCGAATACTCCCGGGTGAAGTGCTACAACGATAATTCCGTGCGCTTGCGGATTCATTATGTAAACAAACAGAACTATCGTTGAGGTATTTCTTGGCGACGTTGCTAAGACTTTATGTCTGTTTTTGGTGATTGCGCTAAGAAATGCCAACAAGCATTTCTGGCGTCGTTGCCAGGGATAGACTTTATGGCTGTTTTTGGTGATTGCGCTAAGAAATGCCAACAAGCATTTCAGCGCCGTTCTTGCGGGAAGGCATTGGTTAAAAGAATCTTGTAGAACATCGATTATGATAGCCATGGCTCATGTAGGGATTGTTATGTTTGTTTCCATCCTCTTGTTTTGGATGAAAACAAGATAGTGCTTGGAAGTCTTGCCAATAGACTATAAACGTTGAGCTCTTGGGAGTCTTGTCAATGGACTATAAATATTGAACCCTTTTGAAGGTAAATCGTGTTATCTTTTTATATATAAAAATGCTTTTAATAAAATGTTTTCTAAAAAGCTTATAAAAAATTTTTATAAGTTTTTTTCTTTTGCTAAAAGAAAATAAATGTTTTTAATAAATGATGTTTTGTTTGCAAAAGTTTTGCATGAAGCATGTTTGGTTTGAAGAATGATTCATGCTTGATCATATCTTCATGGCTATTTTAATTTAAGTATGGAGTTTAGATTAAATTGCCTACTTTGATTGAACGACATGTTTAGTCATTGTTTTGAAAGCTGTTGTATGTGATCTTTTGTTAATAAAACTAAGTAAAAAAATCTCTTTTCTCTTACCAATAAGACAAGTATTGGTAGATTTTACTTGATTACCGAATTAGATAAATATTCTAGTTCCTAGCAATGGCATCGAAATGCTTGTCGACACTTCTTAGCGCACCAGAGCTAGAGTAAAGGTAAATACGACTAGCGCTGGTAGCTATGCCTCACGCAAACCCACACTACCACCGAGAGAGAGGGTGTCACAATTCCTCCTCCGGCAATGACCTAAGAATGCTAAGCAAAGCTAGAATCTAGTGATGACGTAAGACGACCAAGGGTAACTACGCAGCGCACGAGTACCATTTGTAGCACTTCAAGCTAGGGTGAGTATTCCGGTGTCGAATTTGTAGTTCGCTCACGGGAAGTGGATCAAGACTCTCTAGCAAATGGGTGATGGATACCGTGGTGGTTCTACCCAAACTAAGCTATCGATGTTGATAAAGGGATAAGTGTTGATATGAGTGATAAACTAAAGGTAACTAGTAGGTAGCTAGCTAGGTGGGAGGACAACGAGTGAGTATGGACTCCTATGTATCTAACTATACTCCTGTGTTCTAATCTGCTAATGTAATGACTTAACTAAACTAACACCTAGACAATCTATGTGATAGGGAAGTCGGCCCGACAAACGGGAGGGTCATCTCTGCTCCGGCGGACCTTTGGCTTATGGTCGTCCTCTGACCTAACCACGACGCAAATAGGGCCGGAAAGGAGATGGAGTCTGTCACGACTCGCTCCCGCTAATATACGTCGGAAAGTGAATAGATATACCAATTAGCGATAGGGTGCATCCACTATTAAACACTAGCCTAAGCACCTCGCTCAATCTAGTCTTAAGACTCGGCTACCACGTAAGTAACCTCGGAGTTGGTAGTGAAACACACACACAAAGGATCTAGACACTAAACTAGTTAAGACTCTACACTAAAGAGACTAAGACACAACGAGTACTACACTAGTATAGTAGTGCACTAAGTAAATGCGAAAGTAAAGTACTCAAAGTAAAGACTTAATAAAGTAAAGCAAGACTATATTAATATAAGGAAAGTACTTCAAAAGTAAAGGTACAAGAGCTATACCCAGATTCTCGAGAGAAGGCGACTCGGAGACCCGAGCCGCTCGACTCGACTCTAACTCTCACTCAGGACTAGGCTACACTACTCTTGATCTCCCAAGAGAGCTTGAGCTTGAAATCACTATTGTGGACTACTTGGGGACACTTTACAATGAGGGACTAGGGGGTATTTATAGTGGAGGTGGAGTAGGGGTTACTCCGGCGCCATCGGCCCGATCCGTGTGCTCTTCTCCATGCTCCATTGGATCAAACCGACCTTCCCACCGACTTTAATCAACGATGCTCGGTGTAGGACACGTGGAGGTCATGCGGGAAGGCGGAGGAAGCAAACCGACCTTGAGTGGGGCCCTTGCGGGTCGGTAGGCCCGGGGGGTTGGGCGACTGTGGGCCCAGCTCCTTTAGAAGGTCCAATGGCGGTGGGAGCGGTGCCAAGGTGTCGAGCCACCAAGTCTTTGGTCGGCCGAGGCTGGCATTGGGCCCCTGGCCCACCTGGCAGTTTCTTGGTGCTGTCCTGGCTTGTCACGTGTAGTCTTGTCCGAAGTTGGGTTCACTTGATATCTTGCTTGCTTCTATGTGGATCCTTGGTCCAATGTACCAATTGGGTGGATGAAAGCTCCGGTTTGGTTTTGGTAATTAATGACACTCAAATGTTGCTAATGCTTTGCTCTAAGTGTGGTTAGACACATAGCAACGTGACGGTGGATGATGGAGCATGGTGATCACGGTGACGAACATGATGGATGTGATGTGATCAAGCTCAGACGGAGGCCCATGGAGATCAAGGCGAAGGTATACTTGATAGGGCTTTCGGTTTAGTGGTCGAGACACTTAGCGAGTGTGACCACATTTAGGATCGATAACCGACTATCAAGAGGGTTTCCTCGGTTCATTCGCGGTCCTAAGTGCCTCTAGTTGCGACTTTGCATGATGCATGAGAGACTAACTAGAGGGCTAACTCTTGCGCGACATTTCATGGATGAAATGCTAACTCCAAGGCTTGAGATTGGTTCTACACTTGGTGGAGTTAGTGCACAAGACAAGGGAATTGATATTGATCAATTTGGAGCATGTTTGGCGCATGAAATGATGATCACAAGGTGCCGGACTCGAAGCGGCGGCGTCGGACTCGCGAGACGCGTCCGGTGCGTTGTCGGCGGTTTCGAGCGAGATGGTCGAGGCTTGTGACGCGCGGACGCGTCCGGCGGTCCCGACGCCAACCGAAACTTCCAGGCTCGGGCGTGCGCGGTGGCTCGGTCGGACGCCACAGCGAACACGTGCCGGAACACGGTCGACGGACGCATGCCGAACGCGGGCGCCGGACTCGGGAGATTCACCCGCATTGAGCGTCCGGCGCTTGGAGAATTCGAACGATAAGCTTCAACGGTCGTCGACGTGCGCGGCGAAGCGCGCCGGACGCGCGTCCGCGGGCGGCGCGGACGCGTCGGCGCGTTCGAGCTTCGGCCGAGGGGCAACGGCTACTTTCGTGGAGGGTCTATAAATAGACCATTGGCCGGCCTTAGGGAGCTTTCTTGCCCATTCTAAACACTCTTGAGCATACTTTGAGCTAGAGACACTCCCCGCTCATCTCTTTGGTTCCCTTGCCATTCTTGAGAGAGATTTGAGTGAGAACAAGTGATTTGCATTGAGAGTTGCATCTAGAGGCACTTGTTCATCGAGTGAGCTACGGATTCTTGTTACTCTTCGGTGATTCTGTCACCGCAGTAGACGGTTTGGAGCGGCGGGTGGTGGTTGAGCTCGACTTGGTGATTGTTCGAGGCCACACCGGGTTCTTGTGAGGGGTTCTTGATCCTTCCCCGCGGGATTTCGCGAAAGGATACTCTAGTGGATTGCTCGTAGCTTGTGGATCCTTGTCTTGTGTGGAGATTGCGGCTCCCCATTGGGGTCTTTGGCACTTAGAGCCAATTGAGCGGGCAACTCACCAAGCAAGTGCATCGCCACAACGAGGAGTAGCTTGCTTAGGGAAGCAAGTGAACCTCGGTAAAAATCATTGTGTTGATTTGTGATTGCCGAAGTGCTTGTTCTTGAGCTTCCTAGGTGATTGGCAACTACACCGGTGATTGGTCATCTTCTACTCTTCGGCGGTATAAACTTCCATCACCTCCTTACTTTCCGCAAAAGTAGAATTGCTTGTTGTGGTCGATCGGGAACCACTCTTTGAGTAGTTTAAATCCGTGGGTAGAACTACTTGTTGTGGTCGGTCGGGAACCACTCATTGTGTAGAGTAAATCCCGTGGGTAGAATTGCTTGGTTGGTTTCGGTGAGCAGGCATTGTGTAGCTTGATCACCGTTGTTGCGTGTGCAATTGGTTTGAATAGCCTTGCTTGGTAGGACGGCTTGCATAGAGTAGTCGAAGCATTAGCTTTGCACATTTGCCGCCTTGCTATCTAATTGGGTTGTCTAGTATTCTTGCTAGAAATTTTATTAGGCTATTCACCCCCCTCACAGCCATTGTGACCTTTCACGTGGTATCGGAGCGGGCACCGTTTGTTTGAGTTGGATTAACATCCTACGGTGAAGCAATGGCATTGGTTATGCATATCAACAACACCAAGAAGGCACCATCGTTTCGTGGCGATGACTATGCCAAGTGGAAGCTTAAGATGAAGAGTCATCTCAAGTCCATCAACCTTTAGGTGTGGAAAGTGGTGGAAACCAAGTTTGAGCTTGTTGAGGGTGCGGTGCCAACACCGGCCGAAGAGAAGAAGCAACAAGCCAATGATGTTGCCGTGAGTGCTTTCCATGAGGCACTTGATGATAAAGCTTTTGAGCTCATCAAGAACCTTGAGGTGGCTCATGACATTTGGAAGAAGCTAGAGAAAGCTTATGAGGGCACCAAAAGTGTCAAGACCGCAAGAGCCTACATGTTGCAAGAGAAGTTTGCAAGCTTCTCAATGAAGGAGGATGAGAGTGTCTAGGAGATGTTCCATAGGCTCCAAGTCATTGTCAATGAGCTCAAGGGACTTGGGAAGAAATCAAGGACTCTCAATTCTCCACCAAGTTCATGAGGTGTCTTCCCAAGAGATTTGACATGTTGAAGACCGTCATGGTGAAGACAACCATGAAGGAGAAGCCAACTCCCAACCAAGTCCTTCAAGAGATTATGGCCGATGATGAGTTTAGAGAAGATCATGAGAAGGAAGAGTTGGTGAAGAAGAAGAAGAAAGAAAATGAGAAGAAGGATGATGACAAGAAGAGTGTGGCATTCAAGGCCGCATCATCCAAGAGCAAGGGCAAGAAGAAAAGAAGAGTCTTCAAGTGAAGAAGAACCATGCTCAAGCTCAAGTGGACAAGAAGATGAAGTGAGTGAAAAAATGGCACTCCTTGTGAAGAGAATGGGGAAGCTCATGAAGAAGGGGTACCGGTCCAAAGGGCAAGAGAAGCTCATCCAAGTCTAGTGACCATCCCATGAAGTGCTTCCGGTGCAATGGCAAGGATCATCTCATTGCCAAGTTTCCCTATGCAAGTGATGATGAAGATGCCATGAGAAAGGAGAGGAAGAAGCAAGAGAAGAAGAAGGAGGAGAAAGACTCCTCTCACAAGAAGAAGAAGAAGGGTGAATCTCATGTGGCAACTTGGGATAGTGATTCATCTTCCTCAAGTGATAATGATGATGATTCCAAGAAGAAGAAGAAGAAGGGGCACGCAAGCATTGCCATCCAAGAGAAGCTTTCCCTATTTGGTGCTCCATCATCTTGCTTCATGGCCAAGGCCACTAAGGTAAAACCTTCACCCGATAGTGATGATGAGAGTGATGATGATGATGAGACCACAAAAGAAGAACTCTTTGTCATGCTTGAGGATTGCAAGGGTGCTTTCAATGACTCTAGGAAGGAATGTAGGGGCTTGCGCAAGGATAAACAAAACCTTGAGCAAGAACTTAAGAAGTTGAGGGCTTCTTATGAGAGTCTAAAAGGTAGACCATGAGAAGCTAGAGTTTACTCACTCCAAGCTTGAAAAAGCTCATTCCTCTCTAGTTGAGAAGCAAGAGAAAGTGCAATCACAAGTGGTGAACATAGAAAAGAAAAACGTGTCCACATCATGTGATTCACTTGATGACTCATTTGTTGTTGCATCACTTGGCCCTTCATGCTCTTATGCCTCTACTTCATCTAGTAGTGTTGGTCATGCATTTTATTCTACACTAGAAGTTGAGAATGAGTCTCTTAAGAAGGAAGTCAAGGAGGTCAATCACACCTTGGCTAAGGCTTATGGTGGTGAGGACCACTTGCTTATGTGCTTGGGTAGCCAAAGAGCTTCTCTCTATAAAGAGGGATTGGGTTATACCCCCAAGAAAGGCAAGGCCGCTTTTGCTCCTCACAAGACTAGTTTTGTGAAGAACAATGGTAGCTATTGCAAGAGTTGCAAGCAAGTCGGTCATTTAGAGCATGCATGCAAGAACAAGAACACTAGTACCTCCTCTTACAAGTTGAGTGCTTCTTACATGCTTGTTAAGAGTGAGAGTGGTGTGAGTGCTAGATTCATTGGTACACCATGGATGAGCTCAAAGAAGAAAGCTATTTGGGTGCCAAAGACTCTAGTGACTAACCTTCAAGGACCCAAGCAAAAGTGGGTACCTAAAGCTTGATGTCTTCATGTAGGTCAATTACAAAGCCGGAGGGAGGCATTGGGTGCTTGATAGTGGTGCATCAAATCATATGACCGGTGAAGATAGTATGTTCAAGTCACTTGACAAGAATGACAATGGTGGATTCAACTCTATCACATTTGGTGACAATAGCAAGGGTGATGTCATGGGGCTAGGAAATGTTGCAATTTCCAATGACAAGGATCTCTCCAATGTGTTGCTAGTTGATACTTTGAACTTCAATCTTTTGTCGGTGGCACAATTGTGTGATCTTGGCTACAAGTGCATATTTGATGACAAGCAAGTTGAGGTGGTGAGCAAGGATCAAGCAAATATCATCTTCAAGGGGTTTAGGCATGGAAGCTTGTACTTGGTTGATTTTAATGCTAGTGAAGCTCAACTTTCATCATGTTTGATTAGCAAGTCAAGCAAGGGATGACTATGGCATAGGCGCCTTGGACATGTTGGTATGAAGCAATTGAACAAGTTGATGAAGCATGATCTAGTGAGAGGCTTGAATGATGTCACATTTGAGAAGGATAGACCTTGTAGTGCATGTCAAGCTGGCAAGCAACATGGTAACTTACATCCCAAGAAGAATAAGATGTCAACTTCAAGAGCATTTGAGTTGTTGCATATGGACTTGTTTGGCCCAACCCACTACACATCAATTGGGGGCAACAAGTATGGATTTGTGATTGTGAATGATTACACAAGATACACATGGGTGTTCTTCCTCTATGACAAGAGTGAAGTCTATGATCTTTTCAAGTCATTTGTCAAGAGGGTGCAAAATGAGTTTGACACTACCATCAAGAAGATAAGAAGTGACAATAGGAGTGAATTCAAGAACACAAGAGTTGAAGAGTTGTGTGATGAGCTTGGAATTGTGCATCAATTCTCACCAACCTACACTCCCCAATCCAATGGTGTAGTTGAGGAAGAATAGGACTTTGATTGAGATGGCAAGAACTATGCTACTTGAGTACAATGTGAGTGAGAAGTTTTGGAGTGATGCTATCAACACGGCTTGCTACTATAGCAACCGCCTCTATTGCCATGGGAAGTTAGAGAAGACTCCATATGAAATCTTGAATGGGAGGAAGCCCAACATTGCTTACTTAGGGTCTTTGGTTGTAAGTGCTACATACTCAAGAAGGGGCAAAGACTTGGCAAGTTTGACAAGAGATGTGATGAGGGATTTCTTCTTGGCTACTCTACTTCTAGCAAGGCTTATAGAGTGTGGAACTTGGCTAGTGGGCTAATTGAAGAGGTTCATGATGTTGAATTTGATGAAACCTAAGGCTCTCAAGTTGGAGATCAAAACCAAGATGATGTGGGTGGAGATCAATTGAACAATGCAATGAGGCACATGGACATTGGTGAAATTAGGCGAGACAAGTGGATGATGGTGATGAGGTGCAAGTGCCAACTCAAGTTGTGATTGATGATTCCAATGAGGCAAGCACAAGTGGCACTCAACATGAAGATCAAGATCAAGGTCAAGCAAGCAATGCAAATGAGCTAGTTCTTCAACCTTCAAACATTG
>JAENPR010001362.1:0-166496 GCA_018135685.1 Themeda triandra
TTGCCCATCTGAAAAACTAGCCCATTTACCCATTTCCATAGTGAAAGTTCCAGTTTGGTTTTGCAATTAATGACACTCAAACGTTGCTAATGCTTTGCTCTAAGTGTGGTTAGACACATAGCAACGTGACGATGGATGATAGAGCATGGTGATCACGGTGACGAACATGGTGGACATGTGAAGTGATCAAGCTCCGGTGATGGATGGAAACGCCCGTGAGATCAAGGCGAAGGTATACTTGATAGGGCTTTCCGGTTTAGTGGTCGAGACACTTAGCGAGTGTGACCACATTTAGGATCGATAACCGACTATCAAGAGGGGTTTCTCGGTTCATTCGGGTCCTAAGTGCCTCTAGTTGTGACTTTGCATGATGCATGAGAGGCTAACTAGAGAGCTAACACTTGTCGACGTGATCTTGAGAAGATACGCTAACTCCGGTGCTTGAGAAGTGATCTACCTGTGGAGTTAGCACCTGGACAAGTGGTTTGGAGATTGGATCGACGACGGCGCTACATCGAAGATCATACAAGAGGTGGAGCTGCACTTGGGCGCGGACACGCGCCGGACGCCGTCGTCGGAGCGGACGCGTCCGGCGCACTGCGTGGACGGCCTCCGGCGGAGCGGGGCCTGCTCGGCGAGCGGCGGACGCTGGCCGGGCGCGGCCCGGCGGTCTCTCGGACGCCGACCGAAACTTCGTGATCGGGCGTGCCGGCGGTGGCTCTGGCCGGACGACGACGGACGCGAGCGACGCTGGGTCGACGGACGCACGCCGGACGCGGCGCGGACTCGGAGATTCACCGTTGAGCGTCCGACGCTGGAGGATTCGAACGACGCAAGCTTCAACGGCCGCTCCGACGTGGCGCGTGAAGAGCGCGACGCGTCCGCGGGCACCGCGGACGCGGTCCGGCTCGCTGAGCTCAGCCTGAGGGGGCAACGGCTCATTCGTGGGAGGTCTATAAATAGACTATTGGCCGGCCTTGGGAGGTCTTCGCCATTTCTTCATACTCGAGCATACTTTGAGCAAGAGACACTCCCCCACTCATCTCTTTGATTCCTTTGCTAATCTTGAGAGAGATTTGAGTGAGAACAAGTGATTTGCATTGAGAGTTGCATCTAGAGGCACTTGTTCATCGAGCGAGCTATGGATTCTTGTTACTCTTCGGTGATTCCCGTCACCGTAGACGGTTTGGAGCAGCGGGTGGTGGTTGAGCTCGACTTGGTGATTGTTCGAGGCCACACCGGGTTCTTGTGAGGGTTCTTGATCCTTCCCCGCGGGAGTTCGCGAAAGGATACTCTAGTGGATTGCTCGTGGCTTGTGGATCCTTGTCTTGTGTGGAGATTGCGGCTCCCCATTGGGGTCTTTGGCACCGAGCCAATTGAGCGGGCAACTCACCAAGCAAGTGTATCGCCACAACGAGGAGTAGCTTGCCGGGAAGCAAGTGAACCTCGGTAAAAAATCATTGTGTTGATTTATGATTGCCGAGGCTTCGACCTCCTTGTGCTTGTGCTTGAGCTCTCAAGGTGATTGGCTTCTACACCGGTGATTGGCTATCTTCTACTTCTTGGCGGTATAACCTTCTATCATCTCTTTACTTTCCGCAAAGTAGAATTGCTTGTTGTGGTCTGGCGGAACCACTCCTTGTGTAGTTTAAATCCCGTGGGTAGAACTACTTGTTGTGGTCGGTCGGGAACCACTCTTTGTGTAGCTTAAATCCCGTGGGTAGAATTGCTTGTCGGTTTCTGGTGAACCGATTTTGTGTAGCTTGATCACCGTTGTTGAGTGTGCTATTAAATTGAGTAGCCTTGCTTTGTTTAGGACGGCTTGCATAGAGTAGTCGAAGCTTTAGCTTTGCACATTTGCCGCCTAGCTTCTAATTGTTTGTCTAGTGCTTTTGCTAGAAATTTTATTAGGCTATTCACCCCCTCTAGCCATTGTGACCTTTCACGTGGTATCGGAGCCGGCACCGTTTGTTTGAGTTGGATTAACATCCTACGGTGAAGCAATGGCATTGGTTATGCATATCAACAACACCAAGAAGGCACCATCATTTCGTGGCGATGACTATGCCAAATGGAAGCTCAAGATGAAGAGTCATCTCAAGTCAATCAACCTTGAGGTGTGGAAAGTGGTGAAGACAAAGTTTGAGCTTGTTGAGGGTGCGGTGCCAACACCGGCCGAAGAGAAGAAGCAACAAGCAAATGACATTGCCGTGAGTGCTTTCCATGAGGCACTTGATGATAAAGTTTTTGAGCTCATCAAGAACCTTGAGGTGGCTCATGACATTTGGAAGAAGCTAGAAGAAGCTTATGAGGGCACCGAAAGTGTCAAGACCGCAAGAGCCTACATGTTGCAAGAGAAGTTTGCAAGCTTCTCAATGAAGGAGGATGAGAGTGTGCCGGAGATGTTCCATAGGCTCCAAGTCATTGTCAATGAGCTCAAGGGACTTGGGGAAGAAATCAAGGACTCTCAATTCTCCACCAAGTTCATGAGGTGTCTTCCCAAGAGATTTGACATGTTGAAGACCGTCATGGTGAAGACAACCATGAAGGAGAAGCCAACTCCCAACCAAGTCCTTCAAGAGATCATGGCCGATGATGAGTTTAGAGAAGATCATGAGAAGGAAGAGTTGGTGAAGAAGAAGAAGAAGGAGAATGAGAAGAAGGATGATGACAAGAAGAGCGTGGCATTCAAGGCCACATCATCCAAGAGCAAGGGCAAGAAGAAGAAAGAAGAGTCTTCAAGTGAAGATGAACCATGCTCTAGCTCAAGTGGCAAGAAGAAGAAGTGAGTGAACAAATGGCACTCCTTGTGAAGAGAATGGGGAAGCTCATGAAGAAGGGGTACCGGTCCAAGAGCAAGAGAAGCTCATCCAAGTCTAGTGACCGTCCCATGAAGTGCTTCCTGCAATAGCAAGGATCATCTCATTGCCAAGTGTCCCTATGCAAGTGATGATGAAGATGCCATGAGGAAGGAGAGGAAGAAGCAAGAGAAGAAGAAGGAGGAGAAAGACTCCTCTCACAAGAAGAAGAAGGGTGAATCTCATGTGGCAACTTGGGAGAGTGATTCATCTTCCTCAAGTGATGAAGATGATGGATTCCAAGAAGAAGAAGAAGGGGCACGCAAGCATTGCCATTCAAGAGAAGCTTTCTCTATTTGGTGCTCCATCATCTTGCTTCATGGCCAAGGCCACTAAGGTACAACCTCCACCCGATAGTGATGATGATGATGACACCACAAAAGAAGAACTATGGGTCATGCTTGAGGATTGCAAAGGTGCTTTCAATGACTCCAGGAAAGAATGTAGGGGCTTGCGCAAGGATAAACAAAACCTTGAGCAAGAACTTATGGAGTTGAGGGCCTCTTATGAGAGTCTAAAGGTAGACCATAAGAAGCTAGAGATTGCTCACTCCAAGCTTGAAAAAGCTCATTCTTCTCTAGTTGAGAAGCAAGAGAAAGTGCAATCACAAGTGGTGATCATAGAGAAGAAAGATGTGTCTACATCATGTGATTCACTTGATGATTCAATTGTTGTTGCATCACTTGGCCCTTCATGCTCTTATGCCTCTACTTCATCTAGTAGTGTTGGTCATGCATGTGATTCTACACTAGTAGTTGAGAATGAGTCTCTTAAGAAGGAAGTCAAGGAGCTCAATCACACCTTGGCTAAGGCTTATGGTGGTGAGGACCGCTTGCTTATGTGCTTGGGTAGCCAAAGGTTCTCTCTTAACAAAGAGGGATTGGGCTATACCCCCAAGAAAGGCAAGGCCGCTTTTGCTCCTCACAAGACTTGTTTTGTGAAGAACAATGGTAGCTATTGCAAGAGTTGCAAGCAAGTGGGTCATTTAGAGCATGCATGCAAGAACAAGAACACTAGTGCTTCCTCTTACAAGTTGAATGCTTCTTACATGCTTGTTAAGAGTGAGTGTGGTGTGAGTGCTAGATTCATTGGTACACCATGGATGAGCTCAAAGAAGAAAGCTATTTGGGTGCCAAAGACTCTAGTGACTAACCTTCAAGGACCCAAGCAAAAATGGGTACCTAAAGCTTGATGTCTTCTTGTAGGTCAATTACAAAGCCGGAGGGAGGCATTGGGTGCTTGATAGTGGTGCATCAAATCATATGACCTAGGTGAAGATAGTATGTTCAAATCACTTGACAAGAATGACAATGGTGGATTCAACTCCATCACATTTGGTGACAATAGCAAGGGTGATGTCATGGGGCTTGGAAAGGTTGCAATTTCCAATGACAAGGATCTCTCCAATGTGTTGCTAGTTGATACTTTGAACTTCAATCTTTTGTCGGTGGCACAATTGTGTGATCTTGGCTACAAGTGCATATTTGATGACAAGCAAGTTGAGGTAGTGAGCAAGGATCAAGCAAATATCATCTTCAAGGGGTTTAGGCATGGAAGCTTGTACTTGGTTGATTTCAATGCTAGTGAAGCTCAACTTTCATCATGTTTGATTGGCAAGTCAAGCAAGGGATGGCTATGGCATAGGCGCCTTGGACATGTTGGCATGAAGCAATTGAACAAGTTGGTGAAGCATGATCTAGTGAGAGGCTTGAATGATGTCACATTTGAGAAGGATAGACCTTGTAGTGCATGTCAAGCCGGCAAGCAACATGGGAACTCACATCCCAAGAAGAATGAGATGTCAACTTCAAGAGCATTTGAGTTGTTGCATATGGACTTGTTTGGCCCAACTCACTACACATCAATTGGGGGCAACAAGTATGGATTTGTGATTGTGGATGACTACACAAGATACACTTGGGTGTTCTTCCTCTATGACAAGAGTGAAGTCTATGATCTATTCAAGTCATTTGTCAAGAGGGTGCAAAATGAGTTTGACACTACCATCAAGAAGATAAGAAGTGACAATGGGAGTGAATTCAAGAACACAAGAGTTGAAGAGTTGTGTGATGAGCTTGGAATTGTGCATCAATTCTCACCAACCTACACTCCCCAATCCAATGGTGTAGTTGAGAGGAAGAATAGGACCTTGATTGAGATGGCAAGAACTATGCTACTTGAGTACAATGTGAGTGAGAAGTTTTGGAGTGATGCTATCAACACGGCTTGCTACTATAGCAACCGCCTCTATTGCCATGGGAAGTTAGAGAAGACTCCATATGAAATCTTGAATGGAAGGAAGCCCAACATTGCTTACTTCCGGGTCTTTGGTTGCAAGTGCTACATTCTCAAGAAGGGACAAAGACTTGGAAAGTTTGACAAGAGGTGTGATGAGGGATTTCTTCTTGGCTACTCTACTTCTAGCAAGGCCTATAAGTGTGGAACTTGGCTAGTGGGCTAGTTGAAGAGGTTCATGATGTTGAATTTGATGAAACCCAAGGCTCTCAAGTTGGAGATCAAAATCAAGATGATGTGGGTGGAGATCAATTGAACAATGCAATGAGACACATGGACATCGATGACATTAGGCCGAGGCAAGTGGATGATGGTGATGAGGTGCAAGTGTAAACTCAAGTTGTGATTGATGATTCCAATGAGGCAAGCACAAGTGGTACTCAACATCAAGATCAAGATCAAGGTCAAGCAAGCAATGCAAATGAGCTAGTTCTTCAACCTTCAAACATTGCAAGAGATCATCCTCTAGATCACATCATTGGTGACATTCAAAGAGGTGTACAAACAAGATCAAGATTGGCTAGCATATGTGAGCACTACTCCTTTGTGTCATTCATTGAGCCAACCAAGATTGATGAGGCATTGAAGGATCCGGATTGGATAAATGCCATGCATGAGGAATTGAACAACTTCACTAGAAATGATGTATGAGAGCTTGTTGAGAGGCCAAAGAAGCACAATGTGATTGGAACCAAGTGGGTCTTCAAGAACAAGCAAGATCAAGATGGTTTGGTAGTGAGAAACAAAGCAAGACTAGTGGCTCAAGGTTACACACAAGTTGAGGGTCTTGACTTTGGAGAAACATATGCACCGGTGGCAAGATTGGAGGCAATTAGAATCTTATTAGCCTATGCTTGTGCTCACAACATCAAGCTCTATCAAATGGATGTGAAGAGTGCATTTCTCAATGGCTTCATCAATGAGGAAGTGTATGTTGCACAACCTCCCGCTTTGAAGATGACAAGAAGCCCAACCATGTCTACAAGCTCAAGAAGGCATTGTATGGATTGAAGCAAGCTCCAAGGGCATGGTATGAAAGATTGAGAGATTTTCTCATCTCCAAAGGCTTCAAGATGGGCAAAGTTGACACCACTCTTCACCAAGAAGATAGAAGATGACTTGTTTGTGTTGCAAATCTATGTGGATGATATCATCTTTGGATCAACAAATCAATTCTTTTGTGAAGAGTTTGTAAGATGATGGCTAGTGAGTTTGAAATGTCAATGCTTGGAGAGTTGAGCTACTTCCTTGGTCTTCAAATCAAGCAAATGAAGAATGGCACCTTTGTGAGTCAAGGCAAGTACATCAAGGACATGATCAAGAAGTTTGGGTTGCAAGATGCTAAGGCCATTAGCACACCTATGGGAACCAATGGTGGCTTGGACATTGATGATAGTGGCAAGATGATTGAGCAAAAGCTATATAGATCAATGATTGGAAGCTTGCTATATGTGACCGCTTCAAGGCCGGATGTCATGTTTAGTGTGTGCATGTGTGCAAGATTTCAAGCTTCTCCAAGAGAGAGTCACTTGACGGCAACCAAGAGGATGTTGAGATACTTGAAGGGTACTCAAGATGTTGGTCTATGGTATCCCAAGGGGTCAAGCTTTGAGTTGATTGGATACTCCGACTCCGACTATGCCGGTTGCAAGATTGATAGGAAAAGCACAAGTGGAACATGCCAAGTGCTAGGAAGATCTCTAGTGTCATGGTCTTCAAAGAAGCAAAATAGTGTGGCACTTTCCACCGCCGAAGCCGAATATATTAGTGCGGGGAATTGTTGTGCACAATTGCTATGGATGAAAGCCACCTTGAAGGACTATGGGATCAAGTTCAAGCATGTGCCTTTGTTTTGTGACAATGAAAGTGCAATCAAGATGACAAACAATCCGGTTCAACATTCTAGAACCAAGCACATTGATGTGAGGCACCACTTCATTAGAGATCATCAACAAAAGGGAGATGTAGCATTGAAAGCATTGGCACCGAAGATCAACTAGCCGACATATTCACCAAGCCTCTTGATGAGAAGAGATATTGCAAGTTGAGGAATGAGTTGAACATACTTAGCTTCTCCAACATGGATTGATGCACCCATATATGACATGCCTCTCCTCCAACATAGCAAGGTAAAGTTGGTTGTTGCATCTCATGCATCCTTTGCTAGTTGTGTAGACATGTATACATGTGCATCTTGCTAGGCTCATTCATTGCAAATCAAATGAATTTGAAGGATATATGGCATCACTATTGTTTCTATGCTTGATTTGATCTAGTGGTGGCATATGACTTGTTTGTGAGCTTGTGAACCTAGTGTTGAATCTTTAGCACTTGCTCATGATGTGTATCTCAACATGGTCAAGATAACCCTTATTCTTATGAGGTGTGAAGAAGCTTGCCCTTGGTTCAAACCGAGATACATTTTCTAGGCATGTGGTTTAGATTTGGCCATAGTTGATTGACTTGTTTCTCTCATCTTATGCACCCTTGTTGGTGATTGTTGACAAAGGGGAGAAGTATCAATATAGGAGAAATAAGTCACAAAGAGCAATGGAAGGGGATCAATTTTTATGATATGACCCAACCATGAGCACACAAATAGGGGAGCAAGCTCATAGACTATTTGTTGCATATTGTGTGTGCATTCATGATGATATGGAGCATTGCAAGTTAAATTCAATATTCATGCTTGTTTGGTGTAATGCTAGTATAGAACTTGATTGATGAAATGAAGTACTAGCATGCTTAGGTGGTTTCTAGACATAGAGTTTCTCTTGTTCAAAGTACCTTGCTTATAATGTGATCTCATGAGGTATTTTGAGTTTTGATGGATGTCTAGATTCCCATGGTGCTAAGGAAGGTTTATTATCGCACTCCGATTGGTATCACGCTTCAAAGGTCAATTCTATAAACCTTAGTACCATTTTGGTTGTGGTAACTCTCACACAAGTTTCATCTATGCATGTGTGCTTGAAAATCGACCAAACATTTGATGCACACATGTAGGGGGAGCTACCACTACCAAAATCGGAATTGAAATGCTTGTCCAATCCAAGATTCATGATCAAATTGTTTGGGCAAGCAATTCAATTTCATATTGAATTCAATTTCCATATCTTTGTGAGTTTATCGAGGGGTTGTCATCAATTACCAAAAAGGGGAGATTGAAAGCTCCGGTTTGGTTTTGGTAATTAATGACACTCAAACGTTGCTAATGCTTTGCTCTAAGTGTGGTTAGACACATAGCAACGTGACGGTGGATGATGGAGCATGGTGATCACGGTGACGAACATGGTGGACATGTGAAGTGATCAAGCTCCTGATGGATGGAAACGGTGGAGATCAAGGCGAAGGTATACTTGATAGGGCTTTCCGGTTTAGTGGTCGAGACACTTAGCGAGTGTGACCACATTTAGGATCGATAACCGACTATCAAGAGGGTTTCTCTAAGTGCCTCTAGTTGTGACTTTGCATGATGCATGAGAGGTTAACTAGAGAGCTAACACTTGTCGATGTGATCTTGAGAAGATACGCTAACTCGTGCTTGAGAAGTGATCTACTCGTGGAGTTAGCACCTTGGACAAGTGGTTTGGAGATTGGATCGACGACGGCGCTACATCGAAGATCATAAGAGGTGGAGCTGCACTTGGCGCCGGACACAAAGGCCGGGACGCTGGCTCGTCGTGGGCCGGACGCGTCCGCGCACGTGGACGGTGGCCTCCGGTGAGGCGGGCTTGGCTCTCGCGAGCGGCGGACGCGGCGTGGCGCGTCCGGCGGTCCCGAAGCCGACCGAAACTTCCCGGGATCGGGCGTGCCGGGCGGGGCTCGGCCGGAGACGACGGACGCGCGCCGACGCGGTCGGCGGGACGCACGCGGACGCGGGCGCTCGGACTCGGGAGATTCACCGTTGAGCGTCCGACACTTGAGGATTCGAACGACGCAAGCTTCAACGGCCGTTCGACGTGGCGCGTCAAGACGGCAGACGCGGCCCGGCGCGTTCGAGCTTCACTCGAGGGCAACGGCTACTTCGTGGAGGGTCTATAAATAGACCATTGGCCGGCTGGGGAGGTCTCTTCGCCATTTCTTCATACTTGAGCATACTTTGAGCAAGAGAGACACTCCCCCACTCATCTCTTTGATTCCTTTGCTAATCTTGAGAGAGATTTGAGTGAGAACAAGTGATTTGCATTGAGAGTTGCATCTAGAGGCACTTGTTCATCGAGTGAGCTGCGGATTCTTGTTACTCTTCGGTGATTCCCGTCACCGTAGACGGTTTGGAGCGCGGGTGGTGGTTGAGCTCGACTTGGTGATTGTTCGAGGCCACACCGGGTTCTTGTGAGGGGTTCTTGATCCTTCCCCGCGGAGTTCGCGAAAGGATACTCTAGTGGATTGCTCGTGGCTTGTGGATCCTTGTCTTGTGTGGAGATTGCGGCTCCCCATTGGGGTCTTTGGCACCGAGCCAATTGAGCGGGCAACTCACCAAGCAAGTGTATCGCCACAACGAGGAGTAGCTTGCCGGAAGCAAGTGAACCTCGGTAAAATCATTGTGTTGATTTGTGATTGCCGAGGCTTCGACCTCCTTGTGCTTGTGCTTGAGCCTCAAGGTGATTGGCTTCTACACCGGTGATTGGCTATCTTCTACTTCGCGGCGGTATAACCTTTCGATCATCTCTTTACTTTCCGCAAAGTAGAATTGCTTGTTGTGGTCGGTCGGGAACCACTCCTTGTGTAGCTTAAATCCCGTGGGTAGAACTACTTGTTGTGGTCGGTCGGGAACCACTCTTGTGTAGCTTAAATCACGTGGGTAGAATTGCTTGTTCGGTTTTGGTGAACCGATATTGTGTAGCTTGATCACCGTTGTTGAGTGTGCAATTAAATTGAGTAGCCTTGCTTTGTTTAGGACGGCTTGCATAGAGTAGTCGAAGCTTTAGCTTTGCACATTTGCCGCCCAGCTTGCTAATTGTTTGTCTAGTGCTTTTGCTAGAAAATTTTATTAGGCTATTCACCCCCCTCTAGCCATTATTGTGACCTTTCACATAGGCCCACGTTGTTCGCACCTTTTTGACAAAGATTGGGTCAAATGGGGGTTTCTCGTATGACTGAAATAGAGTCTTTATTTCATGTTTTTTTTGGAAAGGTCTTCTTTTTCATGGTTTGCAACAAAGATATGTTTAAACGGTGTGGCAAACTTTCCCAATAAAACTAAGATCGATGACAGATAAAAACAGATGGAGGATGAGAGAAAGACTACCTATCATAGGCCACAGCATTTGCTTAGGAAAAACAAAGGCACCGCAATATTTAATCAATAATAAGCTACCTAACCAAGCATGGAGTCAAGTTTCCAACAATCCGAGGCTAACAAAGAACTCGCGCTGACGATGCATAGCAGGCTGCCAGCAGGGGCGGCTTGCGTGGTGAGCAGCTGGTCCTGAGTCTACCCGCCCATGTCTAATTGCAGTAAGACAACGGAATTAAGGTAGCTGGTGGCCGTCGGTGACTGCTCCCCGAGAAGCGATGGTTTGGGGAAATTCAGCTAGAGAAGGGAGAACAGGGACCGTGGCACGACTAAGGGGAAATGGCAAGCGCTCTGTCGTGTACTTTCGACCATGACGGCCACTCAAATGGTACAGACGCGTTAGCTCAAATGCGCAAAACCAAATCCTACAGACGCGTGTTAAGGAAGCTCATCACTAGTGTTCTAGATTTCAGACGCGCTCTTGTAAGGAGAGTCTGTAATAAGCCAGGCTTATTACAGACGCCTTATTTCAGACGCGCCCATGCGCGTCTGTGATCTTGATAAATGCGCGTCCGTAAACTTCTTTATTTACATGGTCCTCTCCTCATCCCGGCCGATCGAGTGAGAGAGAGGCTGCGGCAGGCACATCGACGACAATGACCCGGAGCGCCGCATCGCCATCCTGCACTCGGCGCTGTAGTAGCCGGTAGTTGATGCAACGGAATCAATCGATCAATTCGGCGTAATAAACCCAGCAGTCGCTCCAGCACTGCAACTGATGCCATGTCAAACCAGTTACCAGTCGGCCTCCAGCCAGCGGTCCCTCCAGACTGAGCATGGGACGGGACGGGACGGGACGATGAACCTTCGATGCACATGTAAACACGCGACCATTGCTTCCAGCAGACACGTTATAGTAAACATGTAACTCAGTCCTGGCTGCAGTCGATGAGCAACTGATCGAGTCATCGTAAACAAAAGTAGCACGTGGAATGGAACGAAGAGGGAGTCCAGCCATATGTCCACGCTCAACCCAGCACCGAACCAGGCTCACAAGTCACATAATCAATCATAGAATGATAAAAACCTTGCCATTTTTTGCTAAATAAATAAGAGATTTGCTTCTTTGCAGTTGTGTGTTGGCTAGTTGCTAAAGATTGTCCTCAGACTGTCAGCAGCTATAATCGAATAGTGCGATGGATTGTCCATTGCTAAAATATTTCTCTTTTGTGGTGAATCATCAGTCGCTACGGCTCTATTTGGATATTCTAGCTCAGTTAGAGGTTAAGTTAGTTTATAACTTAAACTAGCCCTAAACAACTCTATCCAAAGAGGTGTTTAGATGCAAAGGATAGATTGACAATGAATGAGGTTTTCAAATCATTTGTCTCATTTAGAGGAGTCGCACAGTCACGCGTGAAAAGATGAGGATCCGATGCGGCCTGAGAAGAAAAAAAAGAGTTACTGTGGGTCCCACCAAAACTAGCCTAAATAATCACCTCTTTGAAGTGATAATTTTTTTTTGGATGTGCTAGTTACAAAAACCTAACTCCAGCCCCCTAATCTAAAGAGGAATTATACCTTTGTAGCTAAGTCGGATTGTCCATTGCTAAATATTAATGTCCATTCGGGGGATGTTTTTTGCCAACTCCCGCAAAAATTTCAGCCCAAAAAGCCATATAAATTTGAAGTCTTCATCCAGAGCAAATAAACAAGTCCTCACTCTCTTTTCTCTCAACTCTCTCATTACCCGCTGCCTCCACGCACAAATCAAGGTAGAATTATCTTCTCTCAAAAATTTTGTGCAGATTTTAAATCATCACAGAATAAATCTGTCCCATCATATATAAAAAGGGCACCATAAATTGAGGGTATCCCAGTCACATCTAATAATACAAATCTATAATTTTGTATTCTACTGTATTACTTTTCTAACCCATGTGATGTGAGAGATGCTTTAGACCTTCTTCAACGCACCACCATGGCGTGCTGCCCTAACGTTGACCTCAACTTCAGACTTCCATCTTAAGACTACCCGCACTCATGAACCTCTATTTTCATACTCTATAGATCATGGTCATTAAGATTCTTTCCTCTATACATGCTTTCTTCTACACCCATCAACCTCTATCATCCTTACTCTATACCAACAACCAGCAGCAGCAGTGGCCCACATGTTTGAAAATAAATTTTATCTAAATATATTCATGTGAGATCTGTTTTCAAAGATTTATTGAAACGAATTTAATGTTGTAATCAGAATTTAATTTGGTTTTTTGATTATCTTTTTGAGATCTTGTTTAATATATTCCTATGAGATATTGTTTTGAGATCATTAGTACGTGGAGGGTTATCTTTTTCCAAGGGCAGCACAGCTCTATAGCCAGCGTTGGCCCTGCCCTTGGCTAGCGTGCTGAGCCCAAGGCACATCCTGTGACTCCTAAGACATGCTACTTTTCATGGTGAATCTGCAGAAACTAGCTGGGCCTGTTTTTCCTAGCTTCGCTATGAATCTTATAATGAACTACTGTAGGCATGTTGGTGGTGGTCCTTTTAGGCGTGCTACTAGATCTGTATTTGCCTATCTCTAAAATGAGACCCATTAATAAAGAACCTAAATCCCAAAAACGTCTTCAACCTAATACCTATGGTCTGCAATAGAGTACGTATATAGAAGATCCACTTTTAGAGGGCATTTACATTTTTGCAAAACGTCATGTCCATGACATGGGTGTGCCATTCGTAATGATGGCAAATATGTAAAAACACCTATTTTGTGTATGGGAAGAGGTATAACCCAAGTATAAGTATCCTCTCTTTGACGATCAATTTACACATGGCTGAAACTTTAGTAGTAGAATTGGTTTTTAGTACCTTTTTAATCTTTTGTTATCTTTATGGCTCAAAACTTTGTTTTGAGATACACTAGACCCTTTCTTTCGGTTTTGTAATAACGAAAAACTATATGCATTGCTTAATACAGAGACTAGGATAATAATATATTCTTTTAAAAAAAAAAGGAGTTTTGTTGTTGGAGAAGACAAAAAATTAGGTATTAAACTCTTTGCTTATAGCGCTAACTAAAAGATGTATGAGTTTTGTATTTTGGATCGCGGTTGTTGGAGTTATAATAGGTCCTGCCTCTGGATATAAAACACCCCTATTGAAAACTGTTTCACCTGCACACTATTATAGAATGGATAGGGGGTGTCTAGCAACGTCGCATTTTTTAGTAAAGGTGTCTCTATATAAACCACCCGTAAAAAATGGTTTCCAAAATGACCCATGTCTAAAATTCCTGTTTTAGAGGCGCTTTATGTTTTCTATCGTTTTTAGAAATGTTCCTATATTTAGACGTGGCTAGATTTATGTCTCTAAAAATAGGTGCATCATGGTAAGTATTATAACTTAAACGAAGTCAGAAGAAGACAAATTTTAAATGAAAAATATTTATCTCGAAGAGCTCTACAACTTTTAGTTTACAAATTTTTATTCCGTTTGAAATCATTAGAATTCACAAATTCTATTTGAAATACTTCTATTTTGAAATAAAACAAACATTTTAAATAACTTCAAACAGAGAAATGACCATAACTAAAGTTATGGATCTCAAAAAAAGATCTAAAATATTGTATTTTATAAAAATTTTATTTCAAATAATCTAGGAGCCCAAAATGCATTGAAATGGCCAAAACTAAAGTTATGGATCTCAAAAAAAGGTCTAAAATATTGTAGTTTATAACATTTTTATTTAAAATAATCTAGGAGCCCAAAATTCAATTTGAAGTCCTATATTTTAAAATTCAATTTTTTAACAACCTGGAGAAATGATAAAGCCAAAGTTATAAATAGCAAACAAATACAACTTTGTAGTTGTCAACTTTTTATTTGAAATAATTTATTCAAGAAAAAGATGTTTGAATGTTCCATAATTTTAAACCTTTTTGAACCATCTCGATGGAGAAATGACCAAAACCAAAGTTACAGTGCTCAACAATATACAACTTTTTAGTTAAATTTTTTTTGTATGTAAAAACATTTGGAATCCTAAATATTCATCTGAAAAATCTAGTAAAATGAATACAGAAGAAATATTCTACCCTTAGTCACAAGTGATTTTAGGTGTATTGGTTATTAGTTTTTTTTTTTGAGAAAAGTGTATTGGTTATTAGTGAGGTACGGTTGGAAGTGTCAGTATTCCCAACCAAACTGATGGGCGACATCCACAAGACTTTCAAGATTGTGCATGGAAGGGATCTTGGGTGCTGATGGGCGTGCTTTGCTAGGCTCAAAACTCAGTTCCTTCAGCAACAAAGAGGGATCACTGTAAGCATATTACTAAGCTTATACTAGAGAAAACATTTATGTTGGTTGCAAGAAGAGGGTAATATTAGCTCCTGTTTGAAAATATTGAAAAGGGACTACTACTTAGAATCCAATATTAAAACTGATGCTTCCTGGGTTCTGATCATTTTGATTTGAATTCCTTTGTTCTTGTGTTTGAGCAGAAAGTACACATGACCGTGTTCATTAGGCATTACAAGCTCCTTGAAATGTACTCAACCTTTGTTGTGCCTATTCTGAATTTAGCCCGGTGCGTGGTGATGGAGATTGTGTTTCTACAGGAGCTTCATATTCCTACCTTGTAAGTGCCCCTCTCTTTTCCTTTCAATAACATTTATGTTTAGTGGTTAACACAATAGTTTGTGTCACTCTAAAACAGGAGCAAGTTCTTCATAGGTTGGATACACATGAGGACCACCGTCTTCTTGCCATATGTTCTGAGGCATAAAATAGGTTGGATACACATGAGGAGCAATTAACATAAAGATGGGAGGCATCAGCTGTTCTGAGGCAGGACGATTGGAGGTTATGAGCATCCTTGAATTTAATTCCTTGATTCTTATTTAAAGCCTCTTGCCATATGTGTAAGACAATATTGAGTAGGCTACTAACCTTATATACAGTTCATCTAAAGCATTCAACTTGTAGGAGAACTGTTTTTTGTTACTGACAGAGGGAGTGGATTTTGGAACATTTATAAATGGGTAAGCATTTTTCAACTCTTGAGCTTTTCTAACAGTGTTGTAACCGTATTTTGCTCACACAATTTAATTGAGATTAGTAATAAATTCAGACTTTCGTAACCCATGTGACTCATGAATGAACTAAACTTGTTATTATAGAATAGAGGGTCATAGAATATTTACCCAGTTTCAGTACAGCTACTACATGCTTTGATGCAATTGTTTCATAAACGGGTTCACTGCAAGATGTGGCTGCATACAATATATACAATCAGAAGCATGAAACATCGCTAACTGATTTTTTTTTCTGAAATATGGTACAATAGTCTTGGTTCCTGCTGTAGTACATGGACATCAATCTGCAACAGATAGATGGGAAGTGGATCAGTCATGAAATGCATAAACAATTGATAGCCAAAAGCGGTTTGAAACTCACCAGTGTTTATGCTTGTTAGATACATGTGCATCGATGAAATTGACACACCGGTGTCATCAATATGCTGCTGCTCTGCTCGCTATAGTTTACTCAATGTAGAGGCAGGCCAAGTCAATTAACAAAAACAATTAAGGAGGTGGTCAGGCGCAGCATAGTGAAAATGCAGTGCAGAGATAAGTAAGTGCAATTGGCACACAATATGCAGATCTTTGGCTGAAACAAAACCAGTAACAAAGTAAGAGAACGAAGTGAAGAAGAGAACACAAACCTGGCTTTAGTGTCAAATCTAGAACTGTAGGCAATAATAATGCAATTTTCGTCTCTTGAGAATAATGTGCTATCAGTACTGCATCTTGGACAAGCACTGGTTGTTGTGTACTCCTTTTCACCTGTAGGCTACATCTGTTTCCTATGTTTGATGATGGATTAGCAATCTGAATGGGTCAATCTAATTCTGTTCTTTTTTGGCAGGTTTAGATTCCTTCTCAGCAGGTGTTCGATTACAGACCAGACAGTGGTGATAACAGTGTTTCACATTTTCTTTTGTATGGAGACATGAATCTTAGCATTGATAAATTGCTCTACACATGGCATTAGTCTGCCCTGTAGTGTGGACAATTTGACATCGATGCAGCATTTAACAATTATTTTTTAATAGACAAGTTAACAACGTATTTTTTATTGGTTTGCAAGGTAACATTAGTTCCATTACATATGTGATACTGTCAAGTTAGTTACTTTCTTGCCTCTATTTGTTTGTTCAGGTTACGAGCTATAGCTTTGATTATGATGGACATCACTTCTCATGCAGATTCTCAAGATCATGTGCTGATGTGCATCTACAAACATGTAAGTTCCCTCTTCATGCCAAGATAGTGTTGCTGAATTGTTACCTTGCTGCTTGTTTGAAGTATTCACCAATGACCAATGCAAAGGGCTATATTTTGTAACACTGGAGATGCTAGACTTGGGAAAGATATTTGTTCTCCTTTTTACTCTCTCTACCATGCATCTGTCGTCACTAGCTTGGTGGTTGCTGACATGATCATGCACCATAGAATTGCCTATTTTTGATCTGTCACTAGCTTGGTGGTTGTTTGAAAATGTCAAGGGGCAGTAATGCTTCGCTTGCACAATGACAATTCTGTGTTCTTTTTGGAAAAAAAAACATTTTATTAGTCCATGTCTCCTTTTAGCTCTCTTGAACATATTACTGTTAGAAATATATACTGCTCATGAGAATTTTTAACGTGACACCTCGTGTTTTCTTAACCATTTATATGATGAAATATTCATTTTTGAGTAAGTACTGAGGTAATTTTCTCATCAGGTGCAGCAAGGAACTGGCTATTGTGAGAACTGAATTCAATGATACACAGGACAAGTTGAAGGATATGTTTGAGGTATTTCCTAATATGGTCTCAAACTTTAGATCATCTTTTGTGTGCCTAAATATTCAGCACATAGTTTTTCTTAAAAAAACAAAAGTTCTGTTATTTCGGCACTAAACTTTCTCAGATTGTATGACTGGTATGTCGGCTTTCTGCTCAAGTAGCCTAATTGTAGTTCGTTTGCAGGAGGACCACACTCCAAAACGAGTTGTTGAGATTGTTGAGATGCTGAGAAGAGGCGAAAAACCCGGTGTGACAAACACTTGTATTTTGAGCTGATGTTTTCTTTGTTTGAGCTAATGTTTAGTGGCAAGCTCTTTTTATTTTAGCAGTCAGTGAAGGACCTAAACCTATGACAACCGAAAGAATTGACCACCGTACTATGTAATTTATTGTGTTGTATTAGGTTTTGTTATTGGCCATTTGATGATGAGATCATATTACTTGATATATCTTGAATTTAATGATGAGCCTAGCAGCTTGATTACCTGATGGTTTGTTTTGTAACAAGGAGCATTTTTTCTTAAAATATTTTTTAGTAAGAATTAATTATGAAAGTATTTTTTTCTTGATAGAGATCAAGAGGGGATGGTTGACGCTTGTTGTTTGTAATTGCATCCTTTTAACTGAAACCGTGACAACGCACGGGCACTATACTAGTTGGTTATTAGTGGGGTGGCAATGGGAATTGCAGTTAGCAGTTTTTTTGAGAGTGCACGCTTCGAATTCCATCGTAAGCTTCCGTTTTACCAGCTCAGAGCTGAACTGGCCGTTCACCATGCCCACTCGCGCCACCTTTCCCGGATCAACTCCCTCCGACTCTCTCCATTCCATGCACGTACCGCAATGCATAGCCTGTGTCGTAACTGCTCCATGGATCTTCGCCGCCGCCTGCCCATCTCTGACAGAGTCCGCGCACTACCACAACAGCAGTTATTAACAGTGGTGATAGGGTAGGCAGAGAGACCGCATCATGGTCTAATCTGATCACCTTCCAGATCGAGCTCCTCGCCACTTCCACGTCCCAAATCCAATGGCGAGAGCGCACCTACCTCCTCCACGTCCAAGCACAGGCCGATCGTCGTCGTGGCCTCCTCCTCCTTCCCGGCGCTCCTCTACGCCGTGTGGATCACGGCCGTCGTCGGCGTCTGCCTGGCGCTCTGCACCATGCACTCCCGCAAGCCCTCGTCGTCGTCGTCGTCGCGCCGGCGCCGCGGCGGCTGGCGTCCCGCGTCGTCGTCGTCCAACTCCAACCACCGCTGCGGGTCTAGGGAGAGCAACGGCGCCGCCGGCAGCGTTGGCACGGCCGCCGCAACCACGCCAGCCAAGGTGTCCCCGACGCCGAGCCACACCGCCAAGGCCAGCGGGGCTGACGTCGTCCCAGTCACGGTGATCGACGTCGGGACGCACGGGCCCATCCCGCCAACGTTCCTGCCGCCGCCGGACCCGCTCCCGCCGCGCCGGAGCCTGTCGTCGGCGGCGAGGCACACCCGGTTCGCCGAGCAGGTCGGGAGGATACGGTCGATGCGCCGCGGCGGATCGTCGGGGGACGCCACCGCCGCTGCCGGCGCGGAGGACGATGTGTTCGTGGAGTGCCACCGTGGCGGCGAGGTCGGGGAGGAAGGCACGTTGTGGACCAAGACGATCATCCTCGGGGACCGGTGCCGCGTCCCGAGCAGCAGCAGCGACGAGGAGGGCGGCGTCGACAGCGTCAGGATCAAGAAGTGGAAGAGCTATCGGCCGCCAAGGCAGCCGCGGTCGGTGCCAGTCACCAGGAGCAACCCTTCGCCGGCGTGCCAAGTGCCGGCGCACGCAGTAGGCCGACCAATCCACGCTTCTAGGCTTCTAGCTAGCTCCCACGGCGGGACGAGGACCCAATGCATAGGCTGAATTCTTCATTTCCCTTTCACGGACTTCCTACACATTTCTTCCTTTGATTGTTGGTTCTTAAGGAGTACTTTGCAACAAAATATGCTGTCTTGTTTATAGTGATCTACCATTGTAGGGTTGCTTTTATGATAGCCTTGAACCAAAACGATTTTCTTCTTTAAGTTTAGTTTTTGTTACTAATCACAGTACATGGATGCACATATAACCTTATTCCTATGGGCACCTCTAAAAAATTAAAGACCGAACCAATAGAGTCTCGAGATTAACAAATTAACAATACCTTGCTATCGATGGATATATCAGCTAACACTAAAAAGTAGCTATCGACTGGAATATAAGTGAAAAGAAAAGAATCTCACTCTCATCGGAAATATCGGCTAACACTAAAACATGTTAAATTTTATCCTAGGATCTATATCAACGGCTACATCAACTAACATTGAAACAACACGGTTAAATTCTAGTATCTGGATCAACTGTATTCTGAGTACTTTTCCCAGCGTTCCAGTCATGGCTCAAATTTGAACTCTACACAAGCAAACAAGATGAGATCTTATATATAGTTTAGTTATTAGGAAAAATGTAACGCATCATAGAAATGGCTAACCAGATAAGAACACCCTAGGGAAACTTTTACTCTCTAGGGTATCAAATAGAACCCTAGGTACATAGATATTTCCTTAGAGCAGTTCTGTAACCCTAGGAAACAAATTAACCCTAGGGAAACAGGTAGATTCCAGCAGTGAGATATCACTCTGGTCTGTACCAAGGTGGTCAGAAATGACTATCTGTGCATGTCCGTCATAGCTTTGCTCAATCAAACAAGGTCAGCCGGTGATCAAGAACACATTCAATAGATATAGAGCCCTTTTTGCTCCACATTTTGAGATGCATAGGGAACAACTCTGCACGCACAGGATTCTCACATCCTTGGATGAAAATCACCTTAAATTACTTACAAATTCCACGCATACAGAAAGGAGCAATGCGACCGAGCTGACACAGCTCAAGATAAGATATTACATCCGGAAAACGCTTAAATAGAGTCCTCAAATATGGACAAACCAGAACCTGTACAGACCTAAAACATAGTTATGATGCCTTTTGTTAAGACAAGCTGCTCCAGAACACAGACAGCCCTTTATTTCGCCAACCACTGTGCAGTGCTAGGTCAACAAGTGCCCTTGCTCCTCCAGCAGGTAGCTTGGAAATTACGTACTTGCTCTTCATCTGTACTTCAAGATATAGACTGTACACGTCCACAGGATCCAAAAGATGCTAGTAGTGGATCCTATCATTGGCATCAACATTTAGGCCTTGGATGCCCCTTAGAGTGGACTCATAGTTCTTGGTGTTGGGCATGAGCCTGCCAGACAACGAAACTCCAGAGCGGTCCAAGTACTCCATGGTCTGTGAGGTCCTATGTGGGGGAGCATTTCTTTGGAAAGCCCCTAGGCTTCCATCTGGTGTACGACTCGTAGTAAAGCTTCATTGGTTGGAACTCGGCTGCTAGGAACAGCAGGGCGCCCTCAAAGATCCGCTTGACCGATCCAAAATAGATGAACTGGCAAACTATAAGTCATTGGAGGGGGTCAGACATTGCATAGTAAAATCTCATGCACCAAAAGAAGCAGTTGTCAAGTCAGCAATGTAAAACAACAAAAGATGAAAATAAGAACTCACCACGGCATCTTTTGATGTGGACACTTCTTGTCTAACTGGAGATTTCTGCTTTGCCAAGCTGCCTGCATTTATTCCTGCAGGTGGAACCTGGCGTCGCAAGGGATCATCTGACCACCCATTTCTCCGTCCCTCTTCAGTGGCTAAATTAATTCTGGAGACAGTTAGCCCTAAGCAGACCCAGCCAATTCAAAAAATTGATGGACATAACCACAAAAAATCAAAGAATGTGAATTCAACAGAAACATTAGGAAATAGTATCCATAAAGAATAATCTTTTGAAAATCCATGAGTATCAAATTGTTTGGAGTGATTTATAGTTCCTTTTGCCATAATGGTATATTTTTAATTGGTGCTGGTATAGTTTTAATCAAGTTGTTTGTTATAATATTCTTCATCAACAATTGATGTTGCAGCTCATTTTGCAGATTCATGAAGCTTCCAACTCGTGCTTATAAAATATCCAGGTCCACACATATCAATGGTAGGAGCAGCTGAGTAAGAAACTAATGTCACATCAATCACATGACAGGCGCACCTGACAATCCATTATTATTTGCCATTGGAGCCATCCTGGAGCTTTGACCCGGTGCTGCAGCCTGTAACACTTGATCATGTGCATAAGATATTCACCCATAATTGTAGACAAGTAAAGAAAGCGAGCACTATAGATTGTACCAACCATTGCTCGTGGTGGAATGGTCATTTGCGATTGCTGGTACTTAAGAATTGTCCAGTCAAAAACATAATCATACTGAAATCCTGCAGATACAAGAAACTTCCTCTTAGAAGGATCTCCAATGGAGCATTTCCTGAAACAGAATGTTGAGAAATAGTAGCAGTCAAGTCATAAATATCAACCCTCTCGAATAAAAAGGTCTCTGAACAGTCTCTTCAGGTATTGATAGTCAGGCCCATCATCAAAACGCAGTGCACGGCAGTGATGGAAGTAGCATGCAAATTCAGAAGGGTATCCATGACAGAGAACCTGCAAATAAGAAAATCGTAACAACCTCCAATTGCTCAATAGCGATAATTGAATTTTCAGTAAGAAAATCACCTCAACTGAAGTCGCGATCTTTCTTTCACTAATTTTCTCATACTTCTGTTTCTTGGTCCCAGCTTTTAGACCTTGCCAAGGAAGACTGCACAATAAGGGCTATTGTTAGTACACAACAGATAACAAGAGGCAGAAGTATAAGGACAGAAAAAAGAAGCACCCATAAGACCAACCTTCCTCTTAAGAAGTACATGAGTACATATCCAAGCGATTCCATGTCATCCCTCCTGCTTTGTTCTATTGGCAAAGCAGAAAAAAAAGTATACTATTTGTGAATCTCAGAGTAACAGAAACAAAACAAATCGAATACTCAACTTGAAATGTTCTTTTATAAAGAAGCTTGAAATTTTAACCTACCAATTCCGAGATGAGTGTTTACACTTGCATATCGTGCTGTCCCAGTCAAATTTTTGTTCTCCCTGCACTTCAGTAGATAAATGTCATACATCTTTCTAAGGCAGGGCAAATAGCATGCCTTTGTAATTCATATCTACCCATCTATCGACAAGATCAAATATACAAACACAACATGGCTACAGTGCCCAGTGAGGAAAAATCAGGAAGTACATCACCAATATCATGGTGCAAATAGAAAAGAAAGAATGTTAAACTGTCGCCTCAGAGTCACAGATTGATGAATTGCGACATATTACCTGTATGGAATGTGCTGGTTTGCACTGTCCCTGTATTTCTTTGCCAATCCAAAATCGATCACATATGCCTGGAGAAGAATGAAGAGAATGTGAATATCCCAACTATCCAAGGGAAGGCCCTCAAACCTATAACTATAAGTACAAAAACTGTGCCTACATAAGTGAATACAACATGCTAAAAGACTTGCCTGATTTGTTCTCTTGCCAAGGCCCATGAGGAAATTGTCTGGCTTAATATCTCGATGTAAGAATGACTTCATATGAACATACTGGATCCGGTTGATCTACAAGAAATTGAAATTAAAAACTCTGATGTAGACTAAACCAGCAAGGACTATGTTATATAATAATAAAGTTTACGCTTGCACTCAGTTATATAATGTACCAACTGATCTGCAAGCATCAGAACGGTCTTTAAGGACAGTTTTCTGTTGCAAAAGCTGAAAAGGTCTTCAAGGCTTGGACCCAAGAGATCCATAACAAGAACATTGTAGTCACCCTCGACACCAAACCACTTGACGTTTGGAATTCCAGCTGCACGAGAAAACAAAATGTAAGTTATAGTAACCTTAAGAAAATGAAAACAATAAATGTATGAAAGCCCAACTAGAAAGAAGCATGTATTACTTCCACCCTGCAGTATCCTATACAGCTTTGACTCATATAGCAACTGAGGATGTTTTGTCTTCACATTTTCCTGGACAAAACACAAACGGGTCTTGTCAGTAAGCACAGTCCAATCCCTGTAGTTGTTTAAAGAGATCATCAAGATGGGACATCCTAACAATTCCTATGAAAATAAATCATTTTCAGCGCACACCATAATGAAATGGGTGACGTTTAGAACAGAAGAAAACAAACTAATCATTTTCAGATAGGAGCCAAAACCTGATGTTCCTTTCCCTTTTTTTTTCTTTTTGTTAAAGAAATAAGGAAGTGGACTACATTAATGCTGCGAAGTATATATAAAAAGTGTTCAGCTGTAGTTCAGTAACTACACAAAATCTATTATGAAGTTTTAACTCCATGAAACTAACATGAGCTGAGTTCATTAACTGCTAGTCCAAGGTTGCTATGAAAGTGAGTTGCAGGCAGAACTATGACTCACAAAACATATATACGAAGCAACAAATAAACATCTGTGATCAATAATCTACCATTAGAATTCGACAGATTAACCATTCCACACTAGATTTAGTTGATATTTACTTGAGACATAATATCCAACCACTTACGATAACTACACTAATCGAAAGTATGCACATTATTAGAAAAAAGTGGCATCACTCCACTTAACAAATGTAGAACACAAACATCAAAACGGATTATCACTTTGTATGAACGGTGAACTCACCAGCTTAATGGCGACCTCCTCGTTGGTCTGCACGTGAGTACCTGCAGCAACAGCGCCAAACAAACAGCACAACCATCAGCACCACGGGGCAAGGGCAAAGGCGCGAGCTTTCGCACGGGAGCGCAACATCAAAGCAGAGGAACCGGCGGCACGAACCGAGGAAGATCTCCCCGAAGGATCCGCTGCCGAGCTTGCGCCCGAGGCGGAACTTGTTGGCCACGCGCGGCTCCATCGGCGCGTCCCCGCCTACCGGTCAGTGGACGACAGCTGCCGCCCTAGGCCGCGCGGGTACAGGGCATCCGGAGACGGAGGAGAGGTTGGGGACTGCGAGCTTTAGGGTTTGGAGGATCGGAATGCGGCGGAATTGGGGATTTGTCAAGGCGGTGGTGCTACGTTTTCGCGAGAGAAGAGCAGGAGCAAGAAAGTCACGTCACCTCATCGGCTTGGGGAGGGAATTAGTGGAAACTCGAGGGGTAGCGGCTGGAAAGTACTAATAATAACGTCTAAAAATAACTTCAAGACTCTTTAGGGGGTGTTTGGGACTGCTCGCTCCCGTTTTTCCAGCTCTCCGCTCCAACTCCGTGTTGCCAAACACGTCCGGCTCCGAAACTCCGCCTCCGCAAAAACGTGAAGCTCGAAGGCCAACTCCACGCTTTTTTTCTAGAAGAGTACCCCGCGGCACTAGCTTTTAGAGTTTTATACTCCCACATGGAGTTGTGCAATAATTACCCATGATGCCACTCATTAATCACGGAGTGCATGTTGCATGTTGCGTCCTCTACCTTGTCTAACGGTAGATTGCTCGTAGTCCATTTCTCTCTTTAGCTTTTGTGTTGCATACTTGAGCCATCCAATTTTGATTAGTCAAGAACTTTGGTGTGCATCCGTGAAATTCAAGAAATAATCATTGATGATTTACAGCCAAGAACAAACGAATTCTGCTCTAAACGCCTTCTAATTTCTTGGTGTGTACGCATGTATACAATACAAATTTATTAATACCTTTGAATATGTTTGTATGGTGAGTATCTAATTTTAATCAAGGGCATAATAGACTATTTACATGAAAACAATCTATTCTAGAGCGGAGCGTAGCCGTGTGCAAACAAGCACCATCTACTCCATAAACTCCATAGTGAAGCTGCTCTATGATAGAGTTTGTGGAGTAGAGCTGAAAAAACGGGAGCGGAGTAGTGCCAAACACCCCCTTAATATATATTTTTTTCTAATGCTAGGTAAATATCCGTGCGTTACAACGAGAATAACATATGCTAGATGAGCACCTCATTGGTTGCTGCGGATTTGCATACATGACCACTATATAGTAATGCGAACAATATACAGAGAAACGAAAGAGAACACAAAAGTTATTGCTAATAAAATAAAACCAAATTTTATGAAATATTTAGTGATGCTCTATAGTATATACGATGGGCGGTGAAATCATTTTCTTAGGCCGTTTTCTTACATAATATGATGGATAATGACATTATTTTTTAGTGGGTGGGTTGGACAACTTCTATTACTAGGATATAACCCGCGATTTGATGCGGGATTTTCTTTAAAAATAAATCTGTTATATAGGTATGTAGATGACTTGTATGTGAATAGATTGAAGATTTAAAATGCTTCATATGATAGAGGTGATATGAATATGTTTTTTGATTTAATAAGAGATGACATGGACTTGAGTGAAGAATGACATGGACACCTTGGTTAAGAGATAGAGCATGAAGAGAGAATGTCACTTTGGTGAGATGATGTGGATATCTTGCATGAAGAGAGAAATCCTCTAGTGAGGTTTATCTTTATAAGAGTTATAAATTAGCAGATGATGTGGATCATTGATTTTGTAGTGGGGTTTTATTTAGTGTTTATACTTAGTGACATGGTAGGCATGTACTTAGTGGAGCATTACGGGATGACGTAGAGGGAAAGCTCATAACATGGTGTACCGATATGCTAGAGAATTAGATAGTGGGCATTAGCTTTATAGAAATTTAAGAATTTAAAAATTTAAGATTTAGGATTTAGGATGTAGAATTTAGGATTTTGGATATATATGAGCATGAGATACCATAATCATGATGTTCGGAACATCAATGTAACATAAGTCTCCATCAAACATAGATAGTTAAAATATAACACCAAATTTTTATAGAAAACTAAACATCAAGTTTGTATCACTTTGTCTACGATCATGCCCGTGCGTTGCGTTGCATCCAGAGCAAAAAAATCACAAATTATTATGGTTTCTTGCTACAACACACATGGATTTATCTAGTTTGAATTTAAACATGTGTTGTACTATTATTACCAAAATTTGGCCCACTTTCTTCGTAACCATAGCAAAAAATATGCTTAGGACGTCAACCAATTCTAAAAAACAGATAGACTTTTCCTCATCTGTAATCACTTATCATCACATGGATTAGCACATGCCAAAGAAGCTTCATTCTTTGATAGCAAGCATTTTAATCTATGTATTTTTGTCCGACCATGAACATTTGAAGAGAACAATAAGGAAAATCTATATCACCCTGAATTTTGATACCCGGAATACTTAATCCCTTAACCTACAAAACTGATTTTCCCCCCTCGAACTTTGAAAAGCGGTCAAATAATCCCCTGGGGTGGTTTGGCTGGGTGGTTTTGCTTAGGTGGCAGCCAAGTTGGTCCGGTTTGGACACACAGCCAGGCCCGCTTGTTAGATCCCTACTGAACTTTATAAAAAAATGACCGCGCAGCCCATTCACATCCCCTCGGCAGCCGCCGCCCACGGATCTCCCCCCGACAATCGCCGCCCACGGGCCATGCCTCCTGCCCACGTTGCGCTTGCCCATCGCGCGAACGTTGCCGAGACGGCGTCTCCTCTGCCTCTGGCCTCCCTCCGCCGTCCCTGGCTCCAGCCACCTTGTCTGCCACCGCACCGGCTATGGCGTTTCCACTCCATCTTCGTTGTTCGCCTTTGCCTTGTCTCTGGCGTCAACTTGCCCGCCCCGCGCACGTACCAGCGAGCTCCGTGTCGAGGACGCACCCGCACCGGGTGAGCTTCGTGTCCAGTACACACCCGCACCGGGTGAGCTCCGCATCAGGTTGGTCGCGTGTCGCGCTGCTCCACGCGCCGGTGAGCTTCGGGTCGAGGTCGAGGAGCAGCACCGCACCGCATAGGTGAGCTTCATGCCATGCCAGCCACATACCGCGTTGCTCCCTGTCAACGACACCCTCGCTGCATGCGCTACACTACTCCCCGCGCCGCACACCGCACCATGCTGACGAGATGCTCTCCCATGTGAGCGTTGAGGTGAACCGGTCCGCCTCCCCTTCTGTTGCGGCTGCTATTGATGGCGATTGCTGCGACCGCCACAACCCGATGAGGCGGGTCCAGGGGCGTGGCGGCCGTGGAGATGTGGAACACAGTCGCGGTGTCAGCAGCCCCGACGAGGCGGAGCATGTGTGTGCTCTCGGTGGTCGTGACAAGGCGGAGCAGTGGGAGAAGAGAGGGGCTGAAGGTGGAAGATGAGTAGGGGTTATTTTACCAAGTTGTACTGCCACATAGGAAACCTAGTGCCACATAAAAAAAATCACCCAGCCAAACCGCCCTAGGGGGTTATTTGACTGGTTTTCAAAGTCCATGTGGCAGGAAAACCGGTTTTGTAGGTTATTAGGGATTAAGTATTTCAAGTTTCAAAGTTCGTGACCTAGACTTTTCTGAACAATTAAGGAAGAGTAAAATACAAACCGATCCTGAACTTTGGGGTGTCACCCTTACCCATAAACTTTTAAAACGTTCCTAAACTTAATTTTGGTCTCGAATTAGCCCACTAAGAACCCATAACGCCCATTTTATCAGCCAAACCCCTTAACCATAATGCAAATAGGTCCCTGGAATTCCAATTGTCCATTCGGTTACTCCCGATCGCCATCCGTACGTCATTCTGTCTCCTGACCGCGAACCCAGCTACGGGCCTCCTCCTGATCCCGCGCGCGACGGGGCTCCTCCCGGCCGCGAGACTTTGACAGTGTGGCGCTCGGCTCCTCAGCTTGTCTAGATCGCACGGCACTGTAGCTCCTCCCGATCCTGATCCTCGTCTAGATTGCGCGGCGTCTGACGCATCAACTTCCTCGCGGATGATCAGGCGGCGTACGTGGATGAGTTGTCTAGGGTGCGGTTCACCATGGCTGCGCTTCTATGGCGCGGGTCCATTCATGTTTGTGATCAGACGAGTTATTTCTTTGCTTTGATGTTCGTCTAAAATAATGCTTGAGAGTGCGTTCATGTTCTTGGAGATACAATAGCCAGCATTGATGTGTTTTCTTCCTAGAATAATGGAGTCCGTGCTATACTATTCAGTTCGTCAGGCTCTGTTTCTGGCGTACATTGCCAATGCCAAGTATCGGCAATGGGCTGATTCTGGCGTAAAAAAAATTCAGCATCCGTGTAGAGCCATGTATCGCACGCGTACATAATATGATAGGCGTACAAAAGAAATTTCAGCATCCATATACACGTCGAGGCCGAGATGCTGGTCATTTGCCAGAATGCTGGTCATTTGCCAGATGCATCGGCTGTGAGTGTCCATGATGGATCAGAACGAGAGGGCAAGTCGAGAAGCAGTATTTTTTTTCAAAGAAATTAATAAGAAAGGGGGTTTTCTGTTAATATTAAAGAGGTAAAGACCCGTTAGGGGCTGATTGAGATCCAAAATAAGTTTAGACATTCTAATGATATACTTTAAAAGTTTATGAACCGGGATGATACACCCTATAAAATTGAAGGACAGGGTTTGCTTTGTATTTTACTCATTAAGGAATATAAGTAGTGGTTTTAGGTTTCTTCTGCCGCCGCCGTCTCTCAGATCTTGCGGAGACGCTCCTGCTCCTCCAGTTTGCACTGAAGATCGCTATCCCCAGTGATCCGTCAGCCATGAGCCGATCCTTAGTCCTTGCCAGTCCGCCTCTGTACCCCGACGATTTGGATCCGCCTCCAGCTTCCATCCTCATCGACCCGTGCGGCTACATCGACGACCGGACCAACGCCACCACCGCCGAAGGCGTCACAAGCAGCGGCAAGCGCATCAAGATAACCTTCTGGGTGGTTAACCCGCCGCGCTGCTCCTGCTTCACAGTCTACAGCCCTGATTTAGAGAACACCGCATTCGGCGGCATCCCCATGCTCCTCAGCACGGAGGACGACGTCGCCTTGCTTCGCGTCCCGATCTGCCCTCTGGGTCAGGACGGTGTCGCGCGGAACAACGACCACTTTATCTATCAGGCCGGAAACGAGAACAAGCCCCCGTCGCTGGATTTGATCCCCAAGGCTCCCAACCGACTCTTCTTGGACGAACAAAATGCTGGTCTCCTGCGCTGCCGTGCTGGTAACATGTATTTCATTGCTCTACTCTGCTGGGCATTCCGCCCTGGAAAGTACAAACTGCACCTCTACAACTCCGAGAGAAAGACATGGAGCTGCAAGTTGATGTACCTTGCTTCATCATCAGAACAGAAATTGCTCTACACATACTCCAGCAAGGTGATCAGTATTGGAGGGAAGCTTGGGTCCATTGGCTGGGTTGACCTCTGGCGAGGCATCCTCATATGTGACGTCCTCAAGGATAGCAACGAGCTTCGCTACATCCCACTACCATCTCCATTGGTGCCCATGACACTCAGGGGTCCTCCATTGTTTGTTCGGGACATCATTTTTGTTGAAGGCTACATCAAGTACTTCGAGATGTGTGTACATGTCGGACCTGAAGGCTGGAAGGCAGCCACATGGAAAAGGAAGGATTCTTGGAATGAGTGGAAGAAGGACTGTGTGATCGAAGTTTCCAATTACCCAGCACATACCAACCCTGATCTGAAGGAGGCTGAAACCAAAGACCTGCCAAACTTGAAGGGATTCTACTCAGGTTATCCAGCCCTGAGCCACCATGATTGTGGTGTTGTTTACATCTTGGACAGACACAACCTCGATGACACAAATGTAACTGTGGTTGCTGTTGATATGAGGAAACAAACTCTAAAGGGTGTGGCTGATTATTACTCTCCAAGGCCGCTGGGTTACAGTCTCGTCTACCTCGGAAGTGCTATCTCCAAACATCTGTGCTCCACCAGAGGGAATGCTACTACTGAGTACTGACACAAGTAAGCACGAAACTCTGCAATTTGGCAATCAAGGAGGTCCAAGGAAGAATGTGCAGTCTCATATGAGTTCTAAAAAAGTAAGTGTAGAGGAAGATGTCGTCGTTGTAAGCAAGCTGACAAGCTACAAGTTCCTGAGAAAAATGATATCAACTGAATTCCTGCCACAAGTTTAAAGAAAGGCATGCCCGTTGTAAGCAGGAGAAGCAAGGTGTGCTCGAAATCTAGTCGCGACTAGTTCTGTGTGTGGTCTAGAGGCGTGTTATGGTAATGCACCCGAAATCAGAAGCTATTCTGTTTCTTTTTCCACGTACCAACATTGTCTTCTGTTTGCTCTATTGGAAGTCGTCAACTATGCCACTTAAAATTTATTATTATCTGCTTACATCATAAAAAAAAGGAATATAAGTAGTGACAACTAAGGAAACAGAAAAAGGATTGGTTCACAGCCATGCTGCAGCACGCGAAATTAAGAAAATGAATTTGATTTAGGAATTCAGAATTAATGCCAAGATGATATATTATATGCTAGTCCACATTAAACTACCAGGTAGTCCATAAGATCTCACAGATCCATAGAATCGCAGTCCAGATCGGACAATATTTTTTCTATCATCAGTCTACTTTTTCTTCCTGCAGTTCAGAGGAAACAAATTAGCTCTACAGCCTGCAAATACTATACATTAGAAGGACTTCAATCTTTTCTCCCGTTCATGTTACTTTTGGCTCACAAAAATTGTTCTAGTAGATGGAAGCCATATTATGTAAACATGAAACAATAAACCATTTTATATTATAATATCATGGTTATCACCCCAACGCCAACATATCACCCACACAGGATTGTTTTTTTCAATCTATAAATTGTATAACAGGAGGTGCCAACAAGATGTCAGAGATTCGTGGCAACTGATGCATAGGACAAAGGAATACCTGGATAATTTCACAAGCATTACATGAGCAAACATATCATTTTCAACAGGGTTGGTGGCATCTCGGATGAACAATGGACCATCTTCCCCTTTAGTGGTGATGAGGCACAATTCAGAGTTTGCGATTTCAGAGGCCTTTGCATTGCTCCCTCGATAAACCACCATTACACTTCAAGACAAATGATCAATCCGTCTCGTGCGATTTCATAGGCCTTTGCATTGCTCCTATAAGTTTCATCAAAGTTGAGATACTTTGACTCTCCAAGATTCTTGGAATAACTTACAATTTGAGACGGATAGAGTATTAATTTTAGAGCTTGTTTTGTTTCGAACACTAAGAGCATGTTATAATCACCTTTTGAATTTATGACAAGAGGAGAGAGGAATAGAGTTTTGGAGCAACATGTCGCCACCAAAAAAAGAGGAGGATGGAGATGGGGAGAGGCGGGCAAGGGAGCATGCAGCGACGGCTTTGAAGGCGCACGGGTCAGGTTGAGGCACAAGGGAGAAGGGGAGGGCAGAGGATGAGGTAGAGGTTGAGGCACAAGGGAGAAGGGGAGGGGAGAGGATGAGGTAGCAGGAGCGATGACGACTTGGAAGGTTGAGGGGGACTCAGCATGGGATCAGGAGGGATACCCTCTCTCAACTCTTAGAATCCATTAGGTTACCTCATCATCCCGATTAGAAGTGTGTTTTAAGGTTTTTTTTTTCATCCTTTTTTTAATTATAAAATTGGCAAATACACATGATAAGATTTTTAAACCAAGAAAAGAAAACCCAAGTTTCAAAAAATTTGGAGAAAAATCTTAGACATTTACTAGGACATGAAAAAGACAAATACAACATTTAGAGATCATGAAAATATCTCTAGAAGCTTCCAAAGACTATATTAAGCTCTAGAAAGATTTGAAAATATTCCAAAAATATTATAATCAATGTGTGCATGCATTTTGAAAACTTTCCACAGCCAAAACATGAGACTGGTATGAATGTGTTCAACATAAAATGCAATATGTTCAACATTAAATGTATATTGCATTCATGTTGGTTTCTTCTCATACTTTTATAGAAAGTTTTTGAAACAGAATAGATATCAATCAGAATATTTAGGAAAATTTTCAATTTTCTATATATTTTTCCATTTCCCTAGAGATAATTCCATTTCCCTAGAGATAATCTAAATTTTTGGAAGCTTCACTAGATAATTTTGCTAGCTTTAACTGTTCTATCTAGATTTATAATGTGCCATATATCTCTATGATTTTTCTTCAATTTATTTAGAGGCCTGCATATATACATTTTTTGTGGTTTAAATGCTTTATCAGCTATTGTCTATATTTTTAACTAAAGAAGGATGAGGTAAAACACGCTTCTTTCCGAGACACGGAGGTAATTTAAACTGTTTTGAGGGTTGATGAGAGAATAATATGCCAGTTCTTAGAGTTTGAGAAAAAATTGAACCACAACGATATTAGTTTTTTCTTAGCAGAACAGCGATGTTGAAGAAACCCCTACATGATCATCACACCTGCTTTCGGAAGCTGAAGAAACCAGCTGAAGAAAACAGCGATGTTGAAGAAACCCCCACAACGATATTAGTTTTTTTTAGCAGAACAGCGATGCTGAAGAAACCCTACATGTTGAAGAAACCAGCGCTGTTTTTTTTAGCAGAACAGCGATGTGGTTTCTTCAGCTTTTCCCGAGTACGCGACATTTTGCTCGAAATATCTGGGCTTGGGCTTTTTTTTTTTTTTGTCTATTATTAGGTGAATGGTAGCACTGCTCATTCCGTGCTTTATAAGCCTAGCCCATTGGGATATGCTTATAACTTTGATGCCTATGTCCCAATTGAGCCAATGCTCAGTACTTGAGATAATATTAATGTTCCTCTTTGATGAGTAGGCAAAGGCGTGAATAGTTAATTGGACATAGCACACATGTTGGAGTGTTGAAGATAAAACAGAATCAACCAAGACGATCCTTGCCGATGTTGTATGCATCCATATACATTTTTTTTGGAGATATGCATGCATATGCATTTTAGGCTTGCAAAAGACACCAAGGCCTTGTTTAGATGGCTAAAAATATGAACCTGATGAATAGTAACTATTTTGTCTTATTTGGTAAATATTGTCCAATCGTAGACCAACCAGCCAAAAGATTCGCCTCGTGATATACAACTAAACTGTGTAATTAGTTATTTTTTAATCTACATTTAATGCTCCATGCAAACGGTTAAACATTGATGTGATGGAGAGAGAGTCATATTTCTAGCCTTTTGCAACCCAACTAAACAAGGCCCAAATTCAGATGAAACGCACATTCTCGAAGCCTGCCTTTTTTGTATCAAATATACCAGAGACAATTTATCATTCAGAGACGTGGATCTTTCATTACCCGTATGCTCTAAAATACATATTAGAGACAGGCTAGTAATTCAGAGATGGTTTTGGTTTAGCCCGTGTTTTAATAAAAGATCAGCGATGTGTGGAATGTCGCCCATCAATGTCACATTAAAGACGACTTTCTCTCGAGCTAGACGATATCCTCTAAATTACCACGGGGCACTATATCTCTGGCAAGGTTGCGTATACTCTGATTTCTAAACTAGTCGATGCTCTAGCTATATTCGATCCACCATCGATACCGCCATGTCAAGCCCGTCCTCATGGCCAAGTTTCCGCCCACACCTTCCGCGCTCATTCATACCTCATCCTCAAGGAACTATGCCTCAACAACGATGCCAAAGTAGATGCGGGGCTCGAAGCCAAGTCAAGTGACATGGTCGCTTCACTTGTTTGGGAAGGTGGATAAGACATCATCACAAACAAAAATAGCAGCAACTAGACATGCACCACCACGGACACAAATAAGCAAAGTGAATCAGAAACGAAATTGCGAGGCACGAAGGGGTTGTAGGGCAGGGAATATGCAAGCCCCAATGCCGCTTGATAAAAAATATGGTTAGATCTAGGTATGGTAACTTTGATTAGGGGAGAACTCGACTTTCACGATCTAGGCTTCGAACCACGTCTGATTTGGACCCCCCACAACCATTATACTACTGCTCCATTGGTTATCAATTACGCACAACACGATTGACCTTGTCAAGAAGGCTTTCCTGCAAGCGAATCGAGCACATAAGCAAAAGCAAGATGAACACGATCTAAATTTGTAACTAATTATGAAGCCATGAATCTGATAGAAGGTTCAAGTCTTGATTGAAGGATTAGTCGACACAGACGAATAGGATCAAGAACAAACCCTCCTGGTTCACAGCAATCAATCTTGACGACACAAGCACAATGGACAATGTCTATTTAACAAGAAAAAACAATAACACAACAAAACTCCCAAACCTTAACTGGAACAATGATGGCTAAATAAAAAAAGATTAAGTCCAATTTTAGCTCCTCAACTATTATGGTGGTATAATTTCAACCCCAACTATGAAACAATCTAGTTTTGGTACCCCAACTCTCAAAACCGACCACATTTGGCACCTCATTAGGGGCAAAGGCTGTTTTGATCGACTCTGAGTGGTTTTGACTTGCCATGCTGGCGTTGACTACCACATCGGACGCTAGAGCACCAACGGCGCTGACGCCAGATGTGGGGTCCACATGTTAACCACGTATCCCCTCCCTCTTCATGTTACTCGTTCTCGGTGTGGGCATGGAGCGGTGCCAGGCCCGCCCGGCCCTAGGGCTGACGTTGGGGTGTGGCGGCACCACAACGCGCTGGGGGCGGAGGGCCAGCTTGCCGCGAGCACCGACTTGCCTGTGCCAATGCCCTGCTGCCGCGTGCTGCTCTGGCAGCTGCCTCGCCAAGTACACACGCGCCCGGTTGACGCCTCCACAGCTGTGGCCGCTCTAGCGTGCGCGTGCGGCGGTGTCATGCGCCTGACCTGCCGCTGCCTGCTCTTCGCCGTCCTCTGCGCCATCCTCTGTCGCAGCTTCATATCCCGCAACCGCAACCACCACCAGCCATGACAAGAACCGCAGCTCCTCCATCGAGGCCGGGGGTAGCGGCGTGGTTGCACTAGCATGGGGCTGACGGGAGTAGATTTGGGGCAGCAGGACTCAAGAGGTAGAAGATGATGATTGACTGCTTGATGTGCAGGGCACATGTGTGAACAACAGCAAGGAGGACAGCGTGGCGTGTCAAAACTGCTCAAATTCGATCAAAACAACTTTTGCTCCTCCTATGTGCTAAAAATGGACGGTTTTAAGAGTTGGGCTACCATGACTAGACAGTTTCACAGTTGAGGGTAAAAATTAGACCAACAAAATAGTTGAGGGGTCAAAAGTGGACTTAATCCAATAAAAAATATTGGGCTTCATCGCCCTAGACATGTCATGTGGTGTCTAACACGAAGGTTATGTCAAAGCAAAGCAAATCAAATTCGTGAAGGGAGTATGGCCATCAGGTCAAAAGAAAAAGAGTTGGATCCTAACACCCCTTGGGTTAGATGGTTTGCTCTAAATATTTAAGGGCGGTTTAGGGAGGTGTTATTGGCTCTATAAGAGGTGGGCTGCCCCTAAAAGCCTTATCACTCTAGCTAGTAGTCAGTTCCTTTCATCTCTATTAGGTTTCCCTAGACAACTATAGTGATTCATAGATGTTTTAGCTAATCTATTCATCTGTGTAATAACACTCGCAAGAAACAAGAGGAACAACTCAAAATCTGAAGTGCAAGAAAGTAAACGTTGTCAACTATACAAATTAAGTAGTAGATGTGAATATTCCCTAACTTCACAACAAACAGAACAATTCAATACCAAATTGACTAGGAAAGAGTCGTATAACAAAACAATGCTAGAGAATGACTTGCCCACCTTATGTAATTAACGTTTCTATGCAATAGAGAAGAAGTGACAACAGCAACCTTCTAAAAGGACCAAAGTGAACTAACATAGGATTTTTTTTTCTATCTTATCTTCTTAGCCTTTAAGGTACATTTATACGCTTAACTTTACTGGATAACCCAATGAATTTAACCATTTTTTTTTGGGTATCATGTCTACATGAGGCGACTCACCTTCAAGCTATAGATGGACTTGAATAGTGATAGGTCTTTTTATTGTTGAAGACCTTCTTAAGGGCTTTTGATCATTTTCACAATTAAAGAAGCAATCTTTGGACTCAACCAAACTTAGTCAGAATTAAAAGAACAACAACTTTCAATGGTGTACTCCGCTTAATAGTGTCTTGCCAACATTCTCTGCAACACCCAACCATAATTTGCACATTCTCTTACCATCTATGTTTCAAACAAGTTTGTTTTGGACCCACAACCATTACACCATTGCTCTGTTGGTATCAATGACACACGATGCGATTGACCTTGATGAGAAGGCTTTCCTGCAAGCAATTCGAGAATGAAGCTTATGAATCTAATAGAAGGTCAAGCTTAACAGGTGAACAAGCTCAAGAATAGAGCCCCTGTTTTTCACAGCAATCGATCTTGACGATATAAGTACATCGAGCAATGCATGTTTCACGTGAAAAATAGGAACACAACAAAACCCTCGAACCCTAACAAGAATTACAACGGCTTATTAAAAAGCCATGAGTATCATCACCCCTATACGCACCCCCTGATGGGCTCTAACACAATACATAACTCAACGGACCAAAAGGCGGTTTCACATGACCCTAGCAAGTTCTCAACATTGACTTCTTTCAATGATTCTTGTTAATCTAAGATGAACTTTTTGACGTGAAACGAAAGCCTTTGGTTAGCTTATCAAATTATATTTCCATGCACCTGGAATCCAAGATGGATTCCAACTCGTGTTGGATTGGGTCTCCACCATGATGTGGATGAGTTGGATGTCCACACTAGTCCTCGTCTCCGTGGCTTACACTTGAAGGAGTGATGTCCTCATCAAGTTGGTTCTTGTTGTTTATGAGTAGCTTAAAAAGATGAGGACTGTAGTGTCTAATTACTAATGAGTGAAGATATGCATTGGATGAGTGGAGATCGCCTAATCCCGCCAACATCCGAAGGCGGTATGAATTTCCGTGGTCTCAGGTATTTCATGTTGCAATGCTTGGCAAGCAAGGCTGGAGATTAATGACAAGACCTGAATCCTGTAGTGCTGAAGTCCACAAAGGAAGTTATTTTTATGATCTAGAGGTCATGAAGTTAAAACCGAGACATGCGAGTTGGACTGTGCGAGCCCCTTTGTCTTAGAACTAAACAACACCTTCAATTTTGGAATCATCATCCACTACTACAATAGTTTTAATTGAGCAGCATTTTGGATTAACCGAGGCTGGCAATCAAAATGCCTCGGATGAAAGGTCATGGTTAATTGGACCTTTATCGAGGCAGTTTCTTTGCCTGTCTTGGTTAATGGATTAAAAAGTAAAAAAAAACCCAAAGCCTACCCATGAGCCAGTTTTGGAGCCAATCGGCAAGCTCGCCAATTCCACTCGGCCCTAGCACCACCACATCCCCGTGCCCCATTGATGTGAGCTGGATACGGCGTGCCCGCACCGAGACACAACCAGATCAGGAGCACCCGTTGCCAGATCCAGGCACTCGCTCGCCGGATCTAAGTACCGACTATCGGACCCAGTCGAGAGAGAGAGAGAGAGAGAGAGAGAGAGAGAGAGAGAGAGAGAGGTACCACTACTGTAGGCACCCGCTGCCGGAGACTCTTTCGTGCGAAGCCGGCGTGGATCCGCCCGCCGCCGTGGCGGATCAAAGCAGCGATGAGAGGGAAAGAGTGGAGGTGGATCCACTCGCCAGTGCTAGGAGCTGTTGTAGGAGGTGGCAGGGTCATTGCCATCGCAGCTATCGGGCACGCGCAGGCCCTCACCACAAGAGTGCACAACCACTAGCCGCCGGGTTGTGCGGCCCCACGCCACCAGAGCACGTGGCCCCACAATACTAGAGCGCACGACCACTAGCTATTGAGACCCGTGGCCCCACGCCACCACCACCGGAGAGAGGTGTTGTGTGGGAGGGAGAGAGGTGTTGTCGGGTGAGAGAGAGGCGACATGTGATAGGGTGAGGCGTGTCATCGGGCGAGGGAGCTGAGAGCTGACAAAGAGTTTAAATGCAAATGAAACCCTTAGTGGTTGGTATATATTACACTGAGCACGATATTGACCTGATATGGGTTGTTTGGGCTCCAAGCAGGGCCATTATTTTTCAAGGCGGGCTTTGTAGTGTGCTCACCTCGATTAATGTGTTAACCGATGTGGTTGCTTTAGAACAACCGTCTTGGTTAATCGATATTAACCGAGGTGGGCATTTTCAGGGTACCCATTTTGGTTAATCTATTTTGTGAGACAGGTGTTGTAATCATCTTGGTTAGTAAAAAATAATCATCTCACATTAATCAAGACGGTTGAAATTTCTATTCGTCTCAGAGGGTGCAAAGATTTTGTGTAGTAGTGGTCTCTTCTCCAACCATCCCACCAACAAAACACAAATCTAGTTCATCAAACAAGCTCTTGGAGTAATAATAAAGAGGTTTTCGTTTGGTCAGTATGAAGATCATGAATCAAGCAGGTCAAAAAGCAAGCACAACACCAAATAATAGGCTTGGCCGCCCTGGGGCCTCAGGAGCAATCCATGCCTCGTGCTAAGCCTATGTCCACGAGTCGTCTCCTGGCCGGCAATTGCAAGAAAATTTGCAAGTGTTAGACATTGCCGGCAATAATAACTGCACCGGAATGGTTCGGTCAAAAATCGAATATTCGTACGCACCAATGGTTCGTAACTATGACGAAGAATTGCAAAAGAGAGAAAAAGAGAACATAATTTTTGCATTATGCGTGTTGGTGTGATTTTGACGGTAGATATAAATATGATCGTCATTGCAAAAGAAGACATATGATGGTTTCCTGCTTTAGAATCGAACAACCACTTTATTTTCCGAATAAAGGCCAACAGATGCTGACACAATTGACTTTTCAAACTTCGATTGGTGGTTGATCTTATCCGTAGGCTGCAGTAAATGAAGGAAACCTGCCGAGTCAACATATAAGATTTTTGTCCTATTTTTGTATCTATCCCTCGTCCAATCAATTGAGAGCACTAGAATATATAGATCGGATCGACGACAATTCCTGGCAAATCTGTTCCCGTACGTCAGTAATACTGCCTCCATCTATAAAAAATGCAACTAATATGGTATTCGTGTGCATGTTAATGTGTCCAAGTTTGATCAAATTTACGGTGAATTGGTAATGGATCCCCGTTTCGATCAAAACGGTTGGGGGAGAAACAGAGCCGAGGCGACTAGTCGGCGACCGCGCGCGGTGAGCCTTCTCCGGCGAATCTCCGGCGAATCTCCGGCGAGGGGGCAGGAGCCTCGGCCGAAAAAGTAGGAGAATCGACTCAGGAGACGACGCGCAACACTTCGACCGGTCAGTTTTCTCGATTCCTCTCACCTCGCGAGTTTTCTCCGCATGGTGGCGTCGACGAGTAGCTCGTCGCCGGTGAGCTCTGACTCGCTCTCCAGAGCTGTGCGAGAACGAGACGCTTGGCGCGCGTCCCAGGGCATGATTCCTTCGAGGGAGGAGGGCTTGCGGGCGGCGGCGGCTCCGGGAGGAATTGGTGGAATTCCTAGGGTGATCCGTAAAGGGAGTTCATCTACAGGTCTGTCAGAAACTGAGATGGCGTTTCTGGACCGTGAGGGAGTTGCTGATGAGAATTGGCCTGAGTTGAATGCGATTTCACCAAGGAAACCCAGAAATCGTCGTCTCACCATGATTCCAAGGGAGATTATTGGGGCGATCGTTCGAGCTACAGAGTATCAACCAACCACTGCAGGGGGTAAATGCTATGCCAATCAGCTTCTGGCTGAGGAGATTAAGAAGCAGTTATTTGGGGGAGAAACAGAGATGGAGTCGTTGGTAAAGCTGGAACAGTCAGCGCTTCAGCTTGATTCAGCCATGGACAAAATGTTGAAGGTTTAGTGGGGCTCTGCTTTGACAAACCAGGGGCATGGAGGCAGTGTCGAGGGGAGAGAGCAGGAATTGCCTTCACCACAGCTTGGTCAGGGGAGTCCGTTGGGAGCAGGTAGCTTGATCGATAACAGATACAACCACTCTTGGGCTCCTTCCAATAGTGGGCCAGAGCCTGGTTTCTACTGGATTCCAAGGAAGGCCACTAGTTTGGATATTCACTAGCCAGCGCGCAGACAGGAGATTTTGAGATTTGGACATACTGCCAAGAGAGTGCGTGTCCTTCCTCCCCACCACCTTTGACTCTTTCCTTCGCGCAAGTAGTGAAAAACAGATATGGCGGATAAGAATAGAGGGAAGAGGAGATGGGAGGAGAGGGGGAGGGATCTAAGAATGGAGGACCGTGGCTACGAATCTTGGATGGATGATGATGACCTGATGGTGGATGAGATGAAAGAGCAGGATCTTCGGTCCCAGTTTCTGAGATCTACTCAAGGTGAGCGTACTCGTGCTGCCCCTCGTGTTGCTAGGTCTGGAGATTAGGGCTTCAACAAGGGTGGGAGAGATGCTGACCTAGATGGGAGAGGGAGAGGTAATGTTGGCAACTGGTTTGAGGAGGGAGGAGGCAGCTTTGCTCAGAACAATTGGACACAACGCCAAGGTGTTCGAGGAAATGCCCCGCCAGACAGGTCTGGGCAAGGTGGCCAGCCATTTCAACATAATCAGAATCAATACCAGTATAGGGAGTATGGCAAGAAGGAGATAGTAAGAGATCTAGCCAGAACTGGGGAATCCAAGAAGAATGCTTATGAAGGTCCTAAGAACAACCCACTGGCTGACATGGTCTATTACAATTGTCTTCAATCTGGTCATCACATGGCAGAGTGCCAGAATGAATCTGTCTGCTACCAGTGTAAAGGCAAAGGGCACAAGGCTTCTGAATGTAAAGGTAAAGAAAGTGAAAAGCTGAAGATGTTTGGTTATGGCATTCCAAATCAAGGTTTCTATGAAATGATAATCCCTGATGCAGAAGTTAAGGTGTCTCAAACTACTGGTATCTTGTACATTCTGGAGGGGGAGGCTACTGTGGAGAAGCTGAATAGGGAGCTCAAAAATCTGATGAAAGAGGATTGGGACTACACAGTCAAGGACCTGGGACATAATGAGTTTGTTGTGGTGTTTCTAGACAAACTATCTTTTGACACTTTCACCAGGTTGTCTGACTTCAAGTTATCCATCTTTGGCCTGAAAGTTAAACTGAAGAAGTCCTTGGGGGATCCTGAAACCTCATCCATTCTGAAAACAGTGTGGCTCAGAATCTACAATATCCCAGATTTAGCTAAAGAGATAGAGCCAATTAAGGATATTGCAGCTTTGGTGATTGAACCCCTAGTGGTGGATGAACTTAGTATTTTCAAAGGGGAGTTTGTGAGGGTACAAGGGAGATGTAGGAATCCTGACAAGATCAACTGCTCTATTGAAATCTTCTTCAATGGTATAGGCACTATGATCAGATATGAAGTGGAAAAAAGACCCCTCATCCCTATGAAAGGGAGTGGGGTCCTCCTCCTAGGCCTGGGAAACCTGACAACCCAGATGGTAAAGAAGGGAAGGGTGGACAGAAGGAACAGGGGAAAAGTGGAACTTCTAGGAAAAGTGCTGGAAAATTTGATAGAATCACCAATCTGAATAAAGAAGGGGATGGTATGCAAGAGGGTGAGCTAGAAGAATCTGAGGATATCCAACAGCATACAGACTCTGCAGGGGGAGACAATACTTTGACAATTGATGCCATTCCCATCACTGCCTTCAGACAAGGGGATGGGATGGTGGACATACAAAGCTTGGGTGATGGAGGCATGGAAGAACATGTGCAAGAGGAACCTGTTCCTAATGAATCTCAATTCCTGGTGTATGGCAAAGATGGGCCTTTCCTAATGGATAAATCTCGCTGGCCTAATCTAGTTGAAAAGGAAGATTTGGGAGTGTTAACTCAGGAGGAGACTGTGGAGGATTCCCTGATGTCACCAATCTGTCTCAAATATCTGATTATACAGGGCACACCCCTGAGGCAAAGAACATTATGGATAATCTCAGTGAGGGAAGTAGGGAGTCTAAGTCTGATAAATCTAAATGGCAGGTGGCTAAACACAAAAAGAGGAAGGTTAAGAAAGCTAAAACTATGGTTGTGGCAACAAGAACAAGCTCAAGGGTCCCTGGAGGGGGGAGATCCATTACTGACAAAGCAACTTCAAGAATTGTTGCTCTGAATGACACTTCTGGCAGGATAGGTATTTCTAAAAACCCCAATCCTTTTACTGTCCTGAACAATGCTTCCATTAGTAGTCTAGCTGATATCATTAATGACCTGAATGTTGATGTGGGTGATATAGTAGAACAAATTAATATTGTTAGAGCAGAGGAGTTAGTGAGAGCTGCTGTGGCTGAAACTAACTACAAACTCTACTTGGAGAAGTTAAGGGAGAGAAATGAACCAATTTCCGATGAACAGATTGAAGAGTATGCTCTAAATATTATTGATAATTAGAGCAGGGAGATACATGTTGGGGTTTCGAGGGAGAGGAAACCAAGGAGATTGAGCTTGATGAGGTGGGTGGGGTGAATAAGTGTACTAAATGAGAGCCCTTTTTTGGAATATAAGGGGGCTAGGAAAGGTGAGGAAAAGAGATCTGGTCAGAGATCATATTATGCAGGAAAACCTAGATTTGGTGGCAATACAAGAGACTGTTAAGCAAGATTTTGAGGACAAAGAGTTGAGGGAGATGGCTGGCAACAAAAACTTTAAGTGGTTTTGGATACCAGCTAAAGGGAGATCTGGTGGTTTGATCACTGGTTTGAATTTGGACAGCTTAGAATTAGAACAAATTGTGGAGAATGGGTATTTCTTGGGGGTCTCTGTCAGAGTCAGGGTGTCTAACTTCAGGTTTTGGGTGGTCAATGTATATGGGCTAGCCAATCATGACTTTTCTGAGGACTTTATTGGAAATCTTTTGAATTGGTGCTCAAGTGTGACTCTATCATATATTCTGGGAGGTGACTTTAATTTGATTAGGAGTAACAAGGAGAGGAATAGAGGGAGTGGAGATCAGAGATTGATGAATCTTTTCAATGATTTTATTGGAGATCTGCAACTGAGGGAGATTTTTATCAGAGGAGTTAAATTCTCCTGGACTAATAGAGAGAAAGATCCAATAATGGTGAAATTGGATAGAGTCCTTTTTATCATATGGTTGGGATACACATTTTAATACCGCTTATGCCTGGTTTAAAGTCGAATTTGGCTCGATCACTCGGCTTTGGTTCTAGATTCGGGGAGCATAGGACATAAAAAGCCAAATACTTCTTTTTTAGGAAAAATGGCTACAACTTGGGCGGTTTAAAGATTTGGTTAAAGATAAATGGAGGATGGCTAGTGGCCATAATAATTACTCCTTAAATCGGTGGCATGATGGTTTGCAAGGGCTTAGACAATTCCTGAGAGGGTGGAATCTAAGAATGATTGGGGAGCAAAATAGAGTTAAGAATGATCTTGCTGATAGAATTGGGGAGATTGACAAAGTGGCAGAGCTAAGGCTACTTTCCATGACAGAATGGGAGGAGAGGATGGATTTAGAGAAAGTGATGGAATTTGAAAATTCCCAATGGAAACAGAAGGTGGGGAGGAATTGGGTGCTTCAAGGAGATGCAAATTCACATTTCTTTCATCAATATGTGAATGGGAGAAAAAATAAAAATTTCATCTCCTGCTTGGAAGATGAAAATGGGGAGATTAGAGGACAAGGAGAAATAACTAAGCACATTGTCAAGTATTATAAGGAGCTGTTTGGAAGTCATGATCCATGCAACATGAAACTGGGTGAGAGCTTCTGGCCAGCTTCTCTTTGTTTGAGTGAAGATGATAAAAGAGATATCATTAAGCCTTTTGACTTGAAGGAGATAAAAGATACACTCATGAATATGAAGGAAAATTCTGCACCTAGCCCAAATGGGTCCAGTGTATCCTTTTTCAAACACTGTTGGGAGACAATTAAGGATGATATGGGAGATATGTTTCAAGATTTCTGGTCTGAATAGTTGGACATTAAGAGATTAAACTTTGGAGTTATATCTTTAATACCAAAGATCAAGGAGGCTGCCACTATTAAATAGTACAGGCCCATCTGTTTGCTAAATATGGACTATAAGTGTTTCACCAAAACTCGACTAATAGATTGATGCTTGTGGCCCAGAAAATTACAGGGGCTAGTCAGACAGGCTTTGTCAAAGGGAGAAACATACTTGATGGTGTTGTTGTGTTGCATGAGGTGTTGCATGAATTGAACAGAACTAAAGCAATAGGACTGATACTGAAAATTGACTTTGAGAAGACTTATGACAGAGTCAGATGGGACTTTTTGGAGGAAGTAATGAGAGGGAGAGGCTTCCCTCCAAAGTGGGTCTCTTGGGTTATGAAAACAGTGAGAGAAGGGAGAGTTTGTATCAATGTAAATGGTGAAAGGAGTGAATATTTCAGGACTTATAGAGGGCTTAGACATGGTGATCCCCTGTCACCATTGCTTTTCAACCTGGATGCTGATGCATTGGGAGTGATGCTGCAGTCAGCTATAGATAAAGGTCATATTAAAGGGGTGTTGGAGAGGTTGATTCCTGGAGGGATATCACACATACAGTATGCTGATGATACTGTGATCATGATTGAACCTACTAAACTTAACATCAGGAACCTCAAACTCATCCTTTACTGTTTTGAGTGGTTAACTGGTCTGAAAATCAACTTTCACAAGAGTGAAGTTTTTGTCTTTGGAGTTAGCCAGAGGGAGAAAGAGAACTTTGCCAACATGCTGAATTGCAGTTTGGGCTCATTCCCCATGAAATATCTTGGTATACATCTGAGTTATAAACACTTAGGTATTTCAATCTTCAGACCTATAGCTCAGAAAATGAGAAAAAGACTTGATCCTTGAAAAGGGAGATTCTTAACTTCAGGAGGCAAACACATCCTAACTAATTCTTGCCTTAGTAGTATGCCTCTTTATTGCATGGTTTTCTACCATCTAAAAGAGGGGATGCATAAAGAAATGGATGCCATTAGAGCCAAATTCTTCTGGCAAGGAGCAGGAGACAAATTCAAGTACCACATGGCCAAGTGGGAGATGGTGACTAGGCCAAAGGACCAGGGAGGGTTGGGTATAATCAGTACTAGAAGAATGAATGATTGCCTCATAGTAAAGTCGATTTGAAGAATTTTTCAAGAATGAGATTAACTTTGGTTCAAGATTATTAAGGCTAAGTATTTGGGAGAGGATGGCTTCTTTGGTTCCAAAAGTGATGGTGGATCACAGTTTTGGAAAGGGATACATGAGGTCAAACATTTGTTTAATTGGGGAGTAGAATTTAAAGTGGGGAATGGCAATCACTGTAGGTTCTGGGAGGACTTGCTGGATGAGACAAATTCCACTCAAGTTATACTATGAGGATCTTTACAAGATGGTGAGAAAATCCTTTATGCTCTATAAGTGATTGCATGGATGGACAAGTCTTGGCTTGTGGATTTTAAAAGATCACTATCCAGCCAGGAATATGACAGGTGTGGAGAGTTATTGGAGGAATGGGCCTTGAACAAAAACAATAATTTCTCCACTAAATCGCTGTATAGATTCCTGTCTAATCAAGGGGTGATTAGCAGGACGGCTGGGATTGTGTGGAAGGGTAAAGTTCCATTGAAAATTAAGATTTTCCTTTGGCAAATCTTTAACAACAAGTTGCAAACAGCAAGCAATTTGAAAAAGAAAAATTGGAAGGGAGATATCAAGTGTTGCCTATGTGGGAGTTGTGAAACCATAGATCATATTTTATTTTCTTGCCCTATGGTTGTGTTTGTGTGGAGTTTTATCGAGATATATTTCATTTGAATACTTATCCTAGCTCGGTGGGAGATTTCACTCAAACTTGGCTAAGGGGAGAAGTAAATCTTCCAAACAGGTTGATCATTTTCTTATTTGCAGGGTTAACTTGGGCTTTGTGGAACTTCGGCAATAATCTGGCAATTGCCAAGAAGCCACCTAAAGCTGCGACTGATGTCATCTTCAATGCATTAACATACATGCAGAGCTGGAGCGCGGCGTTGAAAGACAAAGATCGAGACACTTTTGAGAGACTGAAGACGGTGACTACGGAAGGACTGAAGAACTTCAAAAGCAGTGGTGTAATGCTTTCTGATGTCACCGAGATTTGAAGATCCAGAAGCCTCTAGGAATAGGGGCTCAAAAAGACTTTGTTTTGCTTCTGTGCGCTAGTTTCAGCTAGCTGTAGGGGGAGTCTTGCCGGCGTTGATCCGAGCTGGTGCTTTTATTTTGAGCTGGTATCCCCAGCTTTATCATACTGTTGTCGGTTACCTAAGCTTTCAATATAAGCTGAGCTCGCTCGTTTTAAAAAAAATTACCGTGAATTGTATTCACATTTATGTCTCCAACTCCGTTTATTAAGAAAGTATATTTCTTAACAAATCTAATAATATTTATTTTATATATATCATAAATTGTTTTTACACTACGCCACAAAAGACTAACCATAGCATTGCACTTTGAAACTCTGTGACGGACACTAAAAGAAGCCCGCTGCGGTAAATCCTACGATTTACCACAGCGGGCCTTTTTAATTTCGTGGCGGACGTTACTGCACGCTGCCGTAAATCGATTTATTGCAGCGAGTATCTTAAGATGCCCGCCACGGTAAATAGTGTACTGTGACGGACGTCTTAAGATGCCCGAAGCGGTAAATAGATTTACCGCAGCGGGCATGCTATAGTGCCCGCATCAGAAAATCCCATAGCCTAAAAGGCTCAGGATGAGGCCCAACTAGCTGGCTCCATATAAATACCGTCCAGTTAGGGTTTTGCTTCACTTCCTCAGCTGCCCCACTCCTTCCCCCGACGTGAGCGGCGCACTCTATCTCCCCGCGCGTCGCGCCCCACTCTCTCCCCCGCACGACTCCACTCCCTCTCCCCCACGCGCCGCGCCCCCACTCCCCTCCCCCCGTCGAGCCCCACTCTCTCACCCCCGCCGGCGGCCCCTCTCCCTCCCTCTCAATGCCGACAAGCGTGAGGTGGTGGCCTGAGGGCGCACAACAGCTCTCCCTCTCATGACTTCCCCCCTCATTTGTCCCTCTCCCTCTCTCCAAGGCCGACAAAGATGGAGGGCGGGCGGATCAGGTGGACGGCAGCTCTCCTCTCAATTGTGCAGGGCTAAGGCGTCACCATGCAGGTCCGGCAAGGAGGCCGGCCCCATGCCTGGATCTAGCCAATAGGGAAGGAGAAGGGTTTGGGTGACAAGGACGGCGTCGAGAAGGTATGGACATGCCCCCACCATGGATCTTCTCTCTTTCCCTCCATGTCCCTCACTCTTCTCTCTCTCTCTCTCTCTCTCTCTCTGCATATCTGGATGGCGGGTGGTGGTGCAGATCCACGACGGCGGCGACGGGTCAGAGATCTGGCAAGCGATGTTGACTTCCTAGCTCGGTGGCTGCCCAGTTCCCTCCTCCTGGCAGATCTAGGGTTTTGGGCTAGAAACGGGCTTGCCGGTGGCTAAAAAATGGGCTCGTCGGCGGGCTCCTGTTTTTTTTTGGAATGATTAACCACAGCAGGCACTAGCGCCCGCTGTGGTGGTGCCACGATTTACCGTGGCGTGGCAGCCGCATCGGACGCGTTTGCCCGCTGCGGTAAATTGAAAAAGGCCCGTTGCGATAAAGAAAACTCACGTAGTGTTATATAAATTTGGTCACACTTGAAAGTATTTGGTTTCTCGAAATGCGAGAATTGCATAATATTATTTGTAAAGAGAGGGGTATATATATAAGAGCATATTGCAGACTATATTCTCTGCTTGTAAGCTTGATTCTTCTTTGCCCCGTTCGTCTGACTTTTTGAGAAGATGACGAGAAATTTCTAGCGCATCTTCTAAATAATAGTGGTGAGCACCATCAGCATCAATGTTACACTAAATGGTCAGTCACCATTTATTTAACGTTTAGTTTGTTTAGTCGGTCTTTATACGAAGTTAAATAAGTCCAGAAGTTAAATATGCTAGAAAGTGAACATCTACGCATGTAAAAAAGTAAGTAATTGATGTTCAGCTCATTTAACCACATTTAATTAATTATATATGTCATTTAGACTATTTAGACAGTTTTAAACGCACTGCTCAATCAGGGCCTAAATAACACGTGGTGTAAGCACCATTGTCATTGCGCTGAGCAATCCATACTGCCACATCTATGGAGTCTCATAGGCGCAAGAGCATGGTGGAGGTGCAGAGGAGAGTCACTAGGGTTACAAGCAGTGTCGAGCCAGTGCATGTAACTCTTACGGCACATCACCTAACAACCAACCAGATCATGCTAGCAATGCTCCAAGAGCGCCTTTGGCTTCAGTATCATCAATCTTCACGAGTATTATTGTAGTACCTCTCTCGTGCACCATTTTAACTATGAAGGAAAGGTGTACGTGGAGTGTTTTCTCCTAGAAAGTTTCTTGATACAAATAAAGCCCATATGAGACTACAAATAATGAAGCCGGTGTCTCCGGCCAGTAGTGTGTGTGGGACTACAAGCGGGGACCTCATTTGTGTGTGTGAGTAAAATCTGCCCCTAAGGGCATGTGCCCTCGTCACTGACAATGTTGGATTCGCATTGAGAAGACACACACATCTCAATATGAATCTGCATTGAGATGCGTGTGTGCACACTTCTCAATGTGAATCCAACGTTGTAGGTGATGAGGGCATGTGCCTTTAGGGGCAAAAGAACCGTGTTCGGGTATGGGGTTGGTGGTGGTGGGGCGGGGGGATCTCAGGTCTGTATGTGCCCAAAGACATGTTGGTGGAGAAGAAAATAATAGGTGGTATCGGGTCAACCCAAAATCTGACAATGATGTGTCATTTTGTCATTGCCAAGTCAAGTCAAGCCATGACATAGACATATGTAAACACTAACTGTGTTGCAAAAAGTGAAGTTGAAAAACACTCTAGCATTTTGTTTGTATTTGTTAATTATTTTTTAGAAAACGTTCATTGCACGTAACTCATTAAAAGAAGTGGGAATGATCAATTGACCAACAAATAAAGGATGCAAAAGGATTTATAGGTAATCCTTGGATTGCCAACAAAGTCCTTAACAAACAAAAGCAAGAACTTGAGGGGGGAACCCTCCACCTAACACCCACACCAACTGAGCCTAATATAACAAAACTCAACCCATTGATAGCCATCAGTGATATGAGTCATAGATGATAATAGCAACAAATCATCGGCTCAAACTTTAGACGGCAAAGCATCCGTCTAAGCAACCTTAGCAGCAAAGCATCTGCCGGAATGACCACAATCTCGGCGGCAAAGCATTCGCTGGAAACACCTCGGCGGCAAACCATCCACCGGAAAACGTGACCGACTCCTCCGAGTCACTGAGGGCCTGGCCCTCAGGACCACGGGTGAGGATGGTCAACAAAGCAATACCTCGGTGGCAAAGCATCCAGCGGAACCAAGCTACGGCTACCACCAACACCAATTAGACATACCAAAATGGAGAGAAGCATGAAGCGTGAAAAGGCCTAGCACAGCAACCACGGAGACCACAGTAAAGAGCGACGGGCAGGACATGGCACAATGGAGACAAGCAAGGAGCATCAACGAAGCCTTCATGGGGAAATGACATCTGCAGACGCCAACTTCGCTGTGAATAGCATCCAAGGACTTTTGTCCCAACCTTGCCCAAGTGGGTTCCAACGACAAACCGAGGACGACGCCTTCAAGAAAGTAATGACGCATGGATGCCACCGTCGTCAACTGGCCAGCAGCCAAGCAGGGTTTTCACCCGTGTCCATCTCTGGAGTGAGGGGTGGGGGCATGAGTGCCTACTCGACCAACGAAAGACGAGCGAGCCAATGACCTTCATGCCACCATGGTGTCGAAGATGCACCAGCAGAGCAGCCGTACGCACCACCGCGGTGCAAGGCAGTGCACACCACTGGCCACAGCGCCCACCCCGCCGACCACCCCGTGCCGCAAGCCACCATAAGCCGCCAGAGTCGCAGGAATGAACCCCGGCCACGAGCAACTACACATTGGCGACGGCCGCGCCCAGGCTGGCCACCAGAACTCAAACCCGGACGGGCCAAGCGGCATGTGTCGGCCCGACACAAGGCAGCGGCAGCAGCACAGCCGCGCTGACTGCAGCCACGGCCGCCCAAGACCGGCGCCGCCCAACCAGGACCCCCCGGTGGGAGTGGTGGGGTGGCTGGCCACCGCTAGATCCACGGCCAGGGTGCCCGAATCCGTCCGGCCAAGCCGAGCTAGCTGCCCACACCAAGCCTAGGACGCCAGCCACCAAGCCGGGGCGCCGGCCACCATGGGCTCCACCCGGCACCAAGGAGACGACGAGGGGTGGAGGGCGCCACCAGTCGATGGATCCCGCCCGAAGAGGCGCGGATCCGGCCGGCCGACTGTCTCAAGGCCACCAGGGTCACCGGCGAGGTGAGGTGGAGCGGGGGGGGGGGGGAGTTTGAGGAGAGGGAGGGGGGCTCGCGGCGGAGCCCCTTTTGAGGGTTGCCGTCGCTGGCTGCCACCGCGGCGTGGAGAGGGCGGCGACGGCGCGCCGAGGAGGGAGCCGACGAGGTGGGTGCTCGGCGCGGTGTCGGGGCTCCCGAGTCACACGTGTGAGCGGACGATCGGGGGTCGGGGAGGGCTACTATTGTCCATATTTATCAATTATTGTCCAATCATGGACATACTAGGCCCAAAAGATTCGTCTCATGATTTAAAACCAAACCGTGTAATTAGTTATTTTTTATCTATATTTACTACTCATGCATGTGTCCAAAGATTTGATGTGATGGAGAGGGAGTGTTAAAATTTGAAAATTTTGAAGCAATCTAAACAAAATGTTTTACCTCCAAATTTTGCCATTCATATATCACTTTCGGGTTGTGGCTCCACCATTGTCGGGTCTCTTGGACCCATAATCGTGTGAGTCGGATCCTAATAATCTTATGACCCGACAGTGAAGTGAAACATTTTTTTAGATAAAACATGGTCAGTGCTGGCTTCACTATATCTCGCAGCGTTGGATGAGCAGGGATTGTCTATTTTGTATTGTACTATTGTAGTAGGGATTCCTTGATGTCGATGGGCGAAAATGCCATCGATCGATTAATATATATGTACACAAGACGAATGCTCTCCAAACGAATACACAGAACATAGCTCTATACTCTGTAGCTGAACCTACCTTCTCATCCACCATGCGCATGCAGTCCCTCGTCTTCCTTATTACGGCAGTGCTCCTGATCTCGTCGGCGACAGCCGACGAGCTAGTGACGACGGAGGTCATTCCTTTGTACTACACGTGCAGAGAGGATGGTGGCCGGTACGGAGAAAACAGCACGTACTTGTCTAACCTCAAGGCTCTGGCCGGGCTGCTGTCGGCGAATGCAAGCACAGCCAACTTCGTCTCGGGCACCGCCGGCCAGGCACCTGACGCGGTGTACGGCTTCGTGCTCTGCCGCGGGGACTACGCTGGCGCCTCCTGCGGCGACAGCCTCCACACGGCTTTCAGCAACGCCGTCGACAAGGGCTTCCTCTGCCGGCTCTACAAGGACGTGACCATCTACTACGACCAGTACATGCTCCGCTTCTCCGGCGACGACGTCCGCCGGAGCCTCGCCAACAGGCCGGCATGGGTCGCGTCGAACATGAACAGCGTGACCAGCGTCGCCGGAAAGAGTTACGGCGAGGAAGTCCAGAAGCTGACCAAGATGATCGTGGACGTGGCCGCAGGTTCGCCGGGCCGCTACGGCACGGGGAAGGCGTGGGTGGGAGGCAACGACGACGTGAGCACGGCTTACGGGCTGCTGCAGTGCACGCCTGACCTCCAGGCGGATGACTGCCGGAGTTGCCTTGCCGACCTCGTCTCGATGATGCCGGCACACTTCAGTCACGAGTCCAGTGACTTCTACGTTGGAGGAAGGATTCTTGGCCCCCGGTGTAACCTGCGGTACGAGAACGAGCTTTTCTTCCAGGAGACCAATGCTACGCTCCTTATCGACGTGCCTAAAAGTAAGTACATATACTCTTAAACCAGTAAATATGTCCTGCCATACGTTTCAATATATGTCTTCAAATTAGACTCGATCATAGTGAACACATACTTTTCTATGTTTGTATATAATGGCTCGATCTCTGCTCTGGCTTCAGCAAATTTTCAAGCTTTTCAGTTTAACTTAAATTAGACAAAAAAAATAGGTTTACAATATCAAGAGATCTTAGGTTTACAAAGTATATCGCTAAAAGCCTTTTGACCTGTGAAAATGTCACAAAAAGTTGCACCCAATATTCTACCATATGTGTGTGCCCATTTATTTATTTATACCTCGGTGCCAACAGCTTTGTACCGCGCACCTGACCAGCATCTCATCTTTGGTTTCTAATTTGCAATTGCCGCAACTCAATCTAACTACTACGATGGATGGGATATGTTGTTCCAATATTATCCACCACCTAAATTCTTTTGAAATTAGTCTGGGTGCAATGTTGAAGTTAATCTCATATATACCATACGTGTATTACAAATTAAATCAAATTATATTTTGTCTTTGTTACCATTTACAGAACACCTCGGCAAAATGGAGATCATTTCAATCACCATCGCAGCTGTCCTCTCCATCATAATTCTTGTATCTCTACTCGGATGGGTCATACAATGGAGAAAAGGTATAATATTTGACTACCAGGAAGATATTACTGAAGTGAAAAATATGGTCCGTGCAAAAATATTTGCCGGATAACCTTATACTACATTATGCCATAAGTGAGCAACAATAATGTTCTTAACTTCTTTTTCTCGGCACTACTTGATGTGATGTTACTTGCAATGCAAAACTAGACTCAAAAACCAGAAATGAGCTAGAGGAATGGACAAGACTGATCACTGTGGAGATAGGAACGATGTTTACACACTTCAGTTTATCTGAGATAAGAAATGCCACGGATAATTTCTCAGAAACAAAGAAACTTGGAGAAGGAGCTTTTGGTCCCGTTTACTGGGTAAGTGAAATATAATTGTATACCAACTATGTGGTGGGACATTACATTATCAATACTTTTTATGATAACTAACATTAGTGCCTTTTTGCACAGGGTGAATTAGTTTGTGGCGTTGTAGCAATCAAAAGATTAGCAGCATATTCAACTCAAGGTTTGGAACAGTTCAGGAATGAAATTAAATTCATAGCAAAGCTTCAACATTTAAATCTTGTCAAGCTGATTGGTTGCTGCATGCAACAAAAAGAGAAGATACTTGTCTATGAGTACATGCCCAACAAGAGCTTGAATGACATCTTCAAAGGTATGTTCGGCTGTTCACCAGAAGACAACACCTCTTAATGGAAAGTTATTGTCATTCACAAACTTATCCATGCAGATGTTGCAAAGTGGGCATCGTTGACATGGCCTCTGCGTCAGAATATAATTGATGGCATTGCTCAAGGACTTCTTTACATTCACAACTTTTCGCAGTCAGAAACATGCATTGTCCACAGAGACTTGAAAGCAAGTAACATTCTATTGGATCATCAAATGAATCCAAAGATTTCTGATTTTGGGATAGCGATGCTTAGCAGTGCAGAAGCCACTGTACCAATGGGAACACCGTAAGTACATTAGTAAATTTGGATTGGTTTTTTTGAATTAAAACGGCCGATTTATAAAGGTTTGAGGAGGAAAGTAAGAACACCAACAACAACACCGCCGGTCGCCGCCACACTATGCAAAGCCGTAATCGGACTCGCCTGCATCAATGGGAGGTGCGCACCAGCAAGCATCCACGGCTGGACGAAGATAGGAGAGTGCCAGTCGCCGCCACACCATGCGGAGCCGTAAACGAACTCGCCCACGTTAGTGGGAGGCGCGCACCGGCTAGCGTCGACGCCTGGACGAAGAGGAAGAGGGTGCCGGCCGCCACGACACTATGCGGAGCCGTAAATGGACTTGCCCGCGTCGATGGGAGGTGCACACCGGCTAGAGTCCATGCTTGGACGGAGAGGAGGGTGCCGGCCGCCGCCACACTACGTGGAGCCGTAATTGGACTTGCCCGCGCCGGTGGAGGCGCGCCCCGATAGGCATCCACAAAAGGACGAAGAGAGGAGGTGCCAGCTGCCGCCACACCGTGCGGAGCCGCTTCCGGACTCACCCAGAGTAGTGGGAGGCACGCACTGGCCAACACCCACGCCTAAACGGAGGAAGATGGGGGGATGGGGGGTACTGCCAAGGCCGGGAGAAGAGGAAAAACAAGGGACGCCTCCAAGGAGAAAATGACGTCCGCAGACGTCGTCGTCTAGGCTTTCGCCCTATCCTCAAACATCCCGCCAACAAGCAATGAAGGCGGCGGATCTGCGCCTTCACCATGGCCTGGCATCATCAGCAGCACCACCATGGCACCGCGGGCATGCCAACACCCAGCCACCACCAGGCGACGCCACCACGGCGCCGCTGGAGCGAACCCAGCAAAGACCACGGCTGACCACACCACCGTGGCGTCGTAGGCGAAACCGCACCACCACCTTTGCGCACGCCCGCGGCACCACCGATGCTCCACCGGACGGAAGCAATGCGACGGGGTCAGGAGCTGCTCGGGGATGAGGTTGCGTTGGCACGCGGAGCGCCTGCTGCCTCACGGGAACAACATGGCGTGCGCCTACAGGTCGCGGCCCAGACACGCCGGGCATCTGCCGACGCTCATCCCTGGGTGGCCACACGCGGGATGAAGGATGGGAGGGGGCAAGGGGGTAGCCGCCAGATCCAGCCCGATCAAGGCTTATGTCGTCCTTTGGCGGGGAGGGGGGAGGGGACCGTTGGCCGCCGCCACACGGGAATGACACGTCCAGGACAAGGAGCTTCAACGCTGGCGCCAACCACTGCTCTGGGGACAGATCCACGCCGAGGGGTAGTGGATCCGTGCTCAGGGATGATAGATCAGGCCGCAGACCGCCGGACTCGAAGGCCGGGGCGGCGGCGCCATTTGTGCGGCGGGCGTTGTTGACATGGGGAGAAGAAGGGGTGGAGCGAGCTGGGCAAAGCCCGCGGGGGCCAAAACCGAGCGAGCTTGGCAAAGCCCGAGGGGGGCCAGAACCGAGCGAGAAGAAGCCGGATCTGCAACCTCACGTCGACGCTCGTCCTCCTCCGCGCGCGCGGAGGGGGTGCGGCCGGCGGCCGGCCACGCGAGGGGAGCGAGTACGGTAGGGAAGGGAAGAGTTGGGCGGCACCCCGCCGCTACCTTCCTCGCGGCCGCGGCGGCAACCGGCGGCGAGGAGGAGCGGCGATGGCAGGGGGTGCGGCGGCGGCGGCGCTGGGGTGCCGCCGAGTCGCCCCTGGGGAGCGACGCGAGTTCATTGTTCCAGGATGTGACCTTCCGGAGAACAGAGGTTGAAAAGTGTGATCGTGGCAGCACATACAGAAGTAAATTTGTATTGTCATGGCATAAAATTGGGATAACAATATGGAGATGAATTATATAAAAGTGAATATAGACAAGATACACAATTTGTAAGGTTTTAACAGATCGATATATGTACCATACATTTCAATATTCATTTTATCTTGCCTAGGTTATTTGTATTATCAAGAGAGACCCTTGTAAGTGCTTTATGCAGAAAAGAAATCTACCAATAGTGGCGTTTACTTACTATAAAATGATACAGTACAAATAGCAATGTTTAACTCAACAGTGAAGCAGGACATATATATGTAGGTTTGAGTTACCATGGCATAAAAATGGGATACGGAGATGCATCACATACAAGGGAACATAAACAAGCTACAATTTTTATTGTTTCAGGAGTGGATATATGTAGTATACATTTCAGTATGCATTTTATTGTCTAGGTTAACGGTCTTAGCAGGAGAGAACATTTTTGTATGAAAAAAGGGAAAGGGAATATAAAAGGGAGGTTTCACGGGAGTGTCATGCACATTAAATAGACTGTCATGTCAGCATTTGTATGAAATTGCATGAAATTGAGAGGAGAGAGAAGGAATTTGTTTCACCATGGTGAAACTATATAGCGGTGTTTCCAAAACATTGGAAAGTGTGTGAAACCCCCATTGAGAGTGTTATTTCATTTCATCTCCATGCATGGAAGAAGGATATTGGTGAAAGAGAGAAGAGAGAGACAAGGTGGACCCATAGAAGTTTTAAATAGTATGTGAAACTGTGCAATGAAACTATGCATTGAGAGAGAGAGTCGTTTCACATCAAAGTTTCACGTTTTGTAAATTGTGCGGTGAAACTTGCCATTGAGACTGTGGAAGGGATAGACCAAGGCAAGCCTTTCCCCCGCAAAATCTGCGGAGAGGCTGCTTCGAACATAGTGCACAAAAACTAAATGATCAACATGTGTTTTTTTTAACAAACTGCAAAGAAAAACGTGGTCTGCCAGGGGTTGACAAGTAGCCTCCCTGGCAGCCAGTAACAGGAACTCGAGATGTTCAAGTTGGAAGCTGACAATTGACTAAATTTTCCATTTATGACTATATGAATAAATTGCTGATTTACTTTTCTTTCCCAGTGGTTATATGGCGCCTGAGTGCTTCCATGGGAGTAGCATCTCAGTGAAGTCTGATGTTTTTAGCTTTGGAGTCTTGATTTTGGAGATAATAAGTGGAAGGAAAGTTGCAACTAGTTTTCGTCGATACAAAAGATCAGACAATCTGCTGGCTTACGTGAGTAATCTCTTGTATAAAAGAACAATTTTGTCCAAGTAACTGTACCACCTGCTTTCTTCAAGGTGATCAGGCCAAATGATCTACTTCTTTTGGAACAGGCTTGGCGACTTTGGGAGGATGGAAACAGTAAGCAGCTCATAGACAACTCTCTAAGTGTTGAGGAACAAAACAGAGAGTCAGAAATAATCAGGTGCATTCAGATTGCCCTCCTATGTGTTCAGGCCAACCCAGAGGACCGGCCTGACATGGCAGAGGTTGTCCGGATGCTAAGCATTAAGGGAACCCAGCTGGACAATCCTAAGCAACCTGCTTATTTCGATGAACCAATCGTGGCAACAGCGAGCAACCATACCAGCACTCAGTACCTCACAGCCATACATGTCCATCCAGCTTAATAGATAGTATCTGAATAATGCATAGCAGACTGTTTGCTTTCAGGTTATTTCATGTTTGCAACCTTTTCATGGTTTGCTCTTTATACATGAAGTTTGTAGTACATAGCGATCAGAAAATGAAGTTTGTATTCCTAACTGGAGGATAGATGTACAGTTATTTTCGTGACTCCAGTTTTCTTTCTTACTACATTTAGGCCATCTATAAGGCCTTAAAAGTTTCTTCAAAAAATAAGGCCTTAAAAGTCTGTTATTCAGAACAGGCTCATGCACCTATCTTCTGAATAATAACAGAAGTTAATGCACATATATGGAGGGTGTGTGGTTTGCTATCTACGAATAAATCAGGGAGTTTTGGAATTCAAAATCATAGAGCCCGTAACAAATTTGAAGTGTAAATACCGAAAACTGCTGGAGAATTCAATCAACCTGCTGAATCCCCCACAGAAAAACAGCATCCATCACGGCAGGGCACAGCGCCTAAAAATAAGCAGCATCGCTAGCTCTGATGTTGGAGGGTGTGTGGTTTGCTATCTACGAATAAATCAGGGAGTTTTGGAATTCAAAATCATAGGGCCCGTAACAAATTTGAAGCGTAAATACCCAAAACTGCTGGAGAATTCAATCAACCTGCTGAATCCCCCAAAGAAAAACAGCATCCATCACGGCAGGGCACAGCGCCTAAAAATAAACTCGTGCAGCAGCAGCAGCATTGCGTTAATTTACCATCAGAATTCAGAAGGGCAGAATACTGACAGTTGAAATCATACCTAGAAGGTTGGCAGATGGAAGGAATTCACCGTGGATACGCTCTTCCCTTGGCTGAAACATGCCCTCACAAGACGGCGGAGAGCACGGAGAAGCGCCACCGCTGCCTGCGGGAGATCAACCGGGGCAATCAGGTTTGGGCCATGGCTAGTTGCGTGGCAGCATCCAACAATGGGCTTCTCTTGTTTGGACTTTGGTAAGGAAATAGGAAGCCCATTATATGATTTGGATGGGTCCGGAACGTCCAATTATATTTCTGCAGCAGCCTGCTCAATAGCTCAAACCATGTTATATATTTCTGCACTCCCTGAACTATCTTCAAAGTTGAGCCTTAAACTCAAAAACTGGATAAACCGCCCCCTTAACTTTTAAAACTCTCCATTTTACCTCCCCCGGTTATAGTTGGTTCTCAAAGGCGGTTTGTCCTTTTAGCTTAAAAATAAATCTAGAAAATACCTAATGAAGTTTAAAACCCATGAAAAATATCTCTACACTTCTAAAAATACTAAAAATGGATTAGGACATGAGAAACCCAATAATATGGATGGAGAGAAAATACTAATTATGGATAGAGTTTGATTTTAGATAAATTTATGAAGAAACGATGGAATTAAAGTTAGTATTATTGAGATATCCACTACCGGAAACACCCTCTCTTTGTCGAGGGCCAAATCTCACACACTCAACAAAGAATGTCTTTCCCGAGTGCCATATTTGTCCTCGGCAAAGATGTCTTTGCCAAGGGCCAAAAGGTAGGCACTCGACAAAGACCTCGGCAAAGAGATTTTTTAAAATATATTTGAGGCACTAACTTAACTCAAATAAAAAGGTTTTCTACTACAAATTTGTATAACTTTTTAAGATCTACAAAATTTATATTGAATATTTTTTTATTTGACAAATCGATAGTAATAAAATCTATATCTCTCTAATAAGTTTTATGAAACACTAGAGAGATATATAAAATTTGTGAACAATGTTAGAACCATCACATCGGATTAATAAATGAACAAACCCAGAAAATAAATTTTATAGATCCCGAGAAGTTAAGAAGTATTGTAGTTGAAAACCTTTTCATTTAAGTTCATCTTGCCATGCTAAACCTACGTTTGAATTTTTTAAATTTGAATTAAAATTTTGTAAACAACCTCAGATGAAAAAACTTTCTAAACGAAAAGTGTAGATCTTGAGAAGTTATGAAACTTTGTAGTTGACCACTTTTTAATTTAAATTCGTTTAGGGCCTAAAAAACAATTTATACTCGGTTTGATATAATATGTGGGGAACTAAAACTGCTTATAGACACATGATGTTGTAGTGTAGTGGTTAAGATAGAAATCGCGAGATAGAGAAGTATCACCGCAAAGTGTACAAAAATTCTAGAAAAAATAATGGCTAGGGCCCGGTGGGTGCTGACTAGTGTGTCCCTCCAATTTAAAAAAGTTCTATTATTTTTTTTTTCATTTTTATCTTTGTCTAGTGCTAAAACTTTAGGCTTTACCGAGTGCTGATAAAGGTCCCTCGACAAAGACTCCCATCAGTGACTCAAAATCCCGGTGTGCTCTTTGCCGAGGGTCGCCCTCAGCAACCAAAAAAAAATTATTTCAAGTTTTTTCATTTTTATCTTTACCGTGTCAAAACTTGGCAAAGACTTTACCTGAGTACCTGCTAAAGGGCTCTCGGCAAGACTCCCTTCGCGGACTCAAAATTCTCTGAGCGCTCTTTGCAGAGGGCCGTCTTCAACAAAGCTTTTGCCAAGAGTAAATGGGTAGTCATCTGTGCAAGCTGCCGCTGAAGGGCATATACAATATGTCCATTCGATGCATATTATAAAGTAAAACCATGGGAAACCGGAGACACGACGCCACCGTCCCGTGCTCCAATGCAAAAAGACGGCAGCAATAGCGATGTACGACGTGTCTCCTCAAATCGTCGCTGCATGGATCCTGGGCGCTAGCTGGCATGCCCGGAAAGGTGATGTCGCGCCAAAATCTTCTCCCTGTGGACCCTGTATAAATCTAGTGAAGGTGAACCATTGCCACTTGCCTTCTTCCACACTGGCGGATGGCATTCTTCTTGTATGTTCTGGACTGCATACAAGTTTTTGTTATGTCAATACTTTTTCTGGTTGTCAGAATGAGCTACCTGAATGCTTGCAGTTACCTGAATGCGTCTCAGTTAAATTTCTGTAATGGTTCAATACTTCAGTTCCAGTTCGAATGCAGTCTCTGAGTGAACATATGAGATTGCTCATTTCACCTGATGCGCATGCTTGCTGAACCGGAGCATTTCTAAGTGTGAATTGCATGTGTCACCTGAGTAACTGAAGCACAGGCTTTAAAAAAAAAAAAAATCTCTCAGGGCTTCCCATTTTCATTCATTGCAAACGGAAATACAACATCATATAGATATTTAAGAGCAGCAAAGATGCAGAACTGAAGCACTAGCTAGTGTGGATTTGTTTGCAATGAACTTCTCCAATAGCCATGATGGGTTATTATAAAATGGTTTTCCTAGCCGCAAAATGAAGTTATTTCGAACGTTTTCTATCAAATAGCCACACAATAGTAATATAAAATTTATTTATGGTTAATTCTAGTTAGATGCAATGCATTAAACAGTTTAGAGATAGACATCTATATATGGGTTGCATAACGTGTATCTTTATATTTGTTTTTTGAGCCCTTTACAGTGCTTGAAAATATTTATTCCGTCCTCACAATAGATTGGAGGTGCCTATAGAGAGCAGACGTATATGCCCTAATTTTCTCAATCACGAGGAGAGAAAATGAAACGTGATTAGTGAATTGGTGTGGCCACGTTGCTGGCGGGTGTTGGATGGATGCTACTCTCTCCATACTGGTAAAAAATAACGTTTTGGACAGCATTTAGCATACCAAGGAGTGAGTAATTAGGGTAGAGTTTTCCCTATTTACCCCTATTAAATACCGTTTCGCATAAATCCCTTGCTAGAAAGATTCCTTGATCAATTGGTTAGTGCATTGACGTGTGAGGCTGGTGAGCTGAGTTCAAGTCCTGGCACCCACGCCTTTTTGCTTCATTTTGCATGGCGAGGCAGGGGCAAACGAGTCCAGGGGAGGAGGGGCTTCAACGCTACAACGACGTTTTATTCGCAATCTACGGAAGGAGTCAGGACGTCGCAATCTTTTTGCTTCATTTTGCATGGCGAGGCAGGGGCAAACAAGTCCAGGGGAGGGGCTTCAGCGCTACAACGACGTTTTATTCGCAATCTACGGAAGGAGTCAGGACGTCGCAATCTACGGAAGGAGTCAGGACGTCATTTTTTAACGATACCGAGGGAGTACTGTGCTTTACATTAGTTGGGGTCCACACGTCATAGGCAGGTGTGAGGGAACTGGGAAGGGAATCGGGAGACACAGGGTCACGGAGGAGGGACACGGGAAGGTGTTGTTCGTGTTGGTCAGGTCGTCCGCGACAGCTACCGGAGCTTCTGCAACGGCAACCAGCGATTCCGGCTACCATCTCCAAATCTGAGAGCATGGGGAGAGGGAGGAGGGTGAGGGAAAGCTCATAGGTGTGCTAACGCGATCTCGATTACAGCTTGGAGAAGGAGACCGATGGAGCGCGCTCCCTCCCTCTGAGGAAGCTCGGCGGTGGGAGCAGGAAGAAGGTGAGCGGCGGAGTGGGCGAGCTTGGTGTAGTGGAGGCTGCTGCTCCGGCGTGCCCATAGGCCGAGAGAGGCACAAATTGTCTTTGGCACAGGGTGAAGAACCGGCACGTTTGAGCATGCCGATAATGGTGCGCGTACTTTGCAGAGTGGCGGACGGGGCGGCCGTCGTCGAATGCGACGCTGTCAATAATGGTGCGCGTACATTGCAGAGTGGTGGACGGGGTGGCCGTCGTCGATTGCGGCTGCGACGCCGTGGAGAAGGACTTGTGTGGAGTGTGGAGAGGAGCATCGTGGTCAGCTTGCTCTACAAACATTAATGGATGGTGCGCGAGTGCCTACGAGCTGCTGCGGTCGGTCGTCGCCGTGCGCGTGCAACACGATAGTAGTTGCTGCCTAACTCGCCATGCACGACACGGCAAAGTAATGGTTTGTGTTGAGGGCTCCCTATCCTCACACACAGACCTACTACTACTACCATCACCACCACACGACTAATACTACTACTACCACCACATGACTAAAAAAGGTTCATTTCAGGCTTGTCACACAGCTAACAGAACAAACATGGGAGTGGCGGTGAAAGCCACCTTGGCTCTTCATCTCCTCCCTATCCTCCTCCCCCTCGTTGCCACCAACGATACAACCACGTTCACCACCACCAACAATTGCAGCTTCACCGTTTGGCCCGCTGGCACGCGGTTGGTGGTGGCACACAGCTCAACCCCCGGCGAGACGTGGACCGTCGACGTGCCCGCCGGCGCCACCGACGGGCGCTTGGGGCGCACCGGCTGCTCCTTTAATGGCAGCCGCGGGGAGATGTCAAACGGGCGCTGCGGTGGCGCGCTTTCTGCACGCGAGCGCTCGGCCACCGGTCACGCTTGCGGAGTTCACGCTCGTAATGCCGGAACGACTGATTTGTTTGATATCCCCATCGTCGATGGCTTCAACCTACCTATGGACTTCATGGGAGGGCCGCGGGGTGCAGCAAGGGGCCACGCTGCCCGGGCAACTCCACATCGCGGTGCCGGACGCGTACACCGGTCCCACCGATGACGATAAAACATTCGCTTGCCCGGCGGAGACGGACTACCAGCTTGTTTTCTGTCCCTCGGTTGATCTAAGACCTACATCGGTAATCGTAAGTCCTCAATCAGCACCTTCACCGCATCTCAGTAATCCAGTTAGCACCTCCATCTCCAACTCTGTGCCATCACCTTTCGGGGCAACAACGGCAAGATCATCGTTATCCTCGGGAACCAATGTTGCTCCGATTGTAGCTATGGCAGGTGGCTTGACCTTTCTAGTGATCCTTTTCATTGCCATTTTCATCTTGTGTAAACGAAGAGCCAGACATCAGGCGACGGAGGAAACGGAAGAGTTTGGGGACCTGCAAGGAACACCAATGAGATTCACATTTCGTCAGTTAAAAGTAGCAACTGAGGATTTTCGAGACAAGCTAGGGGAAGGAGGATTTGGGGTGTTTGGGGCGTTTGGTGAGGACGTAATTGCAGTGAAGCGTTTGGATCGAACTGATCAAGGAAAAAGAGAATTTCTGGCAGAGGTGCAGACAATTGGTGGCATTCACCATATCAATCTGGTGAGGCTCATTGGTTTCTGTGCAGAGGGATCACACAGGCTCTTGGTTTATGAGTTTATGCCTAAAGGATCCTTGGACAAGTGGATCTACAATGGACAAGGGAATAACATGTTGCACGGGAAGATTGGGGAAGGTTCTGGCTGGCTGAATCGCCAAGCCCACTCTCACTCAATACTTATCTTCATACTTTTACATATAGGCCCTTTTACATATTTCTATTTACACAAACACTCCCCCTCAAGATGGGCTAAAGATATCTAACATGCCCATCTTGCTACAACTCAACTCAACTTCACTAGGTCCTAAACCTTTGTAAAACAATCCGCTAGTTGGCTCCGTGATTTTACATAATTTAACTTTAGAACTCCACTATCTAGCTTCTCCTTGATGAAGAATCTATCAATCTCCACATGCTTGGTGCGGTCAAACCGGACCGGATTGTTTGCAATATTGATTGCAGCAATGTTATCACAATGAAGCATCATAGTCTCATTTCTTAACACCAGCAGCTCCTTTAGCAAGCCTTTTAACCACAACATCTCACACAAACTCAATGCCATTGCTCTATACTCAGCCTCCGCAGTAGACCGAGCCACAACTGCTTGCTTTTTGCTTCTCCATGAGACAAGATTGCCTCCCACAAACACACAATATCCTGAGGTGGACCTCCTATCATCTTTGCTACTTGCCCAATCTGCATCACAGTAACCTTCCACATCAAGGTGCCCATTCTTCCTGAACCATAACCCTCTCCCAGGGGTTCCCTTCAGATACCTCAAAATCCTATAAACAACCTCCATATGTCCCGTTCTTGGATCATGCATATACCTGCTCACCACACTCACTGCATAGGAAATGTCAGGTCTTGTATGACACAGGTATATCAGTCTTCCCACCAATCTTTGATATGTTTCTTTGTTCACAGGATCTCCACATTGGGCACTGATTTGATGATTTTTATCAATAGGAGTGCTACATGGGCGACATCCAAGCATACCAGTTTCAGTCAACAGATCAAGGACATATTTTCTTTGAGAAAGGACTATCCCCTTAGGTGACCTAGCAATCTCAATCCCAAGAAAGTACCTTAGTGGTCCAAGATCCTTTACCTCAAAGGCCTTTCCCAAATTCTCCTTCAAACATTTGATTTCCTCCACATCATCTCCTTTAATCACAATATCATCCACATACACTGCCATAATGGTGATAAATGTTCCTCTATGCTTGTAGAAGAGCATATGATCACCATTACATTGAGTATAGCCCATGCCATGCATACGCTCTCCCGAACCCGTCGAAGCATGCCCGAGGTGATTGTTTTAGTCCATAAAGTGACTTTTTAAGTCGCACACCTTCCCAATAGTTTGACTATTTGCAAACCCCGGTGGGATTTCCATGTAAACTTCTTCTTGTAAATCACCATGGAGAAATGCATTTTTCACATCCATCTGATGTAGAGGCCAACCAAAGTTCAGTTCACAGGAGATTAAGGTCCTAATAGTACCCATTTTTGCCACAGGAGCAAAGGTATCATCATAATCAATGCCATATGTTTGACTATATCCTTTTGCAACCAATCTTGCCTTATATCTATCCACCTCTCCTTTTGGGTTTTGCTTTTCTTGTATAGACCCACTTGCATTAACTTGCTCTCTTCCCCTTTGGACGTGGGACTAGCTCCCATGTTTTGTTCTTTTGTAGAGCATGCATCTCTTCTTCCATTGCTGCCTTCCACTTAGGATCTTGTTTTGCACACCTCCAGTCCCTTGGAATAGGCACTATTTGTAAAGATGCAACAAATGCTCTATATGCAGGTGAAAGACGAGAATATGAGAGGAAATGGATCTGTACTAGGATGCTCAAATCCATAGCGAACAGGAGGCTTGCCAAATTTGATCTAGTATCTCTACGTTGTGCAAGGGGTAATTCCACATGCTCAAGGTTAGGAGGAACATTACCACTTGATGGAGAGAGGTCCGAGGAGAGATTCGGGACTGGTGTAGCAGGCTGCTGTGGCTGTGGTGCACTGATTTGCTCCCCCTGACTCCTGATTTGCTCCCCCTGACACCTGATTTGCTCCCCCTGACTCCTGAACCATCTCCTCCGGTACACTATGGGTTCCTTCTCTTGCTCAACATTTACCTCCATATTTCCTCTATCAATTGTCTCCCCATCCTCATCACCAACTACATTATCATCGACGATCTCTTCACTTTCACAGTCACCATTCCTCATACCAACACCTCCATTATCCCGATCTCCATTATCCTGATGACTTTTCTCTTGAGTTTCAAACCTATCCATTGGGCATGGTATGGTACCAACAATCACCATCCTTTTTGTATCATCAACACCTTCATTCTCCCCCTCTCTACTGTCACCCTCAGTGACTGAAGAGAATTCCTCCAGCAATGGATCAAGATCCCATGGTTGTGAATAGTATGGTTCAAACTCCCCGAATGTCACATCCATACTCACAAACAATTTTTTTCCAATAGGGTCCCAACACTTGTATCCCTTTTGTGTAGAATAGTATCCAACAAAAACACACTTCACCGCCCGAGGATCCATCTTACCCACGAAGATCGTGATCCCTAACAAAGCACACACAACCAAATACCTTTGGGGGCACTTTAAACTCTTCTTGTCCCAACATTAGCTCCGCAGTGACTTCATACCAAGGATCCTAGATGGCATACGGTTGATCAAGTATCTGCTGTTATTATCTTGCTTCACTCCGAGAGATATTTGGACACATCCATCGAAACATGATTGATCTTGCTACCTCCAACAGGTGACGATTTTTTCTCTCAGCAACACCATTTTGTGGTGGGGTACTAGGACAAGTAGTTTGATGTATGATCCCATGTTCTGAGAGATAAGCCCCAAAAACATTATTCACATACTCCGTTCCGTTATCAGTTCAGATAATTCGGATTCTAGCATTGAATTGATTTTCAACCAACTTATGAAAGTCCTGGAAACACCGAAAGACCTCATGCTTACCCCTAAGCATGTAAACCCACGTCATACGAGTATAGCAGTCAATAAATGTGACAAACCACTTAAATCCACTCACAGATGTAACTGAACAGGGACCCCAAACATCAGAATATATTAACATAAAAGGTTCACAACTCCAGAGGCCAATACTAGGATATGTTGTCCTTGTATGCTTCCCAAGTTCACAAGCATCACACACAAGTTTCTTTGTGTTCACATTTTTAAAAACATCAGGATATAATTTATTCAAGCTTCCAAAGGGAACATGTCCTAACCGGCGATGAAGCAAGTAGAGCTCCCTCTCTTGTGTTCCAGTAGCTGCTGCCAATGCTGATTGCTCCTGATTGATGAAGCACAGCCCATTACGCCTGACTCCAGTCCCAATCACTTTCTCGGTCCTCTTTTCCTGAAAGACACAGAAATTTTCATCAAATGTAACTGTGCATTTAAATTGATCAACAAGTGAGCTAACAGAGAGAAGATTGACTGGGAAGGAGGGAACATGCAAAACAGAAGATAAGTGAAGGGATGGAGTGCACTCTATAGATTCTACACCATGAATGGGTTGGGAGGTACCATCAGCAGTTTGAATAGTCTCGAGAATAATTTGTGGGATATATGTTTTAAAAGAACTAGATGTGCCAGTGACATGTTTGGAAGCTCCCGAATCAATGACCCATTCTATGTTATGCCTACATGTGGATGTAAGTGCCTGTGCCTGAGTACCTTTGCCCGTATGGGTATAGTTGGCAAAGTTACCAAAGTGACTGGTGGTGGCAATCACAGAACCAACTAGAGTAGTGCTGGAGGCTTCAGACGCTTTAAACTTCTGCTATTGCTCCCACTGCTTGACCTGTTCTCCAGTTAAAGTGAGAGACTGAATCTCCGCATTACCCTGATAACCACTCTCTGTGGTAGAACTCTCCATGGTAGCTGCATTAGCTTGAGAGGCACCACGACCTCTGCCACGTCCTCCTACACGTCCTCCACCACGACCACCACGACCTCCTTGATCACCACGAGCACCACCACGACCTCCACGAGTTCCACCTCTACCACCATAGCCTTTAGGAAGGGGACAATTATAGCTCAAGTGTCCCTCCTCTCCACAATTATAGCACTTCCTCTCCGCCCGAGGTGTAGGCAGACTTTACAGGATTGTTAACACTCATCATCCGTAGTCTGCTCTCTTCAATAACCATGGCCGACACGGCCCCTCCTCCAAGGTAGAAAGACTCTTCTCGGTGACAAAAGGCAGCCCTCCGCTTTCAAATTCTGGGTCCAAATTCCTCGGAAAATGAGTCACCCTCCCCGTCCTCTATCCACTTCTAGACATCCTGAGCATCCTGTGGATCCCTCATACGGAGTGGAGCATAGTGGTCCAGCTCTCCTCACAAGTATTGCAACTCACTAGCATATTGCTCCACTGATCGCCCCGCTTGTTTCACTGCATCAGCCTTATTTTGAATCTCCATCATAACCATTACATTCCCCGCTTGGAATATCTATTGCTTAGAGTTTTCCATATCCGTGCCGCAATGTGCATACCTTCCACAACACCTTATTGACCGATAGTGACATGGATGTCAATAACCACGCCACTATAGTAGAGTTCGTCATATGCCAAACTCTCCACTCGGGGCTAAGCTTGTTAGCCGGCTCAACACAATCCTCCGTCAAATAGTTCTCTACCCCCTTTCTTGCTAGTATCACTTGCACTCTTCTAGACCAACTCAAATAATTCTTGCTTCCTTCTAGCTTCACATCATTCGGCATGAGTTCTAATTTTAGTTCACGCACCTCGCTAGGGCCAATCAAATTCATCTCCATGAGTCCCTGAATCATGGATTTCATCTCATCTCTCAACTCAGCCTTAGTAACCAACGGATCACCCCCACCATTACCGCCACTTCCTTGCTCACCTTCTGCCTTCTTTGCAGCCTCTGCCGCTTTCCTCTTTTCCTCCTCTGGATCCATCTCCTCTTTAGATCAAGTCTCCTCCCAAGTACCAAAAACACCACAACACACTCACAGACAGCAACTACCTTCCTTCTTCCTTCCTCGAGCACACAGGAAAGCCACCAAAGCAACACCTGATAGCAGCAGAAACGCAGCAACACAGACTTCCTTCTCTGAAACTTCACCGCACAGCACAAGCACCCTTCTTCTCCACTTCAAAGGGACAAGAAACAAATACTCCAGCCAAACCAGCCTTCACCTCTCGCATCACACGCGCACAACACCTCCAGCACCTCCACACGCAGCAGCCTCCTTTATTTAGCACCGCACAACAATCAACACCAAGCAGTAGCGCTTCCTCCTTCTCTGAATTCTCTCCACCACGCAGCAGCCCTTTTATTTAGCCCAACAGAATCCTGCCTTCTCTCCTCTCGCATGGAACTCCCACAGCATGCAGCATCCACAACCACTCCTTCACCTTCACCTCTGCACGTGTGCCTCCCGCAGCCCCAGAAGCAGACCCTGGCCACGGACACTCCTCCAGTTGATGCGGCCCCAGCGAAGGCAGCGGCCTTCCCGTGGCCGGAAGCCCCGCGCGACGCCGCCTCCGGGTGAGTCGCGGGCGCCGCTTGCCCGCTCAAGCACCGCGCCGCTCGCCCACGCCAGCACTCGCACCTGCGCACGCGCGGCCGCGTGCTCACGCCCGTACGCCGCCGCCACAGTCGCCTGAGGTAAACCTAGCTCTGTATACCATGTTGCACGGGAAGATTGGGGAAGGTTCTGGCTGGCTGAATCGCCAAGCCCACTCTCACTCAATACTTATCTTCATACTTTTGCATATAGTCCCTTTTACATATTTCTATTTACACCAACATAACACTACTCTTCTGGACTGGAGAACACGTTGCAAGATCATTACTCACATAGCTAAGGGCCTCTGCTATCTTCATGAGGAGTGCACGAAGAGAATTGCTCACCTGGATATCAAACCACAAAATATCCTACTAGATGACAGCTTCAATGCTAAACTTTCAGATTTTGGACTGTGCAAGCTCATCGAAAGGGATAGGAGCCACGTGCATACCAGAATGAGAGGCACACCCGGGTATTTGGCTCCTGAATGGCTGACTTCACAAATCACGGAGAAGGCTGATATATATAGCTTTGGTATTGTGGTCATGGAAATCATCAGCGGAAGAAAGAACTTAGACACCTCCAGATCCGAAGAGAGCGTACATCTCATTACCTTATTGAAAGAAAGAGTGAAGAATGGTCAGTTAGCAGATTTGATCGACAAGCACAATAATGATATGCAGATACACAAGCAAGAAGTAATACAAGTAATGAAGCTTGCAATGTGGTGTTTGCAGATTGATTGCAAAAGACGTCCTCAGATGTCCGATGTTGTCAAGGTCATGGAGGGTACCGTGGATGTGGAAACCAACATAGATCATAACTTTGTTGCAACAAGTCAAACAATCTTTGGTGTTGCCGGTAATGCGCACTCCTCGTCTCCATATCTTGCCTCAGATGTATCAGGGCCAAGGTGAAATTAGCAAATACCAGACAGCTTTTTTTTAGCAATTTGCAATGTACCAAACACGATGCATGTAGACGATCCGTTTACACGTTTACATCTTGCAGGGCTGAAATTATTAGCATGTTCCAAAAATACACCTATCAATGAGTAAAGCAGAAAAACACATGAACTCAAAGCAACATTGCATCTGCAGGCGAAAATAATTTTCGGACTTTGGAAGAAAAACTCTTCACTTTTTTGGAGAAACCTAGAGGGGCTTTCGCCCCTACAGTGATATTTATTAAATTAAATCAAAACAGAGTCAGAGATTACAACCAAAACTTAAGAAACAAAGGAGACAAATAAGATAAGTTTCAGAACAGAGTTTTTTTTGTGTGTGAAATGTTTCAGAACAGAGTTAAGCTATAGAGTGAAGCTATATTGTTCAAACGCTTGTGCAAGTCCTGGGCTGACTCTATGTGTCAGCATCTATTCCTTGAGAAAAGTTTCCCTGCCTCTTGCAACTTCTGGCTGAATACCATTGAAAATGGAAGCGTTAGGCGAGGTCCAGATTGCCCAGCATAGAAGAATGATGGCCACCATAATAAACTGAGAGTGAAGGGCATCTTTGAGGAAGATCATGACTTTAGGGAAATCAATATCTGATGGAATGCCCATTCCAGTTATCTGCCAGCATTGTTTTGCAAACTGACATTGTAGAAAAAGATGTTGCAGAGTTTCTACATCTTCAAAAGGACATAGATTTGTCTTGGTTACTATAGAATATTTCACTAAATGGTGCGAGGCGGTTCCTTTGAAGAATATGACACATAAGGAGGTGACTGAGTTCATTACAAAGCATATCATTTATAGATTCGGCATTTCTCAATTGACTACAGATCAAGGGACATCTTTTACGTCTAAAGGGGTGAAGGATTTTGCCGAATCATACAAGATTAAGATGGCCAATTCATCTTCATACTAAGCTCAAGCTAATGGCCAAGTTAAACCTAGTAATAAAACTTTGATAGCTCATGAAGAAGAAGATTGAGGATACTCCAAGAAGGTGGCATGAAGTTTTGTGAGAAGTGAAGGACCGATAACGACGACCGAGGGTGAATGATAGCTTCATTTTTTTTTCAAAATAAATGGTCCTCGGCTCGACAAACAACCCGAAGAAAAAACAAAAGAGAGGTGATGTCCACGACCCAAAGATGAGGGTGGATATTCCCTAGGAACACAGCGGGATACCACAACATCAGCGGAACAAACAGAAATCAAATTGGAGTCCGAATGGGCAAGATACAACCAAAACAAATGCTATAGTACCGCGGACGGCCTGCTATAGTAACTCGGACAGTCTGGAGTACTGCTAAAAAACACACGGTAAACTCTACTGCAGACAGTCCGAGAAATGAGTGCGCACTGTCCACAAGTCAAAAACAAAAAACCACTCAAAAAACTCAGAATTTGTATGAGATGAACATGACGCCCGGACTGTCTGCACCGGAGATCTGGTCTGTCCTCGGGGCACCCAGAAAATCGCCCGAAAATCGCCTCTTATCCAAATCCAATTGGATCTCACTCAAAGCAAAACCAACCGCTTTCAATTTGATAGAGATAATTCCGAGCAGTTTAATGAGCTATCTCTAAGAGATCATTGCTCAATTCGAAGTGAATCCACCGGAATGGAGGAAAAAAAATGCTCAAGAACAAACCCTAGACATGTTCTTGCCTCGATCTACCAAACCATGAGGAATTAGAAGATTTCCTTCGGTAGGATTGTTCCTGTCACATTGTAGATCAAATCAAGGCAAAAAAAAACGAAACAAAATGGGCAAGTAATGAATAATCGAAGCTCGAAATAGAAGGGAAAAGGGAGCTCGAGAAGAACACTTCAAGAACCACAAGAATACAACATGATTTCAAATCCGGAGGAAACGAGAGAGGACTAGAGGCCTCTCTTTCCTTTGATCATGGTTCAAGCATGAATTCGGGAATCCATGGACCTCCCTCATCAAGAACACTAGAGGGGAAAACCTAGCAAGGAAGAAAGAAAATACAGGAAATGGAAGAGGTAAGGGAGAAGGGAAATTTCACCATCCTTATTTAACAGGACTGTTTTACATTCTTCATTTTTCCCTTGGATACATTGAGACCAAACCACTTAGCCGAGGCCGCTATGGTCTAGTTCAAGCTTCTCTTGATCCGACGGCCACCACGCCTCCACACCTGTAGTTTTGCTTCGATGCGAACTCACCGATGCTGTCACGTATTGTTTGTATGATTTTTCTGTCCCGATTTCCCGTCAAAAAACTAGGCTGTCACTTATCTTTTTTCTTTATTCGTCTAATAGAATCATGGCAAAGGTTTTGCCGTCCACGGAGTGCACCATGGCAATGTTTGGACGCCGTGTCCGACCTCTCTTCTCTGTGCCCGTGCGTGATTCAAACAGAAACTTGCCCAAAAATCCATCTTCTTCTTCTCGTCAAAAAAAAAAAAAAAAAAAAAAAAAAAAAAAAAAAAAAAAAAAAAAAACTTCGAGTGCCGGGTGGACGGAGGACCTGCAAGACACTGCTTGGTTCAAGTCCGGAACAGTGAATAGCGAATTCTGTTGCCAAAAACTTGGTCAGAAGCAGACACGAAATCCCTGCGCGAAACATGGTGAGAACTGCACACGAAATTGAATAAGCATAGGGACAACTATTATAACTGTAATGGCATCAGGAAACACAAATTCCTGTGACATTCAAAAAAAATCAAGTGCCCGGCGGACGGAGAACCTGCAAGACACTGCTTGGTTCAAGTCCGGAACAGTGAATAGCGAATTCTGTTGCCAAAAACCTGGTCAGAAGTACACACGAAATAGCTGCACGAAACATGGTGAGAACTGCACAAGAAATTGAATAAGCATAGGGACAACTATTATAACAGTATAATGGCATCAGGAAACACAAATTCATGTGACATTCAAAGAAAGAAACATGGTACAACTCGTCCATGCCTTCTTGGTGCGTGCGCCGCCACTTTTTGATGCATGAACGATACTCAGAACGAAGATAAATGGCGCTTCAATATCAGCACCGAAGATAAATGCCGCCATTTTTTGATGCAAGAACGATACTCCAGAAAAAGGCCCTGGGTAGCTGCTGCTCAAAAGTTTGCAATTAACAGGACAGTTGAAAGTTCTATCTATAATGTTGAAAGTTCACTGATAAAATTTCTATCGACGTCTTAGTAAAGCTGATATCACTTTGTAGACTGCACTGAAGGATTCTTTGATATACACAACAACAGAGTAGTTAGTAGCAGTAGTGGGTTGCATCATACTGCCAAAACTTGTAGAAACATGGCAGTGACAAGTCAGATATAGCTACTTGCAATTATTAGATCAGTGCGTTAGACTGTTAGCCCATCTTGATACCTAAACACTAGATGTTCATAGGTCATCGTCGCTTTGGTAGAATCTTAGTGCATACTTAACATTGAAATACTAACACAATCACACGCTATCCCATAAACTGCGAGACTAATTCACATAAAAGGCCATGAACACTTTGGGAACATAGAAATGAATTATTTGTCTGTAGTGCATGATCATTGCCAGTAAATAATGATCCAAATTAAGATCCGAAGCATAAACAACGATATTTAGGGGGGCAAACCACTAAAAAGGACCACACAACTAGAACCTTGGTCAAAGAAGCACTGATAAGGGGCAACTTCAGAAAACAAGACAGCAGTTGAATGTAAAGATGGCAGCCTGAAATTTTTTAGCAGTACATACTACGTATAAGCTAATGCCCAACTCCTTAAAACGAAGATCATTGTCGAAAAAAAAACGAAGATCATTCTGCTCAAGAAGACAAGCAGAATAGTTAATCCATTCAATATTTCAGAGTTATAACCATCAAATAGACATGCTCAAAACTGTGACATTCTCCCGATGCATTAAGTACGGTGTCCAGCAACTAGGATCATCTCACAAACAGTCTCAGACTTGAGTCGCAACATTAACTCAACCAGCAAAGATACCATCTAAATTCTGAGGCGAGTGATGATTAACGGTGCCAATGCCAACTAAACAGTCTCACACTTGAGTTGCAACGCGAGCCAACGACGACATTAACCCAAAGGAGCAAATAAAGATACCATCTAAGGCGAGTAATTAACGGTATGAACTAATCTAACCTAGCCTTCTTGTGGGGGACGCCATCCTCCTGATGGTAGGAGTAGAAGTTGATTCTTCTTTGCGAACGCCACGATCGACGTCGACAATCACTGCAGGTGGAGATGCTTCCGAGTCGTCCATTTTGTGCGTGGTCGTGGAGCTTTTGCATTAGCAGGCCTATGGACGGAACACATCCACTGATGTTAGCACTGGTGAGCTCCTTCGCAACCTGCACGAGAGACGCCACACACTCCTCCATCCTTTCCTTGGGCACTTTGTTGTTCCGGCCCTGAAGCATGTCGCGTATGTAGCTCAAGTCAAACACCTGCCGCAGCAATGCGAACTGATCCGGTGGCGGCCGGGAAATACGGCGCGAACGTGCAGCTGTCAGTGCATTTTACCTGAAGCGTCTTGCAGGCACCACATCTTGATCTCCGGGTCACCGTTGCAGCAGAAATGGGCCTGGGCGCTGCCTGTGCCACCGGCATCTGCAGCATCCAGTGCAGGAACGCAGTGGCGTCGGTGCGGACACTGGTGTGGGTTGGAACGCCGCCATCGCGCCCGCCGAGGAGAGCACGCACCAAGGCCACTGCGCCGCCGACGGGAGCGGGCAGGCCAAGGCCAACCTGGTGCGCGTTCTCGCAGTCCAGGCTGCCGACAATCTCGGCCAGGCGATCCACGCCGTCGCGGCGAACATCTCGCACCCTCTTCTGTAGAGGTCGGCCGTGGGAAACAACTGCGCGAGCGGGCAGCACGGCGCGCAGTTGCGGCGTGCGGACGCGCAGGCTGCGCACGCCTGGCGCGACGGAGATGCCGGGGCAGCAGCGGCGGGTGAGGGGATCCCAGCAAGTTCCTGGGCACTGGCGGCGAGCTGCCTCTCCACCGAGCTCGGCCTGCATCGCGATCTGTATGCCCTTGAGACCCAGGACGGGGTCGAGGCTTCGAGCATAAGCCTCAGCGATGCGGCTCCTCACGTACCATTCCTTCTTCTCCGTGCGCAGCTTCGTCAGCGCGGTGGCCATTCTCCTCGCCCTGAACAGCTTGTGCACGACGTCGAACACCTCGCGCTCGTGGGCAGGGAAGTACGGGGCCAGCTCGCAGTCGGCCGTGCAGGCGCGCTTCGATGCTTTGCACGCACAGCATGGTCCAGAGCGGGAAGCGCGAGCGGCCGGCGATGCCGAGGACGCGGCAGAGCGGCCGGTGGTGGGCGGGCTCGGCGAGGCGGCCGCCACCACGCATGCCAAGCGTGGCCACCACTCGGACGAAGAGTAGTATAGGCCCAGTGCCTCCGTGGAAGACGCCAGCGAATCCCATGAGAAGGAAAACGCCGCAAGCTCCTGATGATGCGAAGACGGCGGGGAAGTCGCCTTCCCTGGCGAGGAGACGCCCCAGGAGGCCGCAGACCAAGACGCGAAAGATGCGGAGCCTGCCGCCGACGCGAACCCGGCAGCGGACGCGGAGCCATCGGCGGACGCGGAGCCCTCCATCGCCACCGCCGCCGCCGCCGCCGCTGGATAGATGAGGCGGCCGGCAGAACGGGGATCGCTTCGAAATTGGGGGAGGGAGAGTGGTTGCAGACTGCAAGATGACTCCGGTTCCGGTCTTCGAAGCGCAGCCCCACCTGCAGCTGCTCAGCAACCAACTTTTTCTTTTTGCGACTAGCTCAGCAACCAACTTGTATAGCACGCTTGTGGCAACGGGGTTCCGGCGAACAGTCACTTCTTCCCGTTCCCGTTACCGTTCCCGCGCAGCGAATTTTGGGCCGTATTGGTTCCGTGACGAGAGGAGGAGCTTGTGGCTACTTCCTACGGCCCACGGGGCCAGGGTGAGCTAGGATAGGTCTCATGATGTAATATTGTTATATATGGTTAGTTTTTTCTTTTGGGATAAATGACTTAGATGATGGACGGCTATATTTTATCCATTCCACAGGCAGTGACGGACATAGGATGGGGACAAAGGATAATGAAGATTTAGAGCTAGAGCTTGGAATTAATGGTAATTGCAGACTAAGTAACGGTGATGTAATAAACCAATCAAGCTCACAACAGGGAGGCTGTAGCCTCGGCAGCCCTCCTTTGGATCCACCCCTGCCCACAAGGCTACTCTCCACAGTTGTAAAAAAAGTGTGGCTACTCTTGACATCTCTCTCTCTCATGTGCGTGTGATCCTCAAGCTCCTTCTCGGCGCACGCTCTTCTTGGCACCCTTCTCCAAGAAGGGGACCTCCTCCATGTGCTCGTGCCCCACCTCCTCGCCATGTGGTTCCCCCCTCTATCACATGCGGCGGTGGTGCATGTGAGGTAGGCCTCCTCTTTATTGTTGTCAAATTTTATCGGTCCTATAATCACAAGGTTACTCTCTATTATTGTAAAAACGAAGCTACTTCCGACACCCGCCTCTCTCTCTCTCTAGCGCCTGACAAGCTCTCTGGCGGCATTTCGATGAATTGGATCAAATTCTAATTTGGTTTCACCGGTGTTTTGTAGGATTGTTTTGTTGTCCCAATGGCTAACCATTCCCTTAGAGGCTTATTAGCTGTAGAAAAACATCAAGGGCAGAGCGGACAGAAGACGTGCAAGAAACTCCTTGGTTCAAGTCCGAAACCGTGAATAGTGAATTCTTCAACGCCGAGAAAATAGTCAACGGGCTGACTGTGCCACGTGTCGCAGGACAATTGTGGAGCCCTGCACCATCTCGAATCTCACCCTGTATGTCTATCTAGCACCACCACTAAGACTACCCGCACTTGTCGTCCTCTAATTCATCCTCTATCTGTCCTAGTCATGAAGATTCTTTCCTCTATACATATTTCTTCAATACCCATCATCCTCTATATCAACTACCAACATTAGGGCCCACATGTTTGTAAATAAAGTTTATGTAAATATATTCATGTGAGATCTTGTTTTGAAAGATTTATTGAAACTGAAGGACCGGTGAATGGCAACTAGAGGGGGGTGAATGGGAGCCTCAAAATTTCTTTCGAAGCTTTTGGTCCTTGGCTCGACAAATCACCCCAAGAAGCGATACGCAAACTGGTGATGATCATGACCCTATTGAGAGGGTGGATGTTCCCAATGAACACAGTGGATCACCACAAAGCTAGCGGAAGAAGCAGTAAAGCAATCGGAGCTCGAACGAACACAAGCGGGAGCGAAGGCCGCAGACTTGCGGGAGCCAGGTGCGAAGGCTCCAAGCAAAGCGGGAGCGAAGGCTACAGACTTGCGGGAGCCAGGTGCAAAGTCCCCAAGCAAGGTAGGAACAAAGGCTGCAGACTTATGGCAGCGAGGTGCGAAGGCCCCAAGCAAAGTAGGAGCGAAGGGTGCAGATTTGCAGGAGCCAGAGGCTGCAGACTTGCGAGAGCCAGAAGCGGAGGCTGCAGACTTGCGGGAGCTAGAAGGAGAGGCTGCAGACTTGCGGGAGCCGGGAGCAAAGGCTGCAGACTTGTGGGAGCCAGAGTCCTGACATATATGAAATGTTCAATCTGGAGTCCGGATGAGAAAGTTATGCTTTCAAGAAAAAATGCCCAAACTACAGGTACTTCCGGTTCTGAGACTAGTACGACTAAAAGTTTGGTGAGAAAATAAACTACAGGTACTTCCAATCCAAGACCGGTACTACCGGTCCAAGACCAGTTCTACCAGTAGTTGACGAAGATTGGGCGACCGGTACTTCTGGTGGGTCTGTTTGAATCTAACTTTTAGATCTAGAACCGATTTGTTTTTAAATCGGTTTTGGGTAAGTTTTGGATGTGGGAAACTAGGAGATTGGGCCTTGGAGATGTTTCTTACTGGTATAAGGCCACCCCCTCTAAAAATAGGAGAGGATCATATGGCCGATTGATCCCATCCAATCAATCAAACAAGAAACCAATCTATCAACTACTTTACCCTAATTTCTTTCCTCAACCCTCTACCCTGTTGTCCGACGTCTCTCTCCACGAGATTTATCGACATCCTAGGTGGCCTTGCTGGTCTTAGGAGATCCTCCACGTTCTCCTCCCGTCAAGAACGAGCTTCACATCGGCCCTATCGGTCTCTAAATCGGTTTGATCGATTACGTTGCGTTCTTGCTGTGTTGTAGGTTGTGACGACAACCTCTAGGGCGTTCAAAACCCACTGGTGTGTTGGCTTGGATCCGTTTCGGCGTCAACACTACTAATCCATATCGGGGTTAGAGAAGATAACCATTACCAAGAGAAAGGCCGAGCAATGTTGGCATGGAAGGAAACTAGAATATAATATTTAGGGTTAGATTGTTTATTGTTCATTGCTTCACTCGTCATAATCTAGCTGGCAGCCTGGCGCCCTCCCACTAATTCCTCATTTCTCTTCTAGCCATTAACTTCTTACTCCCTAACCGGCAGCTTGCTGCCATTGCTGGCTGTGCATGCTCCTCCCAGGGTTTTAACCCTTATCTGGCAGCTTAACTGCCATTGATTACAGCATTGACATCCTGGATTACTGTTCGCTTTTTAGAAACATGGAGTTCACGAAAGATTTCCAGGCGCAGTAAGCTTGCTAACTAGGAGTATTAATAATGGCCAAACTATGGAGAAGCCAAAAAGATACCAGAGGCTAGCCGTGCATGATTGGGGTTGTTAGACTTGGACCAAAATGTTTTCCAAGACGCGTAAGGAACGGATGAGATTGACAGGGCTGGATTGTGTAAGATCTGCAATCACATTCAAATCGCTGGAGCACTGCAGCCAGAGTTGGACGTCCCTCACATCAGCATAACTACATGATAGCACTACTGCACAACTTGGCCTTGACGCTAACCAAGAAGAAGAAGAAGAAGAAGAAAAGAGAAGACTGAATTCCATTTTCCCAGTATCCATGGTAAGGGAAGTACATTTGCAGTGACCGCCATCCAGTAAAGCATATCTTGCTTTCAGGAAAAATATTACATCAGAGCATGCTTATAATAGTTGTTCATCTCCATTTTAAGTTATATACACGGTTTTCATCACATAAATGTTTACAGGAATGAGAAACTCATGTACCTTAAAACTACTCAACTATCATGAAAATGCTTGACACAGGACACGACCATAAAAAGCTATTTCAGGTTTCACAAGCTAATGCTCTGCTCACCTTATCATACTATCAGTACAGAGCACAAAGACATGTAAATATTTCACTCGTCTTCCTCCAAGATTTCTGTAAGGTCCGAGGAGAAATGGTATGAATCTGCAGCAGGCATATGATCATCATCACAGAAGAATGGCCTAGAAGGCATTTGCAGGCCATTGCCACACTCAAGCATATCTATAACTTCACTCATGGTCGGACGATCTTGCGGCTTCATTTGAATGCACCGTAGCCCAACAATGCACAGTTTCCTCTCCAACTCATGCATGTCAGCCACAACAGATATCTCACCAACTTCTTGTGCGGCTAGACGATCATAGACCCAGGCCGGGTAGTATGCTTGACTTGAGTTGGCTGCATTTTGGTCTGCATTCCTTCGCCCGCCCGCCATCTCTAGCAGTAGCATACCAAAGCTATAAACATCAGATTTGCTTGATATAGCACCAAAGCTACGAGATATCATTTCAGGAGCTATGTACCCAATAGTTCCCCGCATGGCGCTTGCTGGCACAAAGCTCTTGTCTCTCGGATACAACTTGGCGAGACCAAAGTCAGCAACTTTTGGGACAAAATTCCTGTCAAGAAGGATGTTGTGTGGCTTGATGTCAAAATGAAGGATCTGCATATTACAACCAAGATGCAAGTAGTTAATCCCCCTTGCAATGCCCAAAGCAATCTCATTGAGTTTATCCCAAGAGAAACTTCTCTCGTCTGAGAATATGTACTTGTCAAGAGAACCATTGGGCATGTACTCATAGACCAGTGCCCTCCTCATTTCCTCTGCACAAAAGCCCACAAGACGAACTATGTTGATATGGTGGATCCTACCAATTGTGGAGACCTCGCTGATAAACTCGTCCCCGTTACAGTTGGAGTTTCCAAGCATCTTGACAGCAACATGCACATTGCCCGGGAGTAGCACACCTTTGTACACAGAACCATATCCTCCCTGACCTAGCTTGTCTCTGAAATGGCTCGTGATTGCAGTGATGTCAGTGTATGCATACCTCTTTGGACCGAGCATTTGTTGCATCTGGAGGAACTTTTCAACTGCATCGATTGTTATCCATGTTTTCCAATATTTGTGGGCAAGGAATGTGAACACTACCTGCAGGTAGCACGAGCCTGCATAGCACTAAACAAACAAGTTGCAAATATATAAAGTTAGACGACATAAGCATGTTATCGAAAATTTTTGCTCGTGATGATTAGAAAGAAGTAGGCACACCCGGCCCCCACGTACCAAAATGTAACTTGGCCACACTTATAGCAGATACTATGGCTATCACGACCCTCTGGAACATATGATTTGGGGTATCGTAAGAGTTCACACATTTTGCGAAATGTGGTTCACTCCAGAAGAAAGCTGCCAAAGGAGGCTTGGCCTAGTGGTCAAGTCCTTCCGGCGGCACCCCTCAGGTCCGGGGTTCGAGTCTTGTGATAGCTCAATTTCGGCCTGAGGGTAAAAAAACTCCCTCGCCGGTCCCTGTGTGCCAAAGCACTGTTGGGGTGCGGCCCTGGGCTTGGTGAGGTTGCTGCGTGCACAACCGAGTTCCCCACGGGTGCTGCCCACTGTGTCAGGGCAGGGGACTGGGGTTCGGGGGTTTTCTAACACGGGGGTTGTTAGCCTTCGTCTTAATACGATCCGGGCGGGGGGGGGGGGTGTCTCCCCCACCTGTGTTAGTTTTTTTAGTTTTTTTCTCCAGAAGAAAGCTCGAGTCCAATTGAGGATGCTTGTGCCAAATAATTGCTCATGGAAGTAGCTGCAAGACACCATTGTAAGAAAGGACTTAACGAAGGAAGCATATAGTTTTGGATATATAATTACATGATAAAAGCAAATTCCAAAGGAAACGGGAGGACAAGATAATTGGTTACATACTCGATGAGGAATACAGGCTCACCTGGTTGAATTTTTTAGGCATGTTTTGAATATCCAAGAAGCATTCCGGCCTGCATAATAATCCTCAGGAAATCGAACGAGAAATCCCTTGCTTATATATCACTACCGGAGAGCGAGTTTATGCCGATGGCCCAGGAGTTTGCCGATGGCCAAGGAATAAGCCATTGGCAAACATCCCGGTTTGCTGATGGCAAAGTCAAGCCATCGGCAAACATATTGTTGCCGATGGCCGGGCCATCGGCGAACAAAAGCCATCGGCCAAGAAATTGTTTGCCGATGGCCAAAAGCCATCGGCCAAGAAATTGTTTGCCGATGGCCCGGCCATCGGCATACCGCACCCATCGGCAAACATTGCCAGGAGCTGACGGCGACCGACGCCGTCTGGTTTGCCGATGGCTGCCGCCGTTAGGCCATTGGCAAACTGCGTCATTTGCCGATGGCCGCGGCCAACGGCAACGGTCAGCCACGTGGCAGCCTGGGGAGCGCCCAGGCCCACCTTGTTTGCCGATGGCCGGCCATCGGCAAACAGGCATTGCCGATGGCTTTCCAAGGCCATCGGCAAACAATCCTTTTTTTTTCCTTCCCATTTTTTTTGGTGTCTTCCTACCTCACATACAACCCACCTCCAAAATTTGGGACAATTTTGAACTTTTGAGCTATATTTTGTTAATTATTTTGGTTTCTTTGAATTTTTCTCGCAACTCAAAATTTGAACTGCAGGTACATGAAATAATGCAGACTTTTGATTCAAAAAATGATATTCATGATTCTTGGAGTATGTTGAGGCCATATCCGAGGACCTCGCATGAAATTACGACCTTGGCCTGTTGGCCTCGTAACATGGGGAGTGACGTGCGCGAGAAGTGTTTTTAAATTCTATAAAATCCAAATGAAGTCCGAAATTGACGAAACTTGACGAGTTGTGTTGGCATGGCATGTGTAGTGTGTGGTAAAAATTTCAAAAAGTTTCGAGCAAGTTGTGATGTCGGATGGTCAAAACCCGGACATCTCCACATGAGTGATCACATGTGGAGATGTCCGGGTTTTGACCATCCGACGTCACAACTTGCTCGAAACTTTTTGAAATTTTTACCACACACTACACATGCGATGGTGAGACAACTCGTCAAGTTTCGTCAATTTCGGACTTCGTTTGGATTTTATAGAATTTAAAAACACTTTCTCGCTAAGACGTCACTACCCATGTTACGAGGCCAACAAGGTCGTAATTTCATGCGAGGTTCTAGATACGGCCTCAACATACTCCGAGAATCATGAATATCTTTTTTGAATCAAAAGTGTGCATTATTTCATGTACCTGCAGTTCAAATTTTGAGGCGGGAAAAATTCAAAGAAACCAAAAAAATTAACGAAATATAGCTAAAAAGTTCAAAATTGTCCTAACTTTTGAAACGGGATGTGTTTGGTATAGCAAGCCACCGAAAAAAATTGGGAAAAAAACAAAAAAAAATCAAATTTTGCCGACGGCCTTGGAAAGCCGTCGGCAAAGTCCCTTGCCGATGGCCGGGCCATCGGCAAACCCGTGGCCCCGGCCGGTTATGAGGCCGCCACGTGGATGGGTTTGCCGATGGCCGTGGCCATCGACAAACCTGTTTTTTAGAAAAAATAAAAATGGGTCGGCCCCTTTCCCCCTCTACCCTAATCCGCGCCGGCCCCTCCCCATTCCCGACCCCCACCGCGCCGCTCATCCGCCACCCCCACCGCGCGCCCGACCGCGCGCTCCGCCGCGGCCGCTTCTCACCGCCGCCGCTCCCCACCGCCGCCGCTCCCCCCGCCGCAGACTCCCCACCGCCGCCGCCCCCGACCGCGCCGCCACCGCCCCCGCAGCTCTCGACCATCGCCTCCACCACTCCCCACCGTCGCCGCTCCCCGCGCCGCTCCCACCGTCGCCCGAGATCCACCGCCACTCCCCACCGGCCGCCGCCCGAGATCCACCGCCGCTCCCCACCGCCGCCGCCCGAGCTCGCGGCGCCCGAGATCCGCCGGCGCCCGAGCTCCACATCCATTGCCGCCGGGGCCGCCCGATCGGCCATTCCCCTCCTAGCAAGTGGGAAGGTAGGTGGAAAGAGAGGAGGGAGGAAGGAGGAAGAAGGGGGAAGGAAGAAGAAGAAGGAGAAGGGAGAAAGGAGGAAGAAGAAGGGGGGAGGAAGGAGAAAAGAGGAAGAAGAAGAAGGGAGGGAGAAAGGAGGAAGAAGAAGAAGGGAGGGAGGAAGAAGGAGAAAGAGGAAGAAGAAGAAGGTGAAGGGGGAGAAGAAGGTCCTCGGAGCAACGATCGTCCACACCGTCATCCCCGCGCGTCGCCGGAGGAGAAGGTAAAGCTCAAGGGTTGTGGATGGGATGGCCATCATGTCGTTTCTGTGTTGACGGCCTTCGTGCCGCTATGCTTATCAGCCTTCATGCCGCTATGTTTATCGGCCTTCGTGCCGTGTTGGTTATCGGCCTTTGTGCCGTGGTTGTTGTTAGCCTTCGTGCCATTTTCTTGCAGGTTTTGGGGACCTCCCCGTACAGGGGAGGTTCTGCCGAAATTTTCCACTAATAGTGAAGTTTTTATTGCTTTGTAGAGCAGGACTTGTCGGAGGGGACCTTGACCGTGTTCGTGCACCTACCCGCCTCTGCACCGCCACCCTAGGTATAATTCACATCTATTCCTTATAGTTGTTGTAAGTACATTGCGTAACCGAGTTAGGCGTCTCCCGTCCGAAAGGGATTCGCGATCGTTGGTATGCGGATCAGTGCATATCTGCGACGGTTTCTCTTTCAGATTGTCCACGTTTTTTGGACAGCCCGAGGATGTATAGATGGGTTAGCTTCCATGTTCCACCCCCGTCCGAGTCGGAGTTTTGTCAGCCCCTCCCCGTTGTTCTCCAGATACACACTCTCCCTGTCGGGACGTGTATCGGGAGAACACGGGAGGTGTGCCGCCGAAATCTCCGTCTCGGACGGGAGCGGAGCATGGAAGCTAACCTCATCTATGCATCCTCGGGTGGGATTAGGACCTATCCTTCACCTAGTAGATGGTAGGAACGCCTTGTAGATGCAGATGTTGGTCTTATTACTCGCTTACGTTGGCGCATGAGAGGATGGCTGACCGTGAGTGGATATACACGGGATTCAAAGACAAGACCAATGAATGGGTTAAGGGGACCGGGGACTTCCTGGAGAAGGCATTTGGCCCGGCTTCTAAAGGGGGCGATTCGGGTGTTTTGTCCCCGTAGCAAGTGTAAGAACCGGACAAGGAAAGAGCAACGACAAGATGAGGAATGATATTTGGGTGAACGGATATGTTCCAAACTATACCCGCCGGATCCTCCATGGGGAACCCCAACGGGTTACTGGCGGTGGTGAGACCGGACCTCGAGGGGTTTGATCAAGATGCCGGAATGGCGAGACTTGCTTGAAAACTTTGAAGCCGTTCAAGGATTGGAGGTGGAGGAAGAAGATCCGAGGCGACCGCAAAGGCGTACTATGACATGATGGAGGCGGCAAAGGAGCCCCTTCACGAGAAGACCCGCATTTCTAAACTGGATGGCATTTCACGCCTAATAGGGTTGAAGTCATCACTGGGCATCAGTCGGGAAGGTTTTGATCTCGTGTTGGCAACTGTTGGCGGGCTGCTTCCGGAGGAGCACTGCCTGCCGAAAAACACGACCGAGACACAGAAGCTCCTTCGTGCACTCAAGATGCCTTATCACCCGATCCAAGTTTGTAAGAACGGGTGTGTCCTGTTCCGAGGAGACCACGAGGCAGCAACACACTGTCCGGAGTGCAAAGCCTCTAGGTACGTGGAGGTAGAAGGCAGTGATGGCATTAAGAAACAGTCTAAGATCCGCGAGGTGGTCATACAACACCTTCCTGTACTACCGAGGCTGCAACGGCAGTACATGACAGAGGAGTCCGTGAAACAAATGACTTGGCACAAGAATGGCAAAAGATACAGTGACAAGATGCAAGACCCGGCGGATGGTGATGCATGGAAGCACTTCGATGCCATGAATCTCGCAAGGCCGAGGAGGCTCGAAATGTACGCGTAGCGCGGGGCAAATGATGGGTTCAACCCGTTTGGAATGATGGCGGCCCCGTACACTTGTTGGCCCGTGTTTGTGATCCCCCTCAATCTTCCCCCCGGCGTCATGTTCGACCCCAAGAACGTGTTCTTGACGCCGATAATACCTCGGACACCCGGGCAACAAAATGGGTGTGTTCATGCGCCGGTGTGGGATGAATTGCGAAAGCTTGGGATGAGGGGGTGCCGACGTATGACCGAGCTACGAAGACGAACTTCACGATGCATGTGTGGTACCGTACTCAATGCATGACTTCCTGGCGTATGGCTTGTTCAGCGCGTGGTGTGTTCACGGGAAGTTCCCTTGCCCAACATGCAAGGCAGATGTGATGTTCACCTAGCTGGCCAAGGGTGGCAAGTATTCTTCTTTCGACAAACATCGTCAATTCCTAAAGGAGGACGATCCACTGAAACGAGATAAAAAGCACTTCACGAAAGGTGTTCAAGTCACCGGCCCCATCCCTAAGGAAAAGAGCCCAGCTGACATCCTTGCACAGATAGAGGCTCTCAAAATTGATGACAATGGTGGTTTCAGAGGATATGGTACCGACCACATGTGGACTCATATATCGGGCTTGTCTAGGCTCCCCTACTACAAGCACCTTCTTCTTCCACACAACATCGATGTAATGCACACGAAAAGAATATCGCCGAGGCACTTTGGGCAACACTCCGGACATTGGCAAGAAGTCAAAGGACAATGTTAAGGCTAGATGGACATTGAAACGATTTGCGATAGACCAAATCTAGTGATGAAGACCCCTACGCCAGGCAAGAGATGGAAGAAGGGCCCGGCCGATTACATCCCGAAAAGGCCGCATAGGAAGGAAGCACGGAGTGGTTGCGAAGCTAAGCTTCCCCGATGGGTATGCGGCGAACCGAGTAGGGGAGTGAACTTGCCGACCGGCAAAGTCTTAGGGATGAAGAGTCATGACTTCCACATCCGGATTGAGCGGCTCCTTCCCGCGATGACCCGGGGATACCTACCCGAGCCGGTGTGGCGCGTCCCTGGCAGAGTTGAGCTTTTCTTCCGCCGGCTTTGTTCCAAGGAGTTGTCTCGAGATGTTTGTCTTGAACTCGGGAGGAGGCTACACCTAAGTTGCTCGCAAGTTGGAGATGATATTTCCACCGGGCTTCTTCCCGTCCATGCAGCATATGATTTTGCACCTACCAAGGGAGGCACGGTTGGGGGGACCCGTGCAAAGACCGTTGGTGCTATCCAATCGAGAGGTGTCTAAAGCTTATTCGGAAAAAGTGTAAAAATAAAGCCAAAATTGAGGCTTCTGTGGCAGAGGCATTCATTCTGGAGGAGGTGTCCACATGCACACAGGCGTACTATACCGAGAAACTTACGAGACCACGAGATCCAATCCCTCGTTACAACATCGACGAGAATTCATGCACTCTCAGCCTTTTCAGAGGGGATCTCGGAAGAGCAGGAGCAGGGACCCCTCGTTACTTGCGGCATGATGAGTGGCACACTATCATGATGTACTTGTTGTTGAACCTTGAGGAAACGATTGATTGTCAAGAGTAAGTTCTCGATGAGCTTGTTCCATACGTCGCCACTATCCTCCACCTATCGTTGATGAGTCCCTTGTCTATTGTTTCTCCAGGGACTTTATTAATGAACACTGGAGCTGCAGTAGGGCTCCTATCGAGGATGAAAAAGACCATCTTCTCAGACATAATACGCCCGATTTCGTCAATTGGTTCAGTAAAAAGGTAACTATCTACCTAACCTTGATTCCACTTTGCTCCTATGAGCGAGTAACTTAACTATTCACCTGTCCTAACCATGCAGGCTAATTGTGATCCGGAAATGACTCCTGCATTGAGATGTGTGGGCCAAACCTTCGATCGACATGTCAAGTCATTCGACGTTTATGACGTGAATGGCTATCGCTTTCGCACGAGAAGCTACGAAGAGAAACGGGGCAACCTAAAAACCACGTGCACCGGAGTTCGTACTCCCGGCACGGATGGGAAGGACTATTACGGCATAGTCAAACAGATATTGGAGCTTGACTTTGGCAAGTTCCTAGGTTGTAAGCCTGTGATGTTCAAATGCCATTGGTTCGATCCCGAGGTCACAAAAAAGGACCTTAAGATTGGGCAAGTCAAAATCCGACAGGATTCCAAATATGGAGGAGACGATGTCTATATTGTGGCTAACCGAGACGCCAAGCAAGTTTATTACCTCCCATGGGCAAACCGAATGACAAGCGCCTTGCGGGTTGGAGCCTTGTGCGGTTCGTATCGCCACGCGGTAAAGCGGCGGTCCCGAACAATGATGATTACAACTTTGACCCAAGGACAAAGATGAGTTCTATCAACCCGATGGGCTAGAAGGTAGGTTGGAGATAGACATTGATTCGTTGATGAGTATGGAAGTAAACAACGACATCGATGAGGACGAGGGTGATGAGGTGCACGATGCGAGGACATACGAATCCTAGATGCCCGGCAATGCGACGCGATGTAGAAGTTGGGGAACATATAGAGTGTAATGATGAGGACTTAAGAGAGCTCGACAATATTGATAGTGATGACGACAAGATCGATGACGAGGACGAGCGCTCGCCGCAATATTGCCGTTTACGGAGATAGTTTCTAATCCATGTAATATTGATTGTTATTTATATTACCTTACATTTATGTTTTCTTTACAAGTACTTGCAATCTAGTAATACTAACTGTTTTAATCTTTGTCATTGCAGGCACTCGACAAAATGCCAGGCGGAGGACGGTCGCGCCGACAAAACGTCAGGTCGAAGTACATGCTGAACGAGCCCCAGCAGGACCACGTGGAGGCCGGCCACCACGAGGAGCATGTGGAGGCCGGCCACCACGAGGAGGAGGACGATGAGGAGCTTGAGGTGGAGCCGTCGACCAGCAGGGGTGGGGGTAGGCGGAGGACTGCCAGGATGAGGTTGTTTGATGATGAGGCTGTTTGTGCCGGTGGCGGTGGCGACGACGACGACGAGGACGGCGGCGGCGGTGGCAGTGGTGACGACGACGACGAGGAGGACGGCGGCGGCGGCGGTGGCGATGACGACGAGGAGGAGGAGGAGGCTGCGGGCACCTCGGCTTCCCACAGCACCGGAAGAAGCCCTTCGCGCGGGCCCACTAAGCTCCCCGAGCACTTGCCGCGCCCGAGGACCGCCCGCAGATCGTGATCGGCCGGGAGGTAAGTATCCATTGTTGATTTCGTACTTGTTCTTATTTCATTTTCGAATTAAAACCGCATACTAACAATTGTTGTTTATGTGCGTGGGCTGGGCAAAGGTGACGGCCGGGAAGAGTTCGCCCTATGTCACCGGCATCCGGGCGAGTGATTAAGGAAAACTTCCCGGCTTGGTCACCATCGAGGGGAAGACGATCGTGCCCGACAAATGGCCATACTACTACCTCGTCGGGGACGCACATGGGAAGTCCTCGCCGACAAGATCAAGAAGCGGTTCCGGGTGAGTCTTTCAATCGCAACGCATATCTCAATACTACGCATTTGTTGGACTTTTCTCAAACAATGGAATGATGTTTGATGCCCGTGTGCGGTTGTACTATAGGTTGGCGGAGGGCGGGGACCCGTGGCCGGCGGACCGGCATCGGGACAAGGTGTGCGAGTTGCGGATCAAGGACATGTTCTACGAGGCGCACACCCAGGCCGTCATCTCCTACTAAGCCAACTTCAGGGGGATAAAGGTGGATAAGACCCAGGCCAGGGAGCTGATATGTGAACCGGAGACCGACCTCACCGAGGAGCAGTACATGCAGGTAAATAAGTAGAAAAACATCCGTTGTGATTCCTTATGTGACACATTCAACTCATTATCTGGAAGATCTAATACTTGAATGTCATGCAGACACCTCCGGGCTGGTGCAGCAAGTACACCGACTGCTGGCGTGAGATTGTCAAAGGGTGGCAAACGCCGGAGGCGTACGTGCAGCACAGAGCACGTCGGGCGAAGCGCTTGGAAGAGATGGCGAGGTCCGGGGTCTCACACCACTAGGGGAGCCAGAACCTCCCAGAGTTCATGGAAACATAGGTATGCTTGTGTTCAACCATTTCTTATAGCGTTGGATTTCTTATATCTCTACTTGTAACCATGTTTTCTGTTTTCCTCACAGAGGGAGCACCACGACGGGCAGCCCATCAACGAGTACATGGGGTGGGCCCTTGCTCACAAGGGCCCAGCGAAATCGGCCTCCACCACGTACAGCTCTTCGGACGGGCCCGAGAAGTACACCAGCCCGGTCGTGTACGAGAAGCTCACCAAGTACGCCGCCGCAGCTCGAGAGGCCCATGGCGACACCTACGACGTCACCGCCGAGCCCATAGACCCTGAGCTCTTGATGAGGTTGGGAGGAGGGAAGCAGCACGGCCGGTTCTATATGGCCCACAGCGCCATTGAGCCGTCCTTCCGTCCCGATGCGACCGAGATCCGCAAAGAAGACCGGCGAAGGGGCGCAGCGCGGGTCCCCATAGTGCCTCGGCACGAGCAAAGGCGCAGTGATCGCGGGTCTTCGGGTAAGTGGAGTTTCATTCGTCGTTCGACCGTTTCACAAATAATGTACCTTGCCTTCAAATACAATCAACCATGCTGGTGTAATATTGCAGTCCACGGTCCAGGAGGTGCTAGCCAACCAGAAGCAGATGGCGCTTGCCTATCAGGAGCACGCGGCCGCAGTGTCACAGCACTACCAGCAGGCGATGTCGCAGATGTCCCTGCAGATGCGTGCCCAGGGAATGAGTGAGCTTCCAGCCGCTGTCTTCGCTCCACCACCAGTACCTCCACTGCCTTTTCTTGCACCTCGTCCGGTGAGTCCCAACATTGCCTAGTGCTTTAGCTTGTGATGCCAGTCTGCAGGTACTAATTCCATCACTTGGTCTTTGTGCAGACACAGTCGGCGGGTTCGAACCCAACTCCAGGTGCTAGCCCTCCAGCGGGTGCTTCTCCACAGGGTCCTTCTCCACCGCACGTCTGGGGTCTTTACCAGAGCCTCCCCACGCAGCCGTTCGTCTGGGGTCCTCCACCGACGCAGGGGTACTCGTGGCCGGCGCAGGGGCAGCCCGGGCCGTCTCAGTTCCCCACGCAGCCGGGGTACTCGTGGCCGCCGCAGGGGCAGCCGGGCCCGTCTCAGTTCCCTCAGCAGCAGCAGCTCGGCCGATGGCAGTTCGGTGCGGCGCCAAGTTGGCCTGCGTGGGAGGATGGTGCTGGGGCTCGGGGACCCAAGGGGACGGCGCCACGAGCTAGGTACCTTCTATTCCTGCTTTTGGACCTTGTTGTGCCACGTCGGACATGTTTTGCCGATGTTAGCCTTGTATGGATGAATTTGGACTTGTATGCATGAATTGGGACTTGTATGGAGCCATTTCGACTTGTATGGATGATTTCGGTCGTGATATATGGATTTGATGCTATATTATGGTTGAAATGGTGTATTATTGCGAATATATGTGATGAATGTTGTATATGTTCCTTGTGATATTATTGCTCTTGATTAAATGTGGTGGAAATGGAAGAAAACGAGAAAAAAAAAGGGAAAAAAATTTTCCCCGATGGCCAGCCATCGGCAAACCCGGGGAATTTTTCCCCGATGCCTGTGTTTGCCGATGGCCGAGACCATATGTTTGCCGATGGCCATGGCCATCGGCAAAAAAAATCCGGGAAATCATTTTCAAAACAAAAAAAAAAGTAGGCCGACGGCCGCGGCCATCGGCAAACCCGCCGGCGGGGCGGCTGACGTGGCCACGTTGCCGATGGGGTCGCGGCCATCGGCAAAGCGTTTGCCGATGGCTCTGCCCTTTGCCATCGGCAAACAAGATACTGCCGATGGGGGTTTGCCGATGGCAACGCCACTTTGTCATCGGCAAACGGGTTGCCGACGGGATCCTGGGCTTTGCCGCCTCTGGATCCGGTAGTGTATTTCATGATATCTGCATAATTGGCATTCCCTAAATCTGGGTATGAGATAGTATGGCAGTTACCAAAGGGGATCGTGGCCATGTATCCACAAGAAGGTTCAAGAGAGCTGACAGTACAGCGAAAATCAACCGTGACATAAACGAAGGAATTGTTCGCACTCACGCAATTGACTGGCTTGTACCAATTACTATTTGTTATTGATTGTGAACAGTTAATGAAGCATGCCCAGTAATCGGCATAATCAGTGGCTAAATCATAATGGTAACTCAAACCATTACTCGAGTAAGAATAAAAAACATCACCATAGTTAGGAAACTGATCCGAACGAGGAAGAGGGCAACTGCTGTGCATGTTCAAGTTGGCGTCCACAACCCAGAAGGACTGATCGGTGTAGTTGATGCTGGTGACAAAATATGTCCCCATGTTGATGTGAATTGTAGCCTTGCCGTGGCTACAGACCAGCTCGTATGCTTTTACACCGCACTCTTGTGGGTCGTCTGGCCTACGGAAAGGCTTGGATATGTTGTGATCACCACAGGAGAAAGGAGTACACTGACCTTGGCCCCCAGCATCTGCAGCACGAACTGCAGTCACAGAAATAAAGACGAGCAAAGCTTGCCAAGATGCAGAAGGATGAAGAAATGCTGCAGCAGCACATGAGTTCGCCATGAGAGATTTCTTGATGCAGGAATGCTAGCTGGGATCTTGGCTATGGCCTATGGACACGATGAGAACGACGCTTAGTTATTTGAGAACCAGCAGGCTTGATATGACTGGGATGCGTTATTGACTTGGACCAAATACTCTCCAGATCAAATAACACCCGCACTTTTTGACTTGGGTTTGCACTTGTTGACTTTGCGTTTACCTTTTGTTTTTTGATAACTGCGCTGAAGCACATTGGGAGGCCTATCAGACCACAGGGGACATGAGAAGTGGCTTTAGAAGTACCGAGTGTCCTGGTTCTCGCACTCTGATAGCACAACCGGTGTTTTCCTTAACTGTCCTGTGTCTTCGAGGATAGTAATAATCTTGAGCCTAGATAGTATGGAGGCTTCGTCGAGCTCAAGAAACTGAATCCATCACTAAAATACCAGCCACAATATGGCAATAAAAATAAAAGAGAATCCGAGCGTCTCTCGAGAACACTCAAGAGGACACGCAACACTCGAAGATGTGCATGACCACCACGTGTGTCCTGTCCTTTGTGGTAGTGACCTCAGATGGAAGGCCGCAGCAAGCTCACCGTCCCGCAGCGTAGACTGCTAGCAACATGGTCGTGAATGGTCCACGTCATCGCACAGCAAGGAGTTTGTTTGTTTGTTTTTTTGTTTTTTTTTTTTTTGACAACAGCACAGCAAGGAGGTTGCGTGCAAGGAACATGTGGACGCGTCGCACAGGAACACTTTGCGTTTACTTGAGCACAGCAGGAAGTTTCATGGAAACTTGGAATTTCTCCTCACCATACAATTGCAATTAGTAATTTAACTATACAGACTTATTTAAAACACTTCCTTCTCTTCCTCTTTTTCTCAGTCACTATTGACATGGAAGCTTGAGTGGATTTCTTATCATAGCTATGCTGCTGTGTCCGCCATCTCTGTGCAGCAAACATGGAGTCGTCCAGAGATCATGTACCCTTTCTTCTTCTAATAACTTGTGGTAAAGTTATTGTCATTCTTTAAAAAGAAATTTGTGTCAAAACTTTTGCCGTCCTCTCAAAAAGAAATGCAGATGACCAGACGATGATGACAACTTTCGGATAAACTCTAAATGGCAAAGAATCTAACACGCCAAATATCTTGTTTCACATATGACCGACCGGAAGGAGCCGTTTAATATATTTTCCTTAATTCTCAAATTAATGTGTTTTCTCTTTATAATACGGCCAAGATTTAATTGGCGGAATAGCCGTTTTTTCCGCTCAGTTTATCTCTAAATTTTCAAAATGACTGTTTTAGTTCTCAAACTCTACGTTTAGACTCAAATCTATATTATTTTATACACAAATGCTATTAGTTGAGCCTAACGCTAGAAGTAGATAAGGGGAAAATATAGATTTACTACCGTTTCAATATATTCATCTATTCTTAAGAACTAAATAGTGTTTCAAGCAACAGTAATTGCTCCCATGAAAATTATTTATAGTCGTATATATATAAATGGTATCATTATAGGGTAACACTAAAAATGACTGTTTGGAATTATTAATGTCCACTAAAATGGTTTTTGGATGAATATTGTTTTTCTGTCTCCAATTAGGTTGCGTTGAAGGTGACCAGTTGCAACAGCTCAACGCTCCACGTAGAACGATAGACAAAGTTGAGTTTGAAAATATGAGTTTAAAGATAAAAAATACAAAGTCTAACTAAAATGATCATCTTCATAGTTTTTGGATGAAAAAAACCCCCAAAATGCAAAGTTTGAGGTTTAAAATGATCATCTTCATAGTTTTAAGATGAAAACTAGCATAGTAGAGTTTGAGGACTAAAACGACCATTTTGACAGTTCAGGGATAAAACCGAGCTTTGAGTAATACAGGGATCAAAATAACTATTCTGCCAATTTAATTCATATCTTTTTTTTGAATTGAATTTAATTCATATCTTACCTTAGGGGTTCACCCCCTGCTGACTCCCTTTCAAAAAAAAAATTCATATCTTACCTCTTTGGAGGTAGAAGTTGAACTGTAGTAGGGCTCTAGTACAAAGTGACCTGCAGCATCATAAACTGCAGTCACGGAAATAAAGCCATGAAAAACTTTCCAGATAGCAGAAGGGTAAAGAAACGCACATGAGTTGAGATGCCTTTTGACTTGGACAAAACTTCTTTCTTTCCATGTCTTCAACAAAGACAGGACAGAGGAGCGTTGACTGAGCATCTATTTTCTTCCACCTCCTCAACCCCCTTCTTCCTTCTCTCAGCTACTACTGATACAATTAATAACACTACCCCACAACTGCTCGTCCCTGCTTCCTCCGATCCTCTTCCGCCTGCTGTTATTCCATAGCTCTGCTGAAAAAAGAACCCAAAAGAGAAGAGGAGATAACTAGATTTCTTGTCATAGCTCTGCTGTTGTGTCTTCTCATAGATGAAGCATACAAGGCCGCGGCATGGGATGATGCCGACTTCTTCAGCAACTGCCCGCCATCTCGGTGCAGCGAACATGGTCCGGAGATCAGGTATCCTTTCCGGCTCGAATCCAGCAATACATCATCATTATGCGGAGCTCCGTGCATGAAGCTAGGATGCTCCGGCGACGACACCATTCTGGTTCTCCCAACAGCCGTTATATCATACAAAGTGACCGCCATAGATTATAGGCGTGGTACCCTCACGCTCGCCCCGCGTGTGGACGACTCATCTCCCTCCTGCAAGCAGAGGCTCATGTCTGTGTCCCTACCTCGCAGTATTACCAGATGTGAGGACCGGGAACCCTGCTTACTGCTATGCCGTAAAAGCTATGCAACGACAGTAAGCTGCTTAAGAGAGTTCATACCAACTGATCTAGCTGCTAATTATATCTTTGGCCCAATTTCGTGCCTTAGCAGCAGGTCCCAATTCTCCTATTTGGTGGATGGTTCTGCGCCCATGTCTGTGCTTCCATTAGATTGCAAGGTTGTGCCTGATAGCTACTTTCTGATGATGGACACTCCCACTGCCCGTTCAACATTCAAGGAGCAAGCACAAACAATACTGGATTTCACAGGGACAACAAGGATGATCGATTGGGTTTACAATGGACGTGTAGATGCCATCGCATTCAACTGCACACAGTGTGAACGACGTGGGGGACGCTGTGGGTTCAGCCAAGACAGGAATCAACCCTTCTGCATCAATCACGGTATTTTCTAACTAGGCAAAACCATACAGCCACATGTTTCTATCATATCTGACATTACAAGTCCTTACATTATTCATTTATATCTACAGTCTACTCAGATACTACTATGTGATTCTTTGAAATTTCATAGATAATAATTGTCAGCTTAATTTGCAAAGTAGTACTGCAGCTCATTTTGTTGGGATTGTGATGCCTTACCCAAGCAAACTAAGGCAAAATAAGATTCAGGTAAGATGGCCTCGTCCCCTCCCCACCCCCCTCCCAACCTGGCGATCGCCACCCAGGCGCGCCGCCAGCCACCACCTCACCGCCGGCCACAGGTAAGGCCCCCGCCACCCCATCCTCCCACCTCTCGCCGGACGCCCAGCCCTTCTTCCCCGGGGAGAAATCCGCCGGCAGGGGAAAGGCGGAGCGCTGGGAGATGGACTCCTACAGCTCCGACTACGACTCCGACCCCAGCTCGCTGGAGAGCATGTCCTACCTGGAGGCAGCGGCTCGCGGGGGCAGCAACCGCGCGTCTACTTCCAAGGCCGCGCCGCCGCCGGACCTGGACGGGGGTGCGCCTCCAGACAGCCGAGGCCCGGGTGAGACCGTGGCCGAGGCGGGTCAGGGTGCCCCCACCAGGACGCAAAGCCGCCGGCGCCGTCGTGCAAGGGCTGCAGCCCGCCGGGAGACGGAGCAAGCGAGGCCGGCAACACGCGTCCCCGCCACGAAGCGGGTCGGCCACCGGGCGCAGGAGCGAGTCACCGCACATCGCCGGCTCGGCCCGCCGCCGGGCCACCCCGCCGGACTCCAACGGCTGGCAGCGCGTCCTGCACCGCGACGAGGGGCGGCCACCTCCGCGCCGTCGCCAGGAGCGAACGCCGCCGCCTAGGGGGATACCGCCGGAGTTCGATGGACGCTACCTCAACTGCCTCTCGTACAAGCACAAGATCGCCACCTGCAACCGGCCGAGGCAGTGCGCTCGTTGCCGGAGTCCGCGGCACCTGGCCAAGGACTGCAAGTGGCCAAGGGAGCACGCCGCCGGCGGGGAGCGCGCACCAGAGCGACGCTTCGTCCGACCGCGGCGCGACGCGTCGGACACGCCCTCGGGGTCCGCCGCTGGGGGAGACACGCCGCCGCACCGATCCTACCCTCACCACCTCGACGGCAGCGACGACCCCTGCTTCGAGTTCTTCGACGGAGTGCCACCCGGCCACCCGGCCACCAGGCCGCGGGAGGCCGAGTGCTACATCCAGAGGGATGCCGCCACCTACGCCGCGGAGACGACGCTCCAGCTGGCACTCGTGGCGCAGCCCAGCGGCGACCCAGGCCACCACACCACCTCCGAGGTGCTGCTTGCGGTGATGGAGGCGACCGGCGTCGGGGCGACGACATCCGCGTCAAGAAGTACTTCCCCGAGCGCTTCATCATACTGTGCAGAACGGCACCGATCAAGGACACGATCCTGGCGGCCTCGCCGCTGCCATTCGGTGCGTCGCCTCTGGTCCTGCTCCCTTGGTCCAGGGTGGCGCATGCGAACCTCTCCACGCTGCAGTACAAGCTCACCATTGAGCTGGAGGAAGTACCGCCGCACGTATGGCGAGAAGACCCCGCCGCCATGCTGCTCGCCCCATACTGCTGGGTTCAGGAAACAGAGGCGGTCACGGCGGCCGGCGATGACCTATCTGCGTACAAGCTCACAGCTTGGGCCGGCAATCCGAGCAAACTTTCAAGGCTCATCTGGCTCAACGTGGCGGAGCCGGCGGACGGTCCACAGGCGGGTCCGGCGTTCAGGTTCAGAGGCACCACGCCGTTCCTCGAACAAGAAGGACGTCCTTCGGTACAAGATCTTCGTCCACCTGCGATGCGTTCGCGACTTCGCGCCGCCGGCTGATGACGGCAACAACGACTCCTCGTCCGACGACGCGGCCGACGGCGGGCGCAACTCCAAGCGCCACCACTCCTCCAAGGGGGGCGGGGTGGGCATCCATCCGTATGCTTGCAGGCGCGGCATGCTGGACGGCTCGGCACCGGCGCGCCACGGCGGCGGCGGCGGCGGCGGTGCGTGTCAGCATGGCCACGGGGCGGCCCCGCGTTCCAGGGTGCTAGCGACGCGGCGGACCGGCCCAAACGCCGAGGCAAGAGTGCCGGTTCACCAAAGGCTGGACGCGCGTCAGCAAGGGCAAGAGGCGGGCCCACGCTCAAGGGTGCCGGCCAACCAGAGGACCGGGCCGAATGCCAAAGAGAGGGTGCCAGTCCATCACCGTCTGGACACCCGTCAGCAGGCGCGTCGTCGCCATCGTCAGCTCGGTCAAAAGAAGGCAAGAAAGCAGCAGGAGCTCGGAGTCGAGGGGGAAAAGCAGGAAAGAAGGCAGCAAGAATGCAGGGTCTGGAGGCCAAAGCAGGCCACAACCCAGTTGCAAGAGGACACAACCCTGCAGAAGGCCACCGATTCAAATTCCAATCCAGAAGCGGCCAACACACTTTTGCAGGACAACGGCTCCAATCCCAATTCGGATGCTGTCGAGTGCGCACTGGCGGACAAAGATGCCAAAGTGCAAGAGGCAGCAGGGGACCGATCGGGCGCGGAAATCACGGAATCGCCAGTTCTGGGCAGGCAATGCCAACCAACCGCAGCCATGCTGAGCCAGGGGACGCCCCACCACGCCCCAGAGCCAAGCCCGGAGGTACAGGCAGCATCGGAGGAGGACTGCACGGCAACGGTCGACACCGAGCGCGACGCGTGTCAGGAGTCGAGGAAAGCAACCCCAGTCCGGTGACCAAGCCTCATTGCGCAGCAAGTCCGCAACAATTGGGCCTCCAGCAAGAAACAGAGCAGCCGGCGGCCCAGGAGGTCACGGAGGACTCCGACCCGGTCACCCCACCCCACCGCGCAGCAAGCCCAAAACAACGGGCCGTCCAGCAAGAAGCAGAGCAGGCCAAGGAATTCACGCCAGCAAAGTTGGGCCTTCACGTACAGCCCAGTACGCCAAGCTTCTCTCCAGCCCAGGAGCCGGTGCAGATCCACGACCAGGAAGCGCGGATCGTATTGCCGGACGAGGAACAGGGATCTCGTCAGTCCCCGGTTCCAACGCCAGCACCGCCAAGCTCCACATCGGCGCAGCGTCGATTCAAGGTGTTCACACGAAGGGTGAAGAAGCCCAAGGCCTCGCCATTGCTTGTCAGGCAATCCCCAGTGAAGACTCCGTCGCCGCGAACGAGACCCCTGCGCAGCCGGCGAATTGCGGCACAAAGTCTTTCCAGAATCCCAACATCCAAGAGGGGCGAGTACCTGGTGCTGAAGAGATTGGGCATGCATCGGCCATCAACGAATCCACGGCTGACGGCAAGTTTGATGCGCTGTTTGGCGGTCAGCCAGAAGACGACGAAGCCCTCAGGGAATTGTTTCCGGATGGGAAGCTCATCAGGGAGCGTCGGAGGAGTCGCCGCGCGCCACGACAGGAGGCCTGAACGGCCCCGCCATTTCAACCCGTAGTCCAAACAATGGATAACACAACCATCATGTGTTGGAATGTCCGCGGGCTTAACGCAGGAGCCCGGCGTGACAATGTGCGCACTCTGGTTGAGGATGCGCGTCCCCAAATCGTCTGCCTTGTTGAAACTAAACTGATGAATATAAACGAATGGTTGGTCGCCGCCATGCTTGGCGCCAGTTATCGACACTTTGCTTTCGTTCCAGCGGCAAACACCAGGGGTGGGGTCCTGGTAGCGGCCCGGGCGCCGGACATCGAGTTCCAGCAGCCTTGCATCGGCTGTTTCTCGTGCACAGTGAAGGTCGTGGCCGGCAATGCGACGCCGTGGTGGCTATCGGTGGTGTATGGGCCACAAGAGGAGGCTGCCAAAGCGTTGTTCTTAGAGGAGCTGGAAGCCATCAGAGATCACTGCAACGGACCATGGGCCATAATTGGGGACTTCAATCTGATTTTGGATGAAGCGGACAAGAACAACACGCGCATCAATCGTAGAACGATGCGCGCGTTCAGGGAGACGGTGGCCAACCTGCAGCTGCTAGACCTGCATCTACACGGCAGGCGTTACACTTGGAGTAACGAGAGAGAACAACCTACCCTCGTCCGGCTGGATCGTGTTCTGGTGTCCCTGGACTGGGAGGAGCTGTTCCCGGCCTGCCATCTACAGGCATTATCCTCAAACGCCTCAGACCACTGCCCCCTTTTGCTCCAAACCAATCTCTCCCTCTCACCAAAGCCAAGATTTCACTTCGAGGTTTTCTGGCCCAAGCTTGACGAGTTTCAGGAAACCCTGCAGCAAGGTTGGAGGTGTGATCGGGTAATCAACAACCCCATCATTAGGCTTGATGTTAAGCTAAGGCAATTGGCACGGGATCTCAGGAGCCGGGCTGCAAGAAGAATCGGAGTGGTCAGAGAACAGCTCCTGATGGCGAGGACAATCATACTGAAACTGGACCAGCTTGGTGACACGCGGGGTCTCAGTGAATCGCAGAGGGCACTGCGAGCCGATCTGAAGCAAAAGTACCTCGGGCTGTCTTCCCTGGACAGGACCATTGCAAGGCAACGCTCAAGAGTGCGATACTTGGCCGAGGGTGACGCCAACACGAGCTATTTCCACATGTTGGCGAGAGGACGGCGAAGAAGGAACGCCATCACCAGGCTGCGAGTCCACGGCGCGTTCACGTCGGACCAGGCTGTAATGGAGAAGGCTATACACGACCACTTCGTAGGCGTGTTTGGGACGGCCGGCCACACCGACGGAACGGTGGACTTCGAAGCCCTCGGAATCGAGCAGCGTGACCTCGAGCTGCTGGAACAACCAGTCTCCGTGGAGGAAGTATGGCATGCCATAAGGGAGCTCCCAGCGGACCGTGCGCCCGGCTCGGACGGCTTCACCGGCGCGTTCTACAAATGCTCCTGGTCTGTCATCAAGGACGATGTCATGGCTGCCATCAACGCCACTCTCTTCGGGGATTGCAGAGCATTTGGCCGGCTAAACGGTGCTTTGATCGTGTTGCTGCCCAAAGCCGCGGATGCGTGCGAGCCACATCAGTTCAGGCCAATTACTATGATCCATAGCGTCGCGAAGCTCATCTCCAAGGTCTTGGCGATCCGGCTAGCGCCAAGAATGGGAAGCCTCATCTCCAAGGACCAGAATGCATTCATTCGAGGACGATCCATTCATGACAACTTCAAATATATTCAAAGGGCGGCGGTGCTGTTGCGCAAGAAGAAGGCACCCAAGATACTCTTGAAGCTCGACGTGGCGAAGGCCTTCGACACCGTGCACTGGCCGTTCCTCCTGGGCGTCATGCAGGCCATGGGGTTCGGGGCGCGCTGGCGAAGATGGATCGCCACACTCTTGTCCACGGCGACGTCCAACATCCTGCTCAATGGAACGCCGGGAGAAGGATTCACCATCGCCGGGGAGTACGCCAGGGAGACTCTCTTTCCCCCCCTGTTCCTTTGCGCCATGGAGGTTCTTGGCCGCCTGTTCACCGCTGCCAGGGATGACGGAGTGCTCCGAAGTATGGCGGAGGACAGGATCAAGTACCAATGCAGTATGTACGCGGACGATGTCATCTTGTTTGCACACCCAGACGCCGATGAGGCGACAGCAATCAAAGGGATCCTGGGCATCTTTGAAGAAATTTCAGGCCTGCGCACCAACTTGGCCAAATGCTCCATCACCAACATCTTTGGGGCTGAGGACATGATTACAGAACTCCAATAGATTCTCGGCTGCCAAGTGGCACCGTTCCCGATCAGATACTTGGGCCTGCCATTGAGCACAAGCAGGCTGCCCAAGGCCGACGTCCGCCGGACGGTTGATTCATTTGCGCGTCGCCTGCCGGCATGCCATGGACCGCTGATGGCGAAGAGCAGACGACTGATTTGGGTGAAATCTGTGCTCACTGCAATCCCAGTCTACTGCATGATCGCCGATGGGCTTCCAACTTGGGCAAGAGATGAAATTGATGCAATCTGCCGTCGGTTCTTCTGGAGTGGGAAGAATGAAGACGCACGGGGAAAGTGCATGGTATCCTGGCAAACCTGCACTCGCCCAAAGGACCTCGGCGGACTGGGAATCCCCGATCTCAAGCTGGTCAATTTGGCATGCGAAACAAAATGGTTTTGGCTGCAGCTTCAGGATTCTGACAGAGCTTGGGCTACGCTACCACTACGACAATCCAGGGAGGCATTGGATTTCTTCAGAGCGTCCACCCGGACAGTGGTTGGCAACGGCCAAACAACCTTGTTCTGGTTGGACAGCTGGGTCGATGGGGTGTCTATCAGAGCATTGGCACCCACCCTCATGCAGTTTGTGCCCAAACGCACTGCAAACAGCCTCACCGTCGCAGCCGCGTTGCAGGGCAGACACTGGGTGCGCACGATCGTGGGCGGCGTCACCATACCAGCAGCCGCCGAGTACTTGAGAGTCTGGCATGCGATCAGGGGGACGACACTCAGTGACGAACCAGACAGGCTTGTGTGGCGTTGGAGCTCCGATGGCAAATTCTCCATTCACTCGGCCTACCAGGCGCTGCAGTTTGGATCTCACCCCATCCCGGGCTGCATTCGGGTTTGGGAAGTTTGGGCGCCGCTCCGCGTCAAGCTTTTCCTCTGGTTGGCAATTCGAAGGAGGCATTGGACAGCTGACCGAAGAAGGCGCCATGGTTTGCAAGCCCCAGCTGCGTGCTTCTTCTGTGATCAGCATTCAGAGACAATCGACCACATCCTAGTGCAGTGCCCGTTCGCCCGGCAGCTGTGGGTCGAGGCGGCGGCGGCGCTGCAAGGACATGTACTGCAGCAGCCAGACGGTGACATCCTGGACTGGTGGGATCGTTGGAGAGCACTCTGGCCAGGGCACGCTCGAGGAGCCGACACCATGTTCGCGCTTATCGCGTGGGAGCTATGGAAGGAGCGCAATGCAAGATGCTTTCGCGGAGCGGCCACCCAACTCGCCACACTCAAGGGGATGATCAAGCATCAAGCGGACCTTTGGGTGAGGGCCGGTGCAAAGCATTTAGGGAGTTTAATCCAGCATGTAATAGGTTAAACAGCGAGCACAGCGGGGAAGAACGAGCATTACAATCTTAAGCCGCCCCGCTTGTAAAACCAAACTTTTTCTCCTTAATACAAAAACGCGCAAATCTTTTGCGTGATTGAGAAAAAAATCATAATCACAAAAGAGATAAATTATAAACATCCACTTGATTGGCAGTAGTCAGACACTCAGACCCATTTTTTCAAGCATTTGAACATAATTGTCAGCTTATTTTGCAAAGTAGTACTGCAGCTCATTTTGTTGGGATTGGGATGCCTTACCAAGCAAACTAAGGCCAACCAATCTAATCATAATCACAAAAGAGATAAATTATAAACATCCACTTGATTGGCAGTAGTCAGACCCATTTTTTCAAGCATTTGAACAGCCTAGACCTACAGCACATATAGAAAGTTGGGTACTGAGGACCGCGCGTTAGCGCGAGTGGCAAGAGCGCGTGGTTCGCTCACTACTGGCGCAGGTTCGAGCCCCGGGCTCAACCTCCGTCCCTCACCGGCGTTATATCCCCAAATAAAATTGCAGGTATCCTCAGGCGCCTATGGACAAAAGGGGAGGCAACGTGCCCGTCACTAGCGAAGCTGGAGTCTTTGTGAATCTCTTGTAGGCGTGTGGTGGTATAGGTTCTAGGTCTAGCGTGCGCTCTAGGTGGTGTGTGTTGGCTTGTGTTGTGTTGGGGCATACATTCGGATACTACAACTTGTACCCCAGATCTGAGGAATCAAAAAAAAAGTTGGGTACCAAAATTACCCAGAAAATGGTGCTTCGACTAATTAATGGAAAAGGTAGACAAATTAGAAACTAAATTGGTATAGCTGAAAGTAAAATAAATACAGAACACTATTGTTAAAAATTCTACGTGATAATCATGACAATGTAGTTATGACCACTTGATAGAGGATAATAGCATTTTCTTTTTGAAGTGAAGGACGATGGCGATTCACGTGATCACTTTTAAGCAATTGGTGACCAAAACTTTTACATGCAAAATTTACTGCACTACAACTGAGCATTTTCATAAGGATCACAAAATGCATAACTAAGACAAATTAAAAGCAATGCAACTCCTATAATGTAACATATTTACTTTTGACATACCAGATAAATGGAATTTATGCTGGGACTCGGAACACAAGTTACTTGGCAACTGAGCTAGGATTGTTTGGGTGTATCAGCTTTTCTTTACCATCTTGTCATTGAGATTATTAAGGTTGCATCACCATATATCCTAGCAAGAAACCCTTCCATGTCCATATGCTATAGCAGCATTAGTAGAGCCTGCAACCAAAGTAGCTGCAAATGTCAATGATTTGTGCTCTTGAGAGACAAATAAATTTGTAGGTTAACTTGTCTGAAAAAAGAAAATAGACACAAACACTTGAGAAAACAAATTGATGTACAATACTGCTGAAGCTTGAAAGTGAATACAATGAAAGCACAAAGTGGTAAGCTAGCAAGATAATAACTGCCTATAAGGTAGGCAATGGAAGAGATAATAGCAGAAAAGAACAAACACTGCATAAAGCAAATGAATAAAGAACCAATGTGAAATTGGTTGTCTGTAGCAAACCAGGTAGTTCTGAAAGAGACATTGAATGCTGGATGCAGCTTACAGTTGGCTGGGACAAAACAGTTCACACTAGTAGGGACTACAGCCTGGTTAATCAACAGATATGGCACCACAAACTTGCCTCCAATATTTGTATTTTCTCTTAAGCAACATTTTGTGATTGAACATGCTTAGAAACATATAAGCAGCATTACTTTTTAGATTATATCGATGCAAATACAGTATACTGATTCTTAAAAAACTAGAACTTTTATTGTACATGCTGGAGGCGCTGTCACATCATGCAGCTAATTGTACTAAAATATTGGATCTTAACTTTTCTTACACAACAAATCATCATTTCATACTAAATCATCAATAGAGACTTATTTTCTTCTTTGGTGTTTGCAGGTTCACACGTCAAAGTAATTGCAGGTACTCTCCAAATCAAATATTCCTTTTATCCAAAATTAAAAAAAAGGATATGTATTACACAAAAATTCTTATATTTCTCAACTATGGCTCTAAACAGTGTCTCAGAACCATTAACAACACTAAGTGCCACCTCTATATCCAGACACAGTATAATGATTTCCTATTCTCTGCTTGCCAGCTACATCATCGGTTGCCACAATAGTGATTCTTCTGTCGATTGTGGCCACTGTACTCTATCTTTCACTTAAGACAAGATATAATGAGGAGATACACTTGAAGGTCGAAATGTTTCTCAAGACATATGGCACCTCAAAACCCACAAGGTACAGTTTTGCTGAAGTTAAGAAGATAACAAGGCGATTTAAGGAAAAAGTAGGCCAGGGTGGATTTGGGAGTGTATACAAAGGCAAGCTACCACATGGAGTGCCTGTGGCAGTCAAAATGTTAGAGAACTCCACAGGAGAGGGAGAAGAATTCATCAATGAAGTTGCAACCATAGGACTAATCCACCATGCAAATATTGTGCGTCTCCTGGGTTTTTGCTCAGAAGGAACAAGGCGTGCCCTTATCTATGAATTCATGCCTAATGAATCATTGGAGAAATATATATTCTCACGTGATTCTAGTATTTCCCAAGAATTACTAGTGCCAAAGAAAATGGTAGATCTTGCTTTAGGTATTGCCCGAGGAATGGAATACCTACATCAAGGATGTAATAAACGCATCCTTCACTTTGACATCAAGCCTCACAACATCTTGCTAGACTTCAACTTCAATCCAAAGATCTCAGACTTTGGCCTAGCAAAACTGTGTGCAAGAGATCAAAGCATCGTTACCTTGACAAGAGCAAGAGGGACTATGGTATATATTGCACCAGAGTTATACTCTCGGAATTTTGGTGGGGTATCCTACAAGTCGGATGTTTACAGCTTTGGCATGCTTGTGTTAGAAATGATTAGTGGAAGGAGGAACTCAGACCCAAGTGTTGATGGACAAAATGAGGTCTACCTCCCAGAAAGGATCTTCGAGAGAGTAATCATTGAGCAGGACTTGATACTTGCTAGGGAAACAACAGAAGAAGAGAATGAAAAGGTGAGACAGCTGGCCATCGTGGCACTATGGTGCATCCAATGGAACCCAAGAAACCGACCGTCAATGACAAAGGTTGTAAACATGCTGACAGGAAGATTGGAGAATCTACAGATGCCGCCAAAGCCTTTTGTGTCATCTGAAAGTCACGAGGTACCATAAAACATTGAGCTACTATGCTACCATTAGTTAATGAATAATTGAGAAAATCTAGTAAATCCAGGGCTGCATAGTAATGGGTAGTACTAGCATGATATGGTTTTCGATCTTCCCACTGTATCAACACCTGACTTATGAATAAGAGTCAGTCACCACCATGTAATAAAGACATACAGTTATTTGCGACACATCGGATTGGACTTGAATGGTAATTTAATAGTTCAATCCAAAGACAAGTCGTCTTTTCCTTTCATTATTCTGTTCTTGCCGTGATATGCCCGGCCTTGTTATTCCCCAGTGCAGTAGCACTCAGGGAACAGCAACATACGCTGCTTGAATAATCAGTGACTCATTGAGTCAGTAATTCAGCACTAGATGGAGAACTCCACAGGACAGTCCTATATAAGGTGGTCAATCATGTCATCTTATTCCATCCCAGGACCCAGCTACTGTATGATATATTTGCAAAATGTGAATGGATGGACACAACTTTGACCATTGATAATTTGTACTCCGAGATTTTTGCAAAGCGAAAAAATAATGGAAAGAAGGGGACAAGGATTATTACCTCGAAGGAAAAGGAGGATCTCAAATGAATCGAGCGACAGCACAGACGCCGGCGAGCAAGCAAGGGCGTCCAGCGGTTTAGCCGTTGAGGTATGGTGGGGCAAATAGCGGCGCTAGGGCTAGGGTGGGAAATACGTGAGGCTTCCTAACCGGAAGTGCAATGTGGAATCAAGCTCAACGAATTTGGGCGGCGCTTGCACGAGATCGCCGTCACAGCGCACGGCGGCTGCGAGCGGTGACCAAGAAAGGGCTCGTTCCGTTTTTCCGTTGCACAAAGCTGGGTTGGGCTTTTGTGCGGTACGGCGGCCTCCATTTGCCAAACGAGTCAGCCCACCAACAAAAAAGCGTCCTGCTCTCCTGGACGTGTAGAGAGCCCATCAAAGCTCGTGAGTTTTCAATCAGAGTCGTTGGACGTCCTCCTCATCGACATAACGATGACATGCGCATGAGTTCGCCACGAAAGATTTCCAGATGCAGCAAGCTTGCTAGCTAGGAGTATTAATAATGGCCAAACTATGGAGAAGCCAAAAAGATACCAGAGGCTAGCCGTGTTTGACGTGGACCAAAATATTTTCCAAGACGTGTAAGGAATGGATGAGATTCACAGGGCTGGACTGCGTTAGCTCTGCAATCACATTCAAATCGCTGGAGCACTGCAGCCAGAGTTGGACGTCCTCACATTGACATAACTACATGATAGCACTACTGCACAACTTGCCTGGCCCTTGACGCTAACCAATAAAAACTTGCAGCATCTTATCTTTTTTGCTTCCTCCGTAGTTACTAGCTAAAAAAAAAGGAGAAGACTGAATTCCATTTTTCCAGTATCCATGCTACGGGAAATACATTTGCAGTGTCCGCCGTCCAGTAAAGCATATCTTGCTTTCAGGAAAAATATTACATCAGAGCAAGCTTATAATAGTTGCTCATCTCCATCTTAGGTTACATATACACGGTTTTCATCACTAAACATAAATGTTCACAGGAATCAGAAACTCATGTACCTTTAAACTATTGAACTATCATGGAAATCCTTAACAGGACACACACATAACAAGTTATTTCAGATTTCACAAGCTAATGCTCTGCTCACCTTATCATACTATCAGTACAGAGCACAAAGACATGTAAATAGTTCTTCACTCGTCTTCCTCAGAGATTTCTGTAAGCTCCGAGGAGAAATGGTATGAACCTGCAGCAGGCATATGACCATCATCACAGAAGAATGGCCTAGAAGGCATTTGCAGGCCATCAGTGCCACACTCGAGCATCTCTATGACCTCACTCATGGTCGGACGATCTTGCGGCTTCATTTGAATGCACCGTAGCCCAACAATGCACAGTTTCCTCTCCAACTCATGCATATCAGAAACAACAGATATCTCACCAACTTCTTCTGCGGCTAGATGGTCATAGACCCAGGCCGGATAGTACGCTTGACTTGAGTTGGCTGCATTTTGGTCTGCGTTCCTTCGCCCTCCTGCCATCTCTAGCAGTAGCATACCAAAGCTATAAACATCGGATTTACTTGATATGGCGCCGAAGCCACGAGATACCATTTCAGGAGCTATGTACCCAATAGTTCCCCGCATGGCGCTAGCTGGCACAAAACTCTGGTCTCTCGGGTACAACTTGGCGAGGCCAAAATCAGCAACTTTTGGAACAAAATTGCTATCAAGAAGGATGTTGTGTGGCTTGATGTCAAAGTGTACGATCTGCATATCACAACCAAGATGCAAGTAGTTGATTCCCCTTGCAATGCCCAAAGCAATCTCATTGAGCTTATCCCAAGAGAAACTTCTCTCGGCTGAGAATATGTACTTGTCAAGAGAACCATTGGGCATGTACTCATAGACCAGTGCCCTTCTCATTTCCTCTGCACAGAAGCCCACAAGACGAACCACGTTGATGTGGTGGATCCTACCAATGGTGGAGACTTCACTGATGAACTCATCCCCATTGCAATTGGAGTTGCCCAGCATCTTGACAGCTACATACACATTGCCTGGGAGTAGTACACCCTTGTATACAGAGCCGTATCCTCCCTGACCCAACTTGTCTCTGAAATGACTAGTGACCGCAGTTATGTCAGTGTAGGCAAACCTAGTGGGACCAAGCATTTGTTGCATCTGGAGGAACTTCTCAACTGCATCGATTGCTATCCTTGTTTTCCAGTATTTGTGGGCAAGGAATGTGAATAGTACCAGTGCAGAGAGCAGGAGCCTGCAAAGTACTAACCAAACAAGTTGCAAATATATAAAGTTAGACGACAGAAGTAGGTTGTTGAAAAAAATGCTTGTAATGATTAGAAAGAAGTAGGCACACCCCCACATACCAAAATGTAACTTGACCACACTTATAGCAGATACTATGGCTATCACTACCCTCTGAAACATATGATTTGAGGTATCGTAATAGTTTACACATTGTGCGAAATGTGATTCGCTCCAGAAGAAAGCACGAGTCCAGTTTAAGATGCTTGTGCTAAATAATTGCTCATGGAAATAACTGCAAGACACCGTTGTAAATAAAGGAATTAGAGAAAGAAGCATACAGTTTGGATAGTTACGTGAAACAAATTCCAAAGGAAATGGATGACAAGATAATCGGTTCCATACTAGATGTGGGACACAGACTCACCTGGTTGAATTATTTCGGCATGTTTTGAATATCCAAGAAGCATTCTGGTCTGAATCATAATCCTCAGGGAATCGAACAGAAAATCCCTTCCTTACATATTCCATGATATCTGTATAACTGGAATTCTCTAATGGGTACTCGAATGGGTACTCTGTAAACCATCTAGCTCTATTAACAAAGGGGGTCATGGCCAAGTATCCACAAGAAGGTTCAAGAGATCTGACTATACAACCAATGTAATAATAGTTAACCGTGACATAAACAAAGGAATTGTTCGCACTCAGGCAATTGACGGGCTTGTACCTGCTACTATTTGTTATTGACTGTGAACAATTAATGAAACATGCCCAATAATCGTAATCTTGAATGGCTAAATCAGAATGGTAATGCAAACGACTTGTCCAGTGCGATTCCTTATAAGTGTAAGGAAGCTGATCCCAGTGAGGAAGAGGGCAGCTGCTGCGCATATCCAAGTTGGCGTCCACAACCCAGAAGGAATGATCAGTATAGTTGATGCTGGTGACAATATATGTCCCCGTGTTGATGCGAATGGTAGCCTTACTGTGGCTACAGGCCAGCTCGTATGCTTGTACACCACACTCAGGTGGGTCACCTGGCCTACGGAAAGGGGACGATATGTTGTGAAGATCACCACAGGAGAAATGAGGACACTGACCTTGGCCCCCAGCATCTGCAGCACGAACTGCAATCACAGAAATAAAGACAAGCAAAGCTTGCCAGGATGCAGAAGGATGAAGAAATGCTGTAGCTGCACATGAGTTAGCCATGAGAGATTTCTAGCTGCAGGAATGCTAGCTGGGGTGTTGGTTATGGAGACGGGAAGGACGCTTAGTTGTTTGAGAACAGCAGGACCAAATACTCTCCAAGTCACATCAACACGGGTACAGAAGGACGCATTAGTTAGTTATTTAACCACAGCAGTCTCGGCATGATTTGAGATGTCTTTTCTCACTTAGACGGAACTTCTTTCTTTTCAAGTCTTCAACAAATCTTCTTTCTTTATTTAAGCACAGCCGGCATTGACTCTAAAGTTTACTTGAGCACAGCAGGAAGTTAGGCCATCTTCCCATCTCAAATTAATTTGTTTTCTCTTTATAATCAATGGCCAAGACCTTGGCCCGCAGCATCTGCAGCACGAATGAACTAAAGACCAGTAAAGCTTGCCAGATAGCAGAAGGATGAAGAAATGCTGCACACGACATCGCCATGAGAGATTTCTAGATGCAGGAATGCTAGCTGGGGTGTTGGCCAGGCTGAGAAGGATGCTTAGTTATTTGAGAACAGCAGGACTGACATGCAAATACTCTACAGACTCAAGTCAAATAACATCACCGCACTTTTTGTTTTTGACATGAGTGGGCTGTATTGACTTTGTGTTTACTTGAGAGCAGGAAGTTTCAACGAAACTAGGAAGTTCTCCTCAGCCATACAATTACATTACTACAACAGGCTTATTTAAAAAACTTCCTTGTCTTCCTATGGAAGCTTGAGTGGATTGCTTATCATAGCTCTGCTGCTGTGTCCGCCATCTCTGTGCAGCAAACATGGTCCAAAGATCAAGCGTCCTCTCATATAAAAAAAAAACTACAATAATGTACATGACCTTCCTTCTCCTAACAAAACTTGTGGCAAAACTTCTTTTTCTGAAGGTCACCGGGGGGAGGCGTTCCCCACCTGAATTTTATATATATTGGCCCAAAACGGCCTGATGACAAGCTTTACAACTCATTTTTAAACAACGTAGCATATCCACCGATAAGAAATCAACAGCTATGCCCAACACAAGGACAACAAAGCACAAGTATAAACCGACGAGGAAACAACAAAAGGCATGAGCTCTTCAACGATGCCCTCCTTTCAAAAAGAAAATGTAGAGGACCAGACGATGATGACAATTTTCTGATAAAGAAAATCTAAATGGTCCTGGTTGGGCCCACCAGTTTTTATCTAGTATAAAATGATCTGCAGTCAAGAAAATAAAGGCAAGAAAAAAGCGCTTTAGTTAGTTATTTAAGCACAGCAGGCCCAGCATGATTGAGATGCCTTAACTTCTTTCTTCCAAGTCTTCAACAAAGACAGGACTGATTAAGTACTATGCTTGTACACCACACTCAGGTGGGTCACTTGGCCTACGGAAAGGGGACGAGATGTGAAGATCACCACAGGAGAAATGAGGACACTGACCTTGGCCCCCAGCATTTGCAGCACGAACTGCAATCACAGAAATAAAGACAAGCAAAGCTTGCCAGGATGCAGAACGATGAAGAAATGCTGCAGCTGCACATGAGTTCGCCATGAGAGATTTCTAGCTGCAGGAATGCTAGCTGGGGTGTTGGTTACGGAGACGGGAAGGACGCTTAGTTACTTGAGAACAGCAGACCTGACATGATTGGGATGTGTTTTTGACTTGGACCAAATACTCTCCAAGTCACATCAACATGGGTATCGAAGGGCACATTAGTTAGTTATTTAAGTACAGCAGTCTCCGGCATGATTTGAGATGTCTTTTCTCACTTAGACGGAACCACTTTCTTTTCAAGTCTTCAACAAATCTTCTTTCTTTATTTAAGCACAGCCGGCATTGACTCTAAAGTTTACTTGAGCACAGCAGGAAGTTAGGCCATCTTCCCCTTATATAAAAAACTTCCTTGTCTTCCTATGGAAGCTTGAGTGGATTGCTTATCATAGCTCTGCTGCTGTGTCCACCATCTCTGTGCAGCAAACATGGTCCAGAGATCAGGCACCCTTTCATATCAACAACAACGACAATAATGTACATGACCTTCCTTCTCCTAATAAAACTTGCAGCAAAACTTTTGCCGTCCTTTTAAAAAACATGTGGAGGACCAAATGATGATGACAATTTTCTGATAAAGAAAATCTAAATGGCAAAGAAGCTGACATGCCAAATAGCCAGAGCAAAATGATCCATCTGTTTTGAATGACACACCAGAGCATGAAACTAGCAAAGCCCTGGTTGGGCCCACCAGTTGTTATCTAGTACAAAATGATCTATCAAGGAAATAAAGTCAAGAACATGCGCTTTAGTTAGTTATTTAAGCACAGCAGGCCCGGCATGATTTGAGATGCCTTAACTTCTTTCTTCCAAATCTTTAACGAAGACAGGACTGGAGCTGCGTTGACTGAGTCAACTTGAGCACACGGAAGTTTCATGGAAACATAGAGCATCTTATTTGCTTCCACCTCCTCAACCTCTTCCTTCTCCTCTCAGACGTCCTCCACATCGGCATAACTACTCCACAACTTGGCCCGGCCCTTGAAGCTAGCAAATACCGATACAACCTTGCTTCCTCCTATCCTCTTCCGCCTCCTCTTGTTTCATAGCTGTGCTGAAAAAAGAAACAAAAAAAGAGATGACTGAATTTCTTGTAATAGCCCTGCTGTTGTGTCTTCTCATAGATGGAGCATACAAAGCCACAGCATGGGATGATGCCGACTTCTTCAGCAACTGCCCGCCATCCCGGTGCAGCGAACACGGTCCGGAGATCAGGTACCCTTTCCGGCTCGAATCCAGCAATACCTCATCCTTATGCGGAGCTCCGTGCATGAAGCTAGGATGCTCCGGCGACGACACCATTCTGGTTGTCCCAACATCCATTACGCAGTACAAAGTGACCGCCATAGATTACAAGGATGGTACCCTCACGCTCGCCCCGCGTCCGCGTGTGGACGACTCGTCTTCCTCCTGCAAGCAGAAGCTCATGTCCGTGTCCCTCCCTTGCAACATTTTCAAATGGGAGGACCCGAACCCCTGCCCACTGACATACTATCATCGATATGCAATGATAGTAAGCTGCTTAAGAGAGTTCACACCAAGTAATCTTGCTGTTAATTACATCTTTGGCCCAATTTCGTGCCTTAGCAGCGCATCCCATTTCTCCTATTTGGTGGATGGTGATGCATCCATGTCTGTACTTCCACTAGATTGCAAGGTTGTGCCTGACAGCAACTTTCTGATGGGCATTCCCACTCGCGGTTCAACGTTCAAGGATCGAGCAGAAACAATACTGGATTTCACAGGGACAACAACGATCGGTTGGTATAATTTTAGAGGTGGTGACAGCGGCGGCATCATAAGCAACTGCACAATGTGTGAACAAGGTGGGCGACACTGTGGGTTCAGCCCAAACAGGAATCAAACCTTCTGCATAAATCAAGGTATTATCTCCAACTGGACAAAACCATACAGCCACATGGTCCTATCTTTTTTTCTTTTTTTTTTTAAGAAGTTCCACATAGTCCTATCATATCTTACATTGCAACTCCTTACATTATTCATTTATGTCTATTCAAATGCTAATATGCAATTCGTTGATATTTCGTAGATAATTGTCAGCTTATTTTGCAGCATAGTCCTGCAGCCCATTTGTTGGGAAGCCTCACCCAAGCAAACTAATGTCAACCAATCTAATCACAAAAGAGATAAATTATAAACATGCACTTGATATACCAGCAGCCAGACCCATTTTTACAAGCATTTTAAGTTTTTAACAGCCTACCCTTCATAACATGTAAACATTGGGTACTTGATATACCAGTACCAGTAGTACTTACATTGGGCATTGCTACCAAAAATACCCATGTAAACATGTTTCAAATATTAATGGAAAAAGGAGACAAATAAGGAATTAAACTGGTAAAGCCGAATGTAACTATGTGATAATTATGATATACAGGCACAATGCCTGCTCAGGAAAAAAATTATGACAATGCAGTATCAAATTTAGATGACTAGAATAGAGGAAATGGCAACTCACATGATCACCTTATCTTCCCTTGCACTGCCCGTAAGCTCAAGAAGTGTGGAAGCTTTTTAAGACCAGGAGCAATTCAGTGCAGCCCAACATATCTTACAATTTTTTAAAATTTTGACACCATAGCTACATGGTGGTAAGCTACAGTGAGGACTGAGGACCATACCCAAACTCCAACGACACACTTGTCACACTTGGTGGAAGGTCTGGGAAGAGTGAAACATAAGAATGTTCATTTTTCAACAATGAGCTCCAAACGGAGCAACAGGTTACTAACGTCTAAGAGGATTTAGCTTTGAGAAGGAGGGCATTTGCTTGGACTTCGTAAAGGCCTTGTCATTACTGTACTATGAGCATTTTCGTAAGGATAAAAAAAAATGCATAACTGAGATGAAATAAAAGCAAAGCAACGCCTCCAATGTAACATATTTACTATTGAAATACCACATAAATGGAATTTATGTAGGCTGGGAGTTTAGAACACATGTTACTTGGCAACTGAGCTAGAATTGTTTGGGTCTATCACCTTTATCATCTTGACATTGAGATTATATGTTTGCATCATCCAAGATCCTAGTAAGACATCCTTCCTTGTCTGTATGCTAGAGCAGCAGTAGTAGTCCAGTAGAGCCTGCAACCTTAGCTGCAAATTTCAATGACGTGTGCTCCTTAAAAAAGGAAATAAATTTGAAGGGGTAATTTTTCTGAACAAAGAAAATAGATAGAAACACTTGAGAAAACAAATTGATGTACAGTACTGCTGAAAGTGAATACAAAAGCGCAAAAAATGGTATGCTAGCAAGATAACAACTGACTATAAGGTGGGCAATGCAAGGAATAATTGCAGAAAAGAACAAACGCAGAATAAAGAAAATGAAAAAAGAACCAATGTGAAATTGGTTGTCTGTAGCAAACCAGGTAGTTCTGAAAGAGAGACTGCATGCTGGAAGAAGCTTACAGTTGGCTGGGCCAAAATGGTGCACACTAGTAGGGACTACAACCTGGTTAATCACCAGAGATGGCACCAAAAACTTGCCTCTGATATTTGCATTTTCTATTAAGGAACCTTGCTTGTGATCAAACATGTAAGGAGCATTACTCTTTTAAATCATATTCATGCAAATACAGTATATACATTCTTAAAAAGAGTAGAATTTTATTGTACACGATGGGGGGTGTTGTGAATGGTACCTTTTCTTTCTCAACAGATCGCCATTTCATACTAAACCATCAATAGAGACTTATTTTCTTCTTTGGTGTTTGCAGGTTCACACGTCAAAGTAATTGCAGGTACTGTGCTACCTTGTATCCAAAATGAAAAAGTATATCTATTACACACAAATTCTTAACTTTCTCGGCTAAGCCTCTTAACATTATCTCATACCCATTCACAACACCAAGTGGTGTCTTCTTAGCCAGACAGTATATTGATTTCCTGTTCTCTGGTTGCTAGCTACATCATCGGTGGCCACAATACTGGTTCTTTTGTTGATGGTGGCCACTGGACTCTATCTGTCACTTAAGACAAGATATAATGAGGAGATACACTTGAAGGTCGAAATGTTTCTCAAGACATATGGCACCTCAAAACCCACAAGGTATAGTTTCTCAGAAGTTAAGAAGATAACAAGGCGATTTAAGGAAAAAGTAGGTCAGGGTGGATTTGGGAGTGTATACAAAGGCAAGCTACCAAATGGAGTGCCTATTGCAGTCAAAATGTTAGAGGATTCTACCAGAGAGGGAGAAGAATTCATCAATGAAGTTGCAACCATAGGACAAATCCACCATGCAAATATTGTACGTCTCCTAGGCTTTTGCTCTGAAGGAACAAGGCGTGCCCTTATTTATGAATACATGCCTAATGAGTCACTAGAAAAATATATATTCTCACATGATTCTAGTATTCCCCAGGAACTACTAGTGCCAAAGAAAATGGTAGACATTGCTTTAGGTATTGCCCGAGGAATGGAATACCTACATCAGGGATGCAATAAACGCATTCTCCACTTTGACATCAAGCCTCACAACATCTTGCTAGACTTCAACTTCAATCCCAAGATCTCAGACTTTGGCCTAGCAAAACTTTGTGCAAGAGATCAAAGCATCGTTACCTTGACAGCAGCAAGAGGCACTATGGGATATATTGCACCAGAGCTATACTCTCGGAATTTTGGTGGGGTATCCTACAAGTCAGATGTTTACAGTTTTGGCATGCTTGTGTTGGAAATGGTAAGTGGAAGGAGGAACTCAGACCCAAGCGTTGATAGCCAAAATGAAGTTTACCTCCCAGAGTGGATCTTTGAGAGAGTAATCACTGGGCAGGACTTGGTACTTTCTAGGGAAATGACTGGAGCAGAGAAAGAAAAGGTGAGACAGCTAGCCATGGTGGCCCTATGGTGCATTCAGTGGAACCCCAGAAATCGACCTTCGATGACAAAAGTGGTGAACATGTTAACAGGGAAGTTGGAGAATCTGCAGATGCCCCCGAAGCCTTTCGTCTGATCTGAAATTCACAAGGGGCGACAAAACATTGAGCTACTATGCCACCATTATTATTACTTAATGAATAATTGAGAGAGAAATCGAGTTACTCAAGGGCTTCACAACAATGCATAGTACTAGCATAATATGGTTTCCAATGTTCCCAATGTGTCAGTACCTAGCTTATGAATAAGAGTCTACAGTTATTTGCAGCGCATCAGATTGGACTTGAGTTGTAATTTAATAGTTCAAAGACAAATCGTCTTTTCATTTCATTATTCTGTTCTTGCACTGGTATCCAACCTTCTTATTCTGTAATGCAGTCTTCCTCAGGGAAAAGGAACATACGCTGCTTGCATACAGTGACTCGTTGAGTCAGTAATTCAGCACTAGATGGAGAACTCCAACTCCACAGGAGAGTCCCATATAAGGTGGCCAATTATGTCACTTATATCCAAGCCACTCTATGATATATTTGCAAAAAATGTGATGGATGGACACGTGTTTGACCATAATTTATACTTTGAGATTTTGCAAAGCGAAAAATTAGTGCAAAACAGTCGACAAGGATTATTACCTCGAAGGAAAAGGAGGATCTCAAATGAATCGAGCGAGCAGCAGAGACGTGCAGCGGTTTAGCCGTTGACCGTTGATTGAGGTGAAGCATGGTGGGGCGAATAGCGGCGCTACGGTCTAGGCCTCTAGGGAAATACGTGAGGCTTCCTAACCGGCGGTGAAATGTGGAATCAAGCTCAACGAATTTGGGTGGCGCCTGCACCAGATCGCCGTCACGGCGCACGGCGGTGCCGGGTGGCGGCCGCCTCGGCAGCGACCGCCTGAGGTGGCAGCGGGACCCAGCAAGGGCGGTGACCAAGAAAGGGCTCGTTCCGTTTTTCCGTTGCACAAAGCTGGGTTGGGCTTTTGTGCGGTACGGCGGCCTCCATTTGCCAAACGAGTCAGCCCACCAACAAAAAAGCGTCCTGCTCTCCTGGACGTGCAGAGAGCACATCAAAGGTCGCGAGCGGGCCGATATAGCACGGTAGCAAGTTTTCAATCAGAGTCGTTGGACGTCCTCCTCATCGACACAACGATGACATGGCATGAGTTCGCCACGAAAGATTTCCAGATGCAGCAAGCTTGCTATCTAGGAGTATTAATAATGGCCAAACTATGGAGAAGCCAAAAAGATACCAGAGGCTAACCGTGTTTAACTTGGACCAAAATATTTTCCAAGACGCGTAAGGAACGGATGAGATTCACAGGGCTGGACTGTGTAAGATCTGCAATCACATTCAAATCGCTGGAGCACTGCAGCCAGAGTTGGACGTCCCTCAAATCGACGTAACTACATTTTTTTTCAGAACATGCAACGGCATGTATTTCATTAAGCAGAAGAAGAGCCCTTACACGGTAAGTCGAAACTTACCAACCCCCAACACACACCGAACACACTCGCACGAGGTTGTGATTACATAAAACAAATGATGCGACTAGCTTGCTACCGAAACGCTAACCCCGCAACGGCTCATCCTCCAAGCCAAGCATATTGAGGTTGAAAGCGATCGGGTCGAAGTGACCACCCATAAACGTCTGAAGATTGGCATAGGTGACGTCCGAGAGCGGCTGGCCGAACGCCTTCTTGCACAGCCGCACCGTGTCATCCCCCACGGATGGGGATTGAGGGGGACTCCAAGCTTCTTCAACAACACCACCTGTGCCTGCTTAGTTGAGTTCTCCTCCCGCAGCACAGCGGCGATCCCCACGCTTCGACGAAGAGATTGAGCAGGAGCAGGGGTTCTAGGCTTGCGTAGCCTGGGTCGCCCTCTGATGAGCGGCGTCTCCAAAGGAATGCAGAGCCTGTCCTCCAAATGTTGCAACGTTGTCTGCGGTGTCAACTGGCCGCCATGGCCAGCCTCAACACCTGAGGGGTAGGCCGTGCCCACCACGGCCGTCACCTCAGAAGCAGACGTAGAAGCAACGGGCATCTCCACACCCGACGTTGGGACCATCTTTCCACCTTCAACAACTGCGGCTGCGACATAACTACATGAAAGCACTACACAACTTGCCCGGCCCTTGACGCTAACCAATAAAAACTTGCAGCATCTTATCTTTTTTGCTTCCTCTGTAGTTACTAGCCAAAAAGAAGAAGAAAAGAGACGACTGAATTTCATTTTTCCAGTATCCATGCTAAGGTAAATACATTGCAGTGTCCGCCGTCCAGTAAAGCATATCTTGCTTTCAGGAAAAATGTTACATCAGGGCAAGCTTATAATAGTTGCTCATCTCCAGCTTAAGTTATATACACGGTTTTCATCATGTACATAAATGTTTACAGGAATCAGAAACTCATGTACCTTAAAACTATTGAACTATCATGAAAATCCTTAACAGGACACACACATAACAAGCTATTTCAGGTTCCACAAGCTAAAGCTCTGCTCACCTTATCATACTACCCGCACCAGAGCACAAAGATGTGTAAATATTTCTTCACTCGTCTTCCTCAGAGATTTCTGTAAGCTCCGAGGAGAAATGGTATGAACCTGCAGCAGGCATATGATCATCATCACAGAAGAATGGCCTAGAAGGCATTTGCAGGCCATCAGTGCCACACTCGAGCATCTCTATGACCTCACTCATGGTCGGACGATCTTGTGGCTTCATTTGAATGCACCGTAGCCCAACAATGCACAGTTTCCTCTCCAACTCATGCATATCAGACGCAACAGATATCTCACCAACTTCTTCTGCGGCTAGACGGTCATAGACCCAGGCCGGATAGTATGCTTGACTTGAGTTGGTTGCATTTTGGTCTGCGTTCCTTCGCCCTCCTGCCATCTCCAGCAGTAGCATACCAAAGCTATAAACATCAGATTTGCTTGATATGGCACCAAAGCTACGAGATACCATTTCAGGAGCTATGTACCCAATAGTTCCCCGCATGGCGCTCGCTGGCACAAAGCTTTTGTCTCTTGGGTACAACTTGGCCAGGCCAAAATCGGCTACTTTAGGGACAAAATTGCTGTCAAGAAGGATGTTGTGTGGCTTGATGTCAAAGTGAAGGATCTGCATATCGCAACCTAGATGCAGGTAGTTGATTCCCCTTGCAATGCCCAAAGCAATCTCATTGAGCTTATCCCAAGAGAAACTTCTCTCGGTCGAGAATATATACTTGTCAAGTGAACCATTAGACATGTACTCGTAGACCAGTGCCCTCCTCATCTCCTCTGCACAGAAGCCCACAAGACGAACCACATTGATGTGGTGGATCCTACCGATGGTGGAGACTTCACTGATGAACTCGTCCCCATTGCAGTTGGAGTTGCCCAGCATCTTGATGGCTACATGAATATTACCTGGGAGTAGCACACCCTTGTATACGGAGCCGTATCCTCCCTGACCCAGCTTGTCTCTGAAATGGCTAGTGACTGCAGTGATATCAGTATATGCAAACCTAGTGGGACCAAGCATTTGTTGCATTTGGAGGAACTTCTCGACCACGTCGAGTGTTATCCTTGTTTTCCAGTATTTCTGGGCAAGGAATATGAATAATACCAGCGCAGGGAGTGGAAACCTGCATAGTACTAACCAAACATGCAAATATACAAAGTTAGATGACATAAGCAGGTTACTGAAGAAATTTGCTCGCCGTGATTAGAAAGAAGTAGGCACGCCCCCACGTACCAAAATTTAACTTGGCCACGCTTATAGCAGATACTATGGCTATCACAACCCTCTGGAACATATGATTTAGGGTACGGTAAGAGTTTACACATTGTGCGAAATGTGATTCACTCCAAAAGAAAGCACGAGTCCAATTCAGGAAGCTTGTGCCATATAATTGCTCATGGAAGTTGCTGCAAGACACCGTTGTAAATAAAGTAATTAATGAAAGAATATACAATTTTCTATAATTTTTCAAGGTGAAGGCAGGAGCTCTCCCATTCATTAAGGAGAAAATAGGAGTATTTTTTATTTTGAGAACTTTCGGCGGGGATTAAGTGATCCCCACCTACTTTTTATTCAACAGATACCCAAGGAGGAACCACCAGTTGGTGGAAGGGTATTGGCGCCAATCAAATACAAACAACCCTAGAGAAGTACAATGGGGAAGAGAAGGATTACAACAATACAACGATACCAACAACATACTAGCAGGAGAAGGAGAAACAACAAGAAAACCCTAGGGTGAGTCTAGACACTGGTCGAGAGCCGCTAACCAATCGCCGATTTGCGCCACCACCGAGCCACATACTCGCCGTTTTTACCGGAGCCTTTGCGCCCTGCACCACTCCTTGTAGCTACGCCACTCCATTGATGCCCTCCACCCGAGACGCGAAATGTGGAATGGGAACGAACAATGGAATGGGGACTAAGAGTGGTGACGGACACGCAAGCCCAAGATCACCGGACACGTCAACCTCCTTTACGCTGATGGTGAGACATACAACACATCTAGGCCCCCGCCCGACATAAGATTTTCTAAGCACCATCAAGGAGAGCATCGACAGAGCAGAGGTGCCACAGGCAGACACTTGTCGAAGCGACGACAACAACTAGCAGCCAGGCCAGTCTTACCCAGGAGAGGAACGAGGAGCACGAAGAAGAGGATGGAGAGGACAGAGAGAACTCATCAAGGAAGTGGCATCCACAGACGCCACTGTCGTAGGCTAGAGTAGGTAGCAGCACCAGGTAGCAGCGACACCTCCAAGGGGAATGACGCTAGGTGCGCCATCGTCGCCGGACCGGAGCAAAGCCGGATAAGGCTTTCGCCTAGACTCCAACCCAAACCAGCAGGCTGATTTTGGTCGGCTACCACCACTAGTTGCGGCATGCCGCACTGCATACACGGCAATTGAAACCTTCAACGACACCTCCAAGGAGGGGTATGACGCAGACTGCACCATTGTCGCCGGCCAGCAAGGAGCTAGGCAGGGTTTTCACCCAGGTTTTGTCAGGTGGCACTCCACAGGCGTGTAGCCCCGCCGCCGGCAAGCCCGCGACCAAACTGCACGCTCTGCGTCGCTGCTGGCCCTACAAGAAACACGAAGAAAGAACACGGGCACGCTGCCCCACCGTTGGCATGCCCGCGGTCGAACTGCATGCCCCCGCTTTCTCCCCTACACGGCCTTCCGGCTGAATGCCGCGTGTGCCCTCCGCTAGCCTCCATCTTGCAGAGGCCAGGCCGCAGCGCCGAGGCCGCTGCCTAGTCCGCACGCGAAGGCCGCAGGAGGGAGGAGCCCCGCGGTGCCACTGCCCCTAAGGCTGGGACCCCGGCCAGCCGGAGATGCCGCAACGGCAGGGAAAGGGGATAGCCGGCCGTGGCCAGGCCAGAGGGCCAACTGACCCCGGTCGCAACTCCTCAGCTGAGTCTGAGGCGCTCCATGCACGGCCAGGCCCCGCGAGCAGGGGATGGGCCCGGCCTCTACGCGCCACGAGCCCTGCGGCTGGCCCCGCACTCCGACTCGCGGGCCAAGCCCCACGAGGGAACCGCATCTGCCCGCCGCCGGGGTGGAAGACCGCCGGAAGTGCTTCTCCGGCCCGACTCCAACAGCAACAGTGTGGCCACTCGCTGGCGGAGGTCCCCCAACGCGGCTGCCGGCCGCGCCAAGGCACCGACGGCGCATCCTTCGGCCACCGGTAGAACTCGCCTGCCGCGCAGCAAATTTGGAGTGGGGGGCACCGAATCCGTCCTCAAGTGACCCGGATCTGACCCCTGGCTCGCCGGCGACCATCCTTGGCATCCATTTTATTTCACGGTGTGGAAAGCTAGAGGAAGGGGGAGAGGAAGTGGGGAGGAGGTGTTGCATGGAGCCTTTTTTGGGGTGCCACAGCGGGCCACCGCCGCCACCAGCCAGGGAGGCGGCGGCGGCGGCTGGAGGTGGGATATGGCGGGGCTGTGTGTGGCGGCGCGGGGGTGTCGCCCCCCGAGTCGCCCTCACTTTGTGATGTTCATCGAAAAGAGGCCTAACACAGTTGGCGACACTAGCAAAGCTGCCAGAGAAAAACTATGCACAGCTTTGGAGAATAATTATATGAAACAAATTCCAAAGGAAACGACAAGATAATCAAGATAATTGATTTCAACTTGATGTGGAGCTCAGACTCACCTGGCTGAATTATTTCGGCATGTTTTGAATATCCAAGAAGCATTCTTCTGGTCTGGATAATAATAACTGTCCTCTGGAAATCGAACCAAAAATCCCTTCCTTACATATTCTATGACATCTGTATAACTGGCATTCACTAACTCTTGGTATGTGATAGTAGGCCAGTTACGAAAGGGGATCATGACCAAGTATCCACAAGAAAGTTCAAGAGAGCTGACTAGGCAACCACTTAAATAATAACTAACCATGACATAAACAAATGAATTGTTCGCACTCCGGCAATTGACGGGCTTGTACCTGCTACTATTTGTTATTGACTTTGAACAATTAATGAAGCATGCCCAACTATTGGTGTGATCAGTGGCTAAATCAGAATGGTAATGCAAACCACTACTCCAGTATGATCCCTCGTAAGTGTAAGGAAGCTGATCCCAGCGAGGAAGAGGGCAGCTGCTGTGCATATCCAAGTTGGCGTCCACAACCCGGAAGGACCGATCGGTATAGCTGATGCTGGTGACAAAATATGTCCCCGTGTTGATGCGAATTGTGGCTTTGCCGTGGCTACAGACCAGCTCGTATGCTTTTACACCACACTCTTCTGGGTCGCCTGGCCTACGGAAAGGGTTGGATATGTTGTGAAGATCACCACAGGAGAAAGGAGGACACTGACCTTGGCCCCCAGCATCTGCAGCACGAACTGCAGTCACAAAAATAAATACAAGTAAAGCTTGCCAGGATGCAGAAGGATGAAGAAATGCCGCAGCACATGAGTTGGCCATTAGAGGTTTCTAGATGAAGGAATGCTAGCTAAGGGTGTTGGTTATGGAGAAGACGGGAAGGACACTTAGTTATTTGAGAACATTAGGCCTGACATGATTGGGATGTGCTTTTGACTTGGACCAAATACTCTCCAAATCAAATAACAGCACCGCACTCTTTGACTTGTGGTCTTCATTCCAGGTCTACATTGTTGAAAATCAAAGTCTTCAAGTCTTTGCAAGACTATGAACAGTATATGAATGCAAGACTTTGTGTGTGGCCAAATTAATGAGAGGAGAAGAAAGATTCAGAGAGCTCATACTTTGCAACTCAGCTTCTATTGGTTATAAATAGAGAGCAACTCTCATTTGTAAGAGATGAGCAAAAGTGAATACAATATAAAGAAACTCTCCCTTCCTCTCTACTCGATGTTTCATCGTGTGCTTGCTCCAAATATATTGTGTATAAGTGTGTGTGTCAGAACTCGATTTCTTAACACGTTATCAGCACGAGTTCTACCGAGTTAAAGGTAAGAAAGGTGAGAAATCAATTCTCTGCACACCGATGTGGTGGACGTACACATCAAAAGCTCCTCACCTGTGGATGTACATAGCACCACAGGAGTTGAGCATGGCATGAAGCCACTCATTGCCTGAAGCAACGAGATAGTAACTCTGATGAACTAAACAACCAACTCGTCGGCGTTTCCGGCAACATGAAGACGGCTCGGACGCCGTTGCCGTCCAAATGTCGGAGGCGAATGGAGCTGCCTCACCAGCCCCGCAGCGCTGAGAAGGCACGCACGGTCGTAGACTTACCACTGCTGCCCAGAAGATGCACAGATCAAGCCATCGCCGTCCTGCAGGCGCATAGATCAGGCCAGCCACGGCCATGAGGTGAAGAACGCGGGCGGCGCGAAGCCGCCGCTGCTCCTCTGGCCAGCGGGCGCGCGTGAGGGTCCGGCAGGCCCCGTTGTTGCTGCATGACGAAGGCCCTGCTGGCCAAGCGCCGCCGCACCAGGCCCTGTAGGCTCCCAGTCCGACCGTCGCCGGATCGAGCGGCTCGGCCCTGCAGGCCACCGGTGTAGCCCCAACAGTGAGCACACGAGCGCGCCGGGCACCACAGGCCGCCGCCGCTGCCGCCCAAGGCACGCGCGAGCTCCGGCCCTGAAGGCCGCCACCGCTGTGCGCAGGCCCCGCAGGTCGCCGAACGGACGTTCCATCCACGGCCGCGCGCGGGCACCTCGGACTCCCCTCCGCCGCCGAGGAACGCCGGCCACAGCCCAGCCCGGACAAGCACGGGCGCGGAGGTGCAGACACGAGTCGGCAAGGTCCCTACCGACTGCCACTGCTGCCCCTGAAGGGCGCAGAGTAGGCCGCGTGAAGGCGAGCCCCAGCTGCGGGCGGTGGGAAGTGCAAGACCGACCGCTCAGCTTGGCACGAATCGGCTGCAGGGGCTGCCGTCGCCGCTGTCCAGCGCGCGTGCGCGCCGCCGCCGCCGCTCGGCCACGGGCGAGTGCACGCTCGGGTGCCTCCGGCCTCTCGCTGCTGGCCCAGCCGCGGTAAGCGCGCCGAGGGGCCGACGCATCCACTCTCTGCCCTGCGCTCAAAGAAGGTAAGGCAGTGAGCGGGAAGCGAGACCTTTGTTCTCTATAGAGAGGATATGAGGAAAGAAATTTTATCTCCTGGAGAGATAAGAACGGGCTGGCATGCACTGAAGACATGCATATGCTTCCACGTTGAGGCTTGGCCGTGTTCGGGCATGCATGTCCTGGAGACCTGCAAACCTGCTACTGGTACTGTGCTTCGTGGAATGGCTCAACTTTCCTTGCTTGGCCTGCCACGTTCACATGAATGACCATGCCACATTCACATGAATGGCCATGTGAATGGAAAAATTACGGTGACCTGAAGTCACCGGTGGCTTCCTGTTCTATGCATGCTCAAGCAGTGCACATGGTCTGTCGGCTTTGTTTTTTTTTTGGTCCCAATGAATGGCATGAAGCCTGCCCGTTCAAATGCCTTTAACCATGTATTATAATACTATGGTCCATATGCGCGCAAGATCATGAGCCAATAGTGGCCTGAAGACCACTACGCCGTGTTATCTAAAGCCCGTACAGAGGTAACAGTGACCTGAAGCTCACTGCATTATAGGGTTATTCGTATAAACAAACAGCGATCAGAAATCGTATGTATAAATAATAGTGGCGTGAAGTCCACTATATTATTTATATACGGCCTGAAGCCCGTGAAAATAAAATGTGGCTAAGCCCGCTATATCGTAATCTCAAGTCAATATGAAAAATGGTGACCAGAAGTTCATCATAATACCTAAATACACGGCCCGAAGCCCGTGAAATATGTGTGGCCCGAAGTCCACCTTATTTACTTGTTTTACTATTATTGCTATTATTTATTTACTGCAATTTACTTATAGTATTTAAATCTCAGATTTAATTATTGCAGTTTATATTTATTGCAATTATTATCTGCACTTATTTAAATTTCGCAGATTATTTATTGCAATTATGTGTTGCAAAGTGATCCTGAAGGTCACACATGATGAGGTTAATTATATGCGACATATAACGGTGACCTGAAGCTCACCACGATGCCACTATGCGGCCTCAAGCCCAAAGAAATCATTGAGACACGAAGACCTCTCATGGCATGATTGTTTATTGCAAAATTATATTACTGCGTATTACTCTATCTATTTATTTGTTGCATTTACTTTCTTGTATTTATTTAAATCCTGCAGATTTATTTTATTGCAAGATTATATATATACACTCTTTGATGTGAGTAGCATATAATCCTGAAGATTATATGTATGAGATATTTGGGGAAATATAGTCCTGAAGACTATATGAATGTAATCCTGAAGATTATACATAGTCGTAATCCTGAAGATTACGCATAGCCGACATTCACGGATCCTACAAATTGATTATGTGGGCATGTCGGACATTGTATTAAAAGGGTAATTCACTGAGCTAGCCATGGATGGCAGCTGATACCTTTTACTAGGGCCATTGACATCGAGATCAAACTCGATAGCACGGGCCTCGATCATACCATTGCTTAAGCCTGAAGCTAGCAAAAATGAGTGCACAATACCTAATAAAGCAGAGGTGTTGCACCTTTTGCAACACCACTTACTCTAGACCTGAAGTCTGAGTATACAAAGGAGAATAATCCAACTGGTTTTTACGATAGTCCCTGAAGGACCACTTTAACCAACATATGTTGATTGTGCTCTCCAAAGGACAACAAGATTGGGTCAGCCGATGCTTCTAAGACTACGTCTATGGTAGCATGCGACTCTGCTTTACATAGGATTGTGTCCAGACCGCGTCTATGTGACCAGAAGATCACTGACGCATATATGATCGAGAAAACTCTTTCTACCCCTTTCCAGCAACATAGTGCTAACTCAAAGTACCTGAAGTACTATGAGCCAATAATAGTACTATTGATTGCAGAGCAATAATTGATGTTCTCACGAACGATCGTTCTGCACGGCATGCCAACCTCGTGGTTGTGCCTGAAGCACACACTAAAGTTGCTAAGAATACTAGCAACCACAGAGGCAGTCGTGGAAAAAGGAAAAATGGAAGGGAAAGAGAGGTCCCATGCTCAAAGTCAAAAGAAAGGAAAAGCCCAGGGATAAAAGTGAATCTAAGAAGGTCACGGGTGAGACATCTGAGCAGCAGGATCATTGCTCTAGATGTGGAGGCATGGAACATTGTTCCCGCATTTGTTGTGCCCTAAGACACCTAGTTGAGCTCTACCAAAGTCTTTCTGGAAGCAAGGACAATAAGAGCCAACATTAGCCTCACTTCACCACTGAGCCTGAAACTCAGAGTTGCAACGATATGCTTATCGACGCAAAAAAAAAAATGGTGAAGACGTCCAAATGGACGAAAGTGAGGATGACCTTCTCAATCGATGACTTTGATATATTCAGGGACCTGTAGTAATCCCTAAGATATCATGATAGTCATAATGCAATGTCCGAATGAAGAGCTTGACCATACATGCTCCTGAAGAGCACTTGTAACAAGTTATGATCATATGTGCTCCTTAAGAGCATTCGCAAAATGTTGGTTTGTCCACTATATGCTAAGTCCCCAAGGTCTCAGGCCAACTGCATCTCCCTTATAGCTAGTGCGTGAGGAAGAATAAAGTATTTCCCATCTGCGTATATTTAGTTGAGCGGTACATGTGTGCCAGTACCGACACATCAGCGTACACCAAAGATACCCCACTAGAAGTTGGGATGGATGAGCCTATGACGGGATCTTCATACGACTCGGTACGTTGATTGCATTTCCTAGCATTAGGGGGAGATAGGCATCCAGAAGAATGCCAGGAAATTGCATGAAATGGAATGGCCAGATGCATTCCTTAGAAACACGCACTAGCCAAATCTGGACCCGAAGTTCAGAGGATTATGCATTTGAAAAATGTTGCAAATGTGCTGCCAAATGCCTTCGCTGGTCTAAAGTGACAAGGTCGCATTTACCTGTAGTAAGTGCGCCGGAGAGAGTATAGGTAGCCCTGAAGGTTACCAGCTCTATCGTCTCCATCCGATCCTAGGTTGAGGGGGAGACCTCCAGGTGCTCAGACAAGGTCACGCGGAGACGTCCGCAGAGACAAAGTCTTGAGCCACTTGCATCACTTAAGGAATCAGTTGAAGAAGCTCGACCTGAAGTCGAGAATGCCCACGAAGTGGCAACTCAACTGAAGTTGAGGAAGTCCCCGGAAGGACACCATCCTGGAGATGGAAATCCCAATGTGTTGCGCGTGCACCATCACATTGGAAGATTGGAACGCCCCGGCTCAATCGTTATGGGAAATCACGATGAGCGGGAGGACGATCATGGGATGATCGCCACCATGTGGAATCACGAGTCATATAATTGAAAGACCACTATTGTCGACAAAATATTATGCCTCAGAAATTGCTGACTTAATGGATCCGGATCCAGAACCAAAGTCCATGGCAGAGTGCCAGAAGCACTCATAATGGGACAAATGGAAAGTAGCAATTAAGGCAAAGTAGCGCTCGCTTTATCAAAGAGAGGTTGTTTAGGCTGCAGCCCTAACACCTCCGAAGTCATCCCCGAAGGATGCAAATGGGTCTTCCTCCGGAAGAGGAACAACTATGGCACAAAGCGAGGCTAGTGGCACAAGGGTTCACGCAGAGACCCGTCATCAGTTATGATGAAAATTTCTCTCCGATTATGTGTGGCATAAAAGTTCCAATACTTTATATTTATGGCGGCTAACTTTGAATCCATAAAAGCGGTTGGAAAACATCGTGGTTGCATATTTGTATGGGATTTTTTGATTCGGAGATCCTAAGAGTCCTGAAGGACTGAAGATCCCTGGACCGAATCAAAATCGCAACATGTATAACATCCGCCTGCAGTGATCGTTGTATGGGTTGATGTGGTTCAACCGTTTGAGTAATTTCCCCTGGAGAGGGATTACACAAACCAAATCTTGCTTGAGCCAGCAGCTTGAGCACCTCCCTGAAGGAGTGTTTATACACCGGTCAATAAAGAGGGTAGTTAACAATTTGATTGGGCAAATTCCATCCTCTAAAATTCCCCATGGTGGACCAATCCCCAAAAGTGGATGTCCCATTTAGACACGAGGAAATGTTGGGACATGAAGTTCCCTATTTAAGCGCGCATGTACCTAGTGAACTACACAAAGGCTTGATATTGTGTTCACCTATGGTACCTATAACCTTGGTCTATGGTTCTGAAGAACCAAGTCGACCATGGCGGGATGTGGATGTTGGCTATATGTTTGACCCGCATATGCCGGATCACGACCGGTTTCATGATTCTGTGGTGGTACAACCATTTTATAATAGTCTGTGAAGCAGACATTGGTTGTCACATCGACCAACCATTAGAGATGATTGCCCTATATAAAGCCACAAAAGAATATGTTTGGCTCAAATGGATGATTGGCCACATCCTGAAGTTATGTGGCTTAAGCTTTGATAGCTCCCATGGTTATCTATGAAGATAATATCGCTTGTGTTGCACAGACACATATGGGCTATGTTAAGAGCGATCTCGCGAAGCACATTGCACTAAATTCCTTTACTCTGTGAGCTCCAGAAGAGCGAGGAAATAGACGCTCTTCAAACCTGGTCATGAACAAATCCAGCCGATTTGTTTATAAGGTCTATGCCGACCTCTTGCTTCCAAGAATATATCGTGGAAAGGGCATGAGACGGTTTAGAAGGTTGTTGGGTTCGGGGGAGAATACCCCTAAGTAATAGTCCATATGAAGATTTTAATCGGTACGAAGACCGTACGTCCGAAGACCCAATGATTGCATGTTGGTCTTGAAGACTGATCTGAGGATCTAAGCATGTTGTACTCTTTTTCCCTTGGTGAGTTTTTCCCCGTCGGGTTTTCTCACGCAAGGTTTTAACGAGGCAACAGGTGTGACACAACTTACGCGTGTGTGTGATGTACTCTTTTCTCCGACCTTTTTTCCCACTGGGTTTTTGGTGGAGTTTTTGACGAGACATGCACACAAGCGCGAATCACCCAAGGGGAAGTAATATATGAATCAAAGCCTAAAAGGATATAGAACAAAATTTCAGATTACAAGTTGGTCCTGAAGAGACCAATAGGTCCTGAAGATCTAAGTTGCATTGGTTGGTCCTGAAGACTTGAACCAACTGTTGTACTCTTTTTCCCTTGATGAGTTTTTCCCACTGGGTTTTCTCATGTGAGGTTTTTAACGAGGCAACAAGAGATGCATAAGCAATGCATGTGATGCACTCTTTTCTCCAACCCTTTTTTCCCACTGGGTTTTTGGGCGGAGTTTTTAACGAGGCATACACATGGCATAAATTTGGCCAAGGGGGAGTGTTGAAAATCAAAGTCTTCAAGTCTTTGCAAGACTATGAACAGTATATGAATGCAAGACTTTGTGTGTGGCCAAATTAATGAGAGGAGAAGAAAGATTCAGAGAGTTCATACTTTGCAACTCAGCTTCTATTGGTTATAAATAGAGAGCAACTCTCATTTGTAAGAGATGAGCAAAAGTGAATACAATATAAAGAAACTCTCCCTTCCTGTCTACTCGATGTTTCATCGTGTGCTTGCTCCAAATATATTGTGTATAACTGTGTGTGTCAGAACTCGATTTCTTAACATACATGAGTTGGCCGCGAAGGACGCATTAGTCAGTTATTTAAGCACAGCAGGCCTAGCATGATTTGAGATGTTTTTTCTCACATGGACAGAACTTCTTTCTTTCCAAATCTTCAACAAATCTTCTTTCTTTATTTAAGCACAGCCGACATTGACTCTAAAGTTTACTTGAGCACAGCAGGAAGTTAGGCCATCTTCCCATCTCTTATTTGCTTCAACGTCCTCAACCTGTCCTTCCTTCTCTCAGTTCTATTGATACACAAGCATGAATGGAGTTGTTATCATAGCTCTACATTTGCTGCTGTGTCTTCTCAAAGATGGAGCGTACAAGGCCACGGCGTGGGATGATGCCGACTTCTTCAGCAACTGCCCACCATCTCAGTGCAGCAAACATGGTCCGGAGCACAGACTCACCTGGTTGAATTATTTCGGCATGTTTCCAATATCCAAGACACATTCTGGCCTGAATAATCATCAAAAGGAAATTGTACAGAAAATCCCCTCCTTACATATTGTATGATATCTGTGTAACTAGCGTTGTCCTCTGACTCTGGCCAGCTACCAATGGGGATCATGGCCAAGTATCCACAAGAAGGTTCAAGTGAGCTGACTATACAACCACGGGAATAATAACCAACCAAGGCATAAACAAAGGAATTGTTGGCACTCAGGCAATTGACAGGCATGTACCGGCTACTATTTGTTATTGATTGTGAACAATTAATGAAGCATGCCCAGACATTGGTACCAGTGCCTAAATCATAATGGTGTTGATGCGAATGGTAGCCTTGTCCTGGCTACAGACCAGCTCGTATGCTTTTACACCGCACTCAGGTGGGTCACCTGGCCTACGGAAAGGGCTGGATATGTTGTGAAGATCACCACAGGAGAAAGAAGAACACTGACCTTGGCCCCCAGCATCTGCAGCACGAACTGCAGTCACAGAAATAAAGACAAGCAAAGTTTGCCAGATAGCAGAAGGATGAAGAAATGATGCACACAAGTTCTCCATGAGGGATATCGGATGCAGGAAGCTAGCTGCTAGCTTAGTAGTGATAAAGATAGCCTTATTTATTATACATAAGCCAATATAATGTATTAAGCTACCAGAGGTTTTTTTTTTTTTTTGACAACAATTAAGCTACCAGAGGTTGGTCCTGCATGATTGTGTTGCTGCTTGACTTGGACCAAAATATTTTCCAAGTCAAACAAAGCATCCCCTCCCAAAGGATGGGCTTCTTTTTTTCCACAACTATTTACAGTTGATGCGACAGGACTGGCTTGTAATGCAGAGTATTGATAATGGCCAAACTATGGAGCAGCCAAGTACCAGTCTACCAGAGGCTGGCCATGCATGTGTCTGACTTGGACCAAAATATTTTTCAAGACGTGTAAGCTCTCTTGGTTGCCTAGTCAGCTCTCTTGAACTTTCTTGTGGATACTTGGTCATGATCCCCTTTCGTAACTGACCTACTATCACATACCAAGAGTTAGTGAATGCCAGTTATACAGATGTCATAGAATATGTAAGGAAGGAATTTTCGGACCAAAATATTTTTCAAGACGCGTAAGCTCTGCAATCAAATTGAAATCCCTGGAGCACTACTGCCCAACTTGGACCGGCCTTATTTTGCAGCAGCATCTTATCTTATTTGCTTCCTCCGATCCTCTTCCGTCTGCTGTTGTTTCAGATCTCTACTGTTACTAGCTGAAAATAGAAGAAAAAGGAGATGAATGGATTTCTTGCCATAGCTCTGCTGTTGTGTCTTCTCAAAGATGGAGCATACACGACCATGGCGTGGAATGATGCGGACTTCTTCCGCAGCTGTCCACCATCTCGGTGCAGCAAACATGGTCCGGAGATCAGGTACCCTTTCCAGCTCGAATCCAGCAATACTCCCTCATTATGCGGGGCACCGTGCATGAAACTAAGATGCTCTGACGACGACACCATTCTAGTTCTCCCACCAGCCATTATGTCATACAAAGTGACCGCCATAGATTACAAGAGTGGTACCCTGACAATCGCCCCGCGTGTGGATGACTCGTCTCCCTCCTGCAAGCAGAAGCTCATGTCCGTGTCCCTACCTACAAGCAGCATTATCAAATGTCAGGACCCAGGCCCCTGCTCACTGCTATGTGATCTTGAATATGCAATGATAGTAAGCTGCTTAAGAGAGTTCACACCAAGTAACCTTGCTGCAAATGACACCTTCAGCCCAATCCCGTGCCTTAGCAGCGCATCCCACTTCTCCTACTTGGTGAATGCTTATGCATCATCCATATTTGTGCTTCCATTAGATTGCAAGGTTGTGCCTGATAGCTACTTTCTGATGATGGACGCTCACAATGACTATCCAACATTCAAGGAGCAAGCAGAAACAATACTCGATTTCTCAGGGACAAAAACAATCAATTGGTATCTTAATAGAGGTGTTGAAGCCATCACAGACAACTGCACACAGTGTGGACGAGTTGGGGCACGCTGTGGGTTCAGCCCAGACAGGAATCAAACCTTCTGCATCAATCACGGTATTATCTAACTGGCAAATCCATGCATCTGCATGTTTCTAACTTTCTATCATATATTACATTACAAGTCCTTACATTATTCATTTCTGTCTACAGCCTACTCAGATACTACTGTGTGATTCTTTGAAATTTCATAGATAATTGTCAGCTTATTTTGCAAAGTAGTACTGCAGCTCATTTTGTTGGGAAGCCTTACCCAAGCAAACTAAGGCCAACCAATCTAATCATATCATAATCACAAAAGAGATAAATTCTAAACATCCAGTTGATTAGCAGTAGTCAGACCCATTTTTTCAAGCATTTGAACAGCCCAGACCTACAGTACATATAGAAGGTTGGGCACTACTACCAAAAATACCCTGAAAATGATGCTTCAACTAACTGAGGGAAAAGGTAGACAAATTAGGGACCAAATTGGTTCAGCTGAAGGTAAAATAAATACAGAACACTGTTGTTAAGAATTCTACATGATAATATGACAATGCAGTTTCAACTTTCAAATACAGATGACCACTTGATAGAGCAAATGGCATTTTTTTGTGAAGGATAATGGCAATTCACACGATCACTTTAAGCAATTGGTGACCAAAACTTTTACATGTAAAATTTACTGTGCTACAACTGAGCATTTTCGTAAGGATCACAAAATGTGCAACTAAGACAAATTAAATGCAAAGCAACTCCTACAATGTAACATATTTATTTTTGACATTACCAGATAAATAAAGTTTATTTAGGCTGGGACTCAGAACACAAGTTACTTGGCAACTGAGCTAGGATTGTTTGGGTGTATCAACTTTTCTTTACCATCTTGACAATGAGATTATTAAGGTTGCATCATCCTAGGTCCTAGCAAGAAACTCTTCTTTGTCCGTATGCTATAATAGCATTAGTAGAGCCTGCAACCAAAGTTTTTTTTTTCTCAAAGAAAAACACAGGAGAGCTGCACTTCATTATATCAAGAAGAAAGATGGGTTAAGAAGTAGCCTGCAACCATGATGTGTGCTCCTGAAGAAGGGAAACAAATTTGTAGGCTAATTTGTCTGAAGAACGAAAATAGACAAAACACTTATGTGAAAACAGGAAACAAATTGATGTACAATAAGAGAATACAAAGAGAGTACAAAGTGGTATGCTTTCAATATAAGAGCGCTCAGCTATGCTTGCAAGATAAGAACCGTCTATTAGAGCAGAAAGAGATAACTGCATAAAGCGAATGGACAAACACTAATGTGGAATTGGTTCAGTAGAAAACCAGGTAGTTCTGAGAGGTTGGGACTCAGAGACTGCAGCGTACAGTAGACTGGGGAAAATGACACACTACAGACAGTAGGGACTATAGCCTGGTTAATCACCAGAGATGGCACCACAAACTTGCCTCTGATATTTGCATAAGGAACCTTGCTTGTGATCAATCATGCTTAGAACACATGCAAGGAGCATTACTCTTTTACATTATATCCATGCAAATACTATATAAATTCTAAAAAAAAAGTAGAACTTTTATTGTATACGCTGGGGGCGGGGTCACATCATGCAGTTAATTTTACTAAATGTTGAATCTTATCTTTTCATTCTCAAAAAATAACCATTACATACTAAACCATTAATAGAGACTTATTTTCTTCTTTGGTGTTTGCAGGTTCACACGTCAAAATAATTGCAGGTACTGCTGCTAACCAAACATTCCTTGTATCCAAAATGAAAAAGGACATCTATTACACACAAATTTTTCTCGGCTAAGGCTCTTTACATTACCTCATACCATTAACAACACCAAATGGTGCCTTCTTATCCAGACAGTATATTGATTTCCTGTTCTCTGCTTGACAGTTACATCATCCGTGGCCACAATAGTGGTTCTTTTGTTGATGGTGGCCACTGGACTCTATCTTTCACTTAAGACAAGATATAATGATGAGATACACTTGAAGGTCGAAATGTTTCTCAAGACATATGGCACCTCAAAACCCACAAGGTATAGTTTCTCTGAAGTTAAGAAGATAACAAGGCGATTCAAGGAAAAAGTAGGTCAGGGTGGATTTGGGAGTGTATACAAAGGCAAGCTACCAAATGGAGTGCCTGTGGCAGTCAAAATGTTAGAGAGCTCTACAGGAGAGGGAGAAGAATTCATCAATGAAGTTGCAACCATAGGACTAATCCACCATGCAAATATTGTGCATCTCCTGGGTTTTTGCTCTGAAGGAACAAGGCGTGCCCTTATTTATGAATACATGCCTAATGAGTCACTAGAAAAATATATATTCTCACATGATTCTAGTATTCCCCAGGAACTACTAGTGCCAAAGAAAATGGTAGATATTGCTTTAGGTATTGCCCGAGGAATGGAATACCTACATCAAGGATGCAATAAACGCATTCTCCACTTTGACATCAAGCCTCACAACATCTTGCTAGACTTCAACTTCAATCCCAAGATCTCAGACTTTGGCCTAGCAAAACTTTGTGCAAGAGATCAAAGCATCGTTACCTTGACAGCAGCAAGAGGCACTATGGGATATATTGCACCAGAGCTATACTCTCGGAATTTTGGTGGGGTATCCTACAAGTCAGATGTTTACAGTTTTGGCATGCTGGTGTTGGAAATGGTAAGTGGAAGGAGGAACTCAGACCCAAGCGTTGATAGCCAAAATGAAGTTTACCTCCCAGAGTGGATCTTTGAGAGAGTAATCACTGGGCAGGACTTGGTGCTTTCTAGGGAAATGACTGGAGCAGAGAAAGAAAAGGTGAGACAGCTAGCCATGGTGGCCCTATGGTGCATTCAGTGGAACCCCAGAAATCGACCCTCGATGACAAAAGTGGTGAACATGTTAACAGGGAGATTGGAGAATCTGCAGATGCCCCCGAAGCCTTTCGTCTGATCTGAAAGTCACAAGGAGCCACAAAACATTAAGCTACTATGCCACCATTATTATTACTTAATAAATAATTGAGAGAAAAATCTAGTTACTCAAGGGCTTCACAACAATGCATAGTACTAGCATAATATGGTTTTCAATCTTCCTATTGTGTCAGGACCTGGCTTATGAATAAGAGTCTACAGTTATTTGCAGCGCATCAGATTGGACTTGAGTTGTAATTTAATAGTTCAAAGAGAAAACGCCTTCTCATTTCATTATTCTGTTCTTGCATTGATATGTCCAGCCTTCTTATTCTGTAATGCAGCCTTCCTGTTCCCCAGTGCAGCAGTCAGGGAAAAGCAATATACGCTGCTTGTATAATCTGTGACTCGTTGAGTCAGTAATTCAGCACTAGATGGAGAACTCCAACTCCACAGGAGAGTCTATATAAGGTTGCCAATTGTGCCACTTTTATTCCATCCCAGCTACTGTATGGTATATTTGCAAAAAATGTGAATCGATGGACACGGGTTTGACCATAATTTATACTCCGAGATTCTGCAAAGCAAAAAAATAGTGGAAAACAGTCGACAAGAATTATTACCTCAAAGGAAAAGGAGGATCTCAAATGAATCCATCGAGGAGCAGAGACGCCGGCGAGCAAGCAAGGGCGTCCAGCGGTTCAGCCGTTGAGGTGTAGCATGGTGGAGCAAATAGCGGCGCTAGGGTATTATTGGGAAATACGTGAGGCTTCCTAGCCGGCAGTGGAATGTGGTGTCAAGCTCAACGAATTTGGGCGGCGGCTGCACGAGATCGCCGTCACGGCCGGTGGCGGCCGCCTCGGCTGCGAGCCTGCGAGCGCAGCACCTGAGGTGGCGGCGGCCGGCGGGACCCTGCAAATGCGTTGACGAACAAAGGCCCCGTTCCGTTTTTCCGTTGCACAACGCGGTACGGCGGGCTCCATTTGTGACACGAGTCAGCCCACCAACAAAGAAGCTTCCTGGCCGTGTCGCGAGCCTTTACCTCTGCAGTTCTGCTCTCAGACACACACACAAAACTCTGCAGCTTGACAGGATTTCCGGTCTTCCCGTACATATTTTGTTTACCTTTGCATCGCCGCACGCACCGGAACACCGGAGGCTGAGGAATTACTTCAGATTAAACCACGCACTGCATCAAGTAGTATGTTATGGAGCCGAGGACAAGTTTTTTTGAGAAATGAGGTGCAGACTCATGATGCCATTGCCAAATAGTGAAGGAGGTTATGAAAGGGAAAAAAACTTATGCTGTCAGGCAGAGATGACAAAGAAAAAAAAGAAAACCTTGGCAATTATCAGAAATAATATGGAAGCAACAAGGATGGGTGAAAGTTAATGTCGATGGAGCTTGTAACTAAGAAACTGGATATGCGGGCAGTGCAGTGCAAGTATGGCTATTATTTGTGCTTCGAAAGCCATCTTTGATGGGATGAATGCAGAGGAGGTTGAAGTTCTTTTTTTTTTACCTTGAGGAGGTTGAAACCTTAGTTTGCTTAGAGCATCTCAAGGGACTTTGCAAATGAACTTTGCATTTGTTGTTGTTTGCAAAGTCCCAAAACAAAATGCAAAGTATAAAATTAGGCCACCTCCAAGGGCTTTGGCAAATTGAGTTGGCAATTCCCCAAAGTGGACCCGGCCGCTTTTTTTTTTTCTTTCCACCGCGCGCTGGCTCCCCGCGCTCGCTCCCAGCGCGCAATCTTTCCCGCGCGTCGCTAGGTCGCCGCGCCTGCTAGTCGCCGCCGTTTACGCCGGTCGTGCTAGCTCCTCCCATCGGTGATTCCCATCGACGACCAGGGCATCGAGGACCCTGGTGCCCATCGCGCTGCCCAGGGACGAAGGCATCGACGACCCCTGCTGCCCGTGCCCCTGTTGCCGGGTCGTCATCGTCGTCCGGACCTTGCGATCGAGGACAACGCGTGGGAGGGACGGAGGACGGCTCGCGATCGAGGGTTTTGGCGAGTTCGGCTGCGGACGTATCTTTGCGACGCGAGAGGAATCGGTCTCGCGATGGAATATATGGCGCGAAGAGGATTCCACGCCGCGCGGGAGACCGGCAGTTGTGCGGTAGACGCGCGCGATCGGGATATGCCAACCCGTGTGCGACTTGGCAATTATGCCAAGTTTGCTCCCTCAAATGCCAAGTTGCCCAAAATACAAACTACATATGCAAAACCATTGGAGACCTCTTTTTGAGCTTTTTGCCAAATTCTCAAATGCAAAGTCCATTTGCAAAGTCCCTTGGAGATGCTCTTAGGAGAGGTATTTTTGGCATCGGAATGGTCTCGAAGTAAAACCATTATTGTATCTTAACTGCTCATCGGTTAATTCTAGTTGCTTGTCGTCCAAGTGTGGATAAATCACAACTCGTTTTTATTGTACAGAAAATGATATAATATGTGTGTCTAGAATGCTAGCAGGGATGAGTTTTCAATAATATCTGAGAAAATATCAAAATGAAGTCATGAACTCGTGCAGTTAGCAAAACACACGTCACACTCAACATTGTGGCATACGCATGTTTCCAAATATGTGGAGTCGTTCATTGCGAAAGAATGTAACTTTGTTTCATGAGTAATCAATAGAACTCCTCTATTTCTATCTTTCAGTATTATATTTATTGGATTTATTTTTTGCAGTGGTGGAGCTTCACATAAATAATCTAGCCTGATGGGTCATTGAGGTACATTTTAGAGGGGTCATCGATGACAAATTGATGGTGCACGTATATATCCAGCCGAAGCCTGCGTGACACGTATCCAGCCGAAGCCCGCGTCATCGCCCTCCTCGGGGCCCAGTGATCGAATAACGGCCAGCTGACTTGGATAGTTGGATATGTACACGTGCGGTACACACGCAGCAGTATAGTACCGCAAATTCATTTTAGCGGTCGATCGCTCACTTCTGTGATCAGCGAACGATCCAACAAGTCTTGCCCACTTTAGTCAGACACGCGCTCCTACTGCTCGCACTTAATTAGTTTGCATGCTACGAGCGTCACTTAAAAAATAATGTCTATTTATTTTAAAATGTTATATCTTCTGAACGATGTATCTGTTTTTAATTCTATTTGCCTTTGGCGTATTCCACGTAACGAGGACTAACAAAATAGATCTCACTTAGATATGTTTCAAAAAACTTTTTTTTTTACTGCTTTCATTATGTATATAAGTTTTTTTTTGTTACGTCACCTAAGTTACATGTAAAAATTACTTGTGTATAAGTTAGATTTCTAACTTTTATATGTTTTGACATGATAAATTAGATGTATAAGTAAAATTTCTAACTTTGTAACGTGTAAGATCATGTAAGTTATATGTATAAGTTAGATTTCTAACTTTGCGGCGTGTAAGATCATGTAAAGTAAATGCGTATAAGTTAGATTTAACTTTGCAACGCGTTTTAGATCACATAAGTTATGCATTTTAAATTAGATTTTAACTTTGCAACGTGTAATTTCACGTAACTTATACGTTCTAAGTTAGACATATAAGTTAGAGAATAGAAATTATGCGCCTAAATTTACAATTTTACCTTTTTCCTTTGCTATAAATAGATTTTTTTTTCAAAAAAAGAAAAGTACCGGAATTTTTTGCCTAAAAACGTTTTTTTTTTGCATGTCGGCCGTTCTCGCGCGTGATTTAGCGGTCCTGGTTGCGCGCATAGTTTCTTTCCTTATTTAGAACCGGCGTTTTCCTTAAAAGGAAAGAAAGCGTGTCGGAGAATCGTTCGCTGACTTGCTGTTCGCGCGATCGTTCGCCAAATAGTGACGCCCCTTTGATGGTTAATTGGATATGGCCGGTTTACTTGCCACGGTTAATTGGATAAGACTGGATAAGGGGGCGCTGAGTAAGACCTCGTAGTAACTCTTCTTAACAAACCTCTATAAATTCCTACTACTCCATCCCTCCTCTCCACCAGCTACTACTACTTTCTTTTTCCTTCCGATCCGATCCGATCCGATCGTCTCGGTTGATATCATCATGGCGGGCGGCGGCTTCACCGAGAAGGGCAAGGAATACCCGGGGAAGATGACGGTGTTCGTCTTCCTCGCCTGCCTCGTCGCCTCTTCCGGCGGCCTCATCTTCGGATACGACATTGGCATCTCAGGTACGTGTCATTGATCTGCTCGATCATCTCTGACCTGTGGTACAGCATTCGTCGATTTCACCATCCATTCTATCGATTGACGAACAAATATATCGCATTCTATGCGCAGGCGGCGTGACGTCCATGGATCCGTTCCTGAAGCGCTTCTTCCCGTCGGTGTACGCCAAGGAGCAGGAGGTGGTGGAGACGAACCAGTACTGCAAGTTCGACAGCGTGCTGCTGACGCTCTTCACCTCGTCGCTCTACCTCGCCGCGCTCGTCGCCTCCCTCTTCGCCGGCTACATCACGAGCAGGTGCGGCCGCAGGGTGTCCATGCTCGGCGGCGGCGTCATCTTCCTCGTCGGCGCCGTCCTCAACGGCTTCGCCCAGAACGTCGCCATGCTCATCATCGGCAGGATCTTCCTCGGCATCGGCGTCGGCTTCAGCAATCAGGTATTTTTTATGGCCGCCCTTGGTTTTAGTTTTAGAGTTAGAGATGATCTCCTTTCCTTTCTTTTTTTCACGTGTATTTGCATGCATCCATGCATTCGTAACGGTTTAGTCCATGTGTACACGTCAACAGGATAAGATCGATCGCAGTCCGATATTTGCAGACAGAGGGTCGGAAAAATTGGATCGATCGATTTGAAATTCAATCAAAATGTTGATCTGTATGAAAACCATGTATATTCATGTGTTCCTGTATGCGTGTGTGTACTTGCAGTCCGTGCCGCTGTACCTGTCGGAGATGGCGCCGGCGAAGATGCGCGGCATGCTCAACATCAGCTTCCAGCTCATGATCACCATCGGCATCCTCATCGCCAACCTCATCAACTACTTCACGGCCAAGATCGCGGGCGGCTGGGGCTGGCGCATCGGCCTGGGACTGGCCGCCGTGCCGGCCTTCATCATGGTGGGCGGCTCCATCTTCCTCCCGGACACGCCCAACTCCCTGGTCGCCCGTGGCAAGGTGGAGAGCGCGCGCGCCATGCTCCGGCGCATCCGCGGCACCGACGACGTGTCGCTGGAGTTCGACGACCTCCTGGCGGCCAGCGAGGCCACCAGGGCGATCGAGAACCCGTGGCGGACGCTTCTGCAGCGCCGGTACCGGCCGCAGCTGGTGATGGCGCTCCTCATCCCGACGCTGCAGCAGCTCACGGGGATCAACGTCGTCATGTTCTACGCCCCCGTCCTCTTCAAGACCATCGGCTTCGGCGGCACCGCCTCGCTCATGTCCGCCGTCATCACGGGCCTCGTCAACATGTTCGCCACCTTCGTGTCCATTGCCACCGTCGACCGACTCGGCCGCCGCAAGCTGCTCCTTCAAGGCGGCATCCAAATGATCCTTGCCCAGGTACACAACAATCTTTGAGGACCAGCATTCTTTATTTTCTTGTCGAAAACTTTGACAATTGACGATAAGCAACAAATGCAGTTCGTGCTTGGGACGCTGATCGCCATCAAGTTCGGGACGACGGGCGTGGCAGAGATCTCGCGGTCGTACGCGATCGGGGTGGTGTTCTGCATCTGCGTGTTCGTGTCGGCGTTCGCCTGGTCGTGGGGGCCGCTGGGGTGGCTGGTACCCAGCGAGATCTTCCCGCTTGAGATCCGGTCGGCGGCGCAGAGCGCGGTGGTGGTCTTCAACATGATCTTCACCTTTATCATCGCGCAGATCTTCCTCATGCTGCTCTGCCACCTCAAGTTCGGCCTCTTCTACTTCTTCGGCGCCTGGGAGATCGCCATGACGGTCTTCGTCTACTTCTTCCTGCCGGAGACCAAGGGGATCCCCATCGAGGAGATGGACAGGATCTGGGCCAACCACTGGTACTGGAAGCAGTTCGTCGTCGACGGCGGCCAGAAGGTCGAGCTCACATCCACCGCCGTATAACACGCATCATCTTAGTCACTAGTTCGTGTTACTTTTATTGATCTCGAGGGAAATTGCCATCCCTATTTTTCTGATCTCAGACGACGGAAATTGTCATCACCATTGAGGCTTAATTAGTGTTGTTTGTTGGAAACTGTTGACGTAAAAAATATGAGCATCCTGGTTATGGAGTGTGATATGTATCCTCTCCTATTCCAAACATAGGTCGATTTGAATTTGTCCTATGTAAAATATTTCTTGCTTTGATCACCTAATTCTACTGTTACTAATTGGAAATCATCAATGCACCTTACCATGAGATGCACTACAGAAAAAAAACATACAAAACTTCTAACGAAAATCAGAATGATTTGACCATCAATTCAGCAATGTGTGCTGCAATTATATATACTAGCCACTGCTGCCCGCGCTTCGCTGCGGGTGATGTGCTTGGTATAGGAAACCTTGGAAAATACAAGTATAAACAAGTGTTTGACGGAGCTAGGCCCAAGCAACTAATACATTGATATTCAAAGTAAGTGTTTGACGGAGCTAGGCCCAAGCAACTAACACATTGATATTCAAAGCACAACACTTGGGTGGGATCACATTATAGATGGAAAGAGTAAAGACTATAGCAAAGTACAACAAAAGAGCGAATCGGGATTCACTCTCCTTAGGTGAAATGACGTGTACATAAAACTATTAAAGTGGGGAGCTCAAACAGCTAACTCCGCTAGAGCCAAAGCATTACTTTGTGTGGGATTACAAAATAGGTGAAAAATGTAAGCACTACAACACGGGCCGCGACGAAACCTAGAGCCCCTATGGAACAATTGTCACATTGGTGTGTTGCTCGGCACACTTATTTGGTATCGAGGTCTTTGATCGGGATTCATTGCGGGGTTATGCTGGTACCTTTGCTTAGAACAAAATACTTTTTGGAAATAACCTTGTGTCCTAATGGAAAATCCACAATTGGCTGATGGAGTGACGCACTTAAAAAGGATGAAGAAGTTATTGGGGGTCTGAATCCATATGAAAGGCTGGTATATTTGAGTTGAAGGAAAAGAAGAAAGAGAAAAACAAAAGAAAAGCTGTAGTTTAATCGCTGAAGAAAACATGTCGGGAATCCTATGACACTGTCCCATCGCTCCGCTCACGATCGTTGTGTCGTATTCACCCTGTTGGGTCACATACGGTCTTGTTCACCCATGCTTCCTTTCTCCCTCTTTTTTGCGCTCATGTCAGTCCTCCGTGTTCACCCCTGCGTTCGTACTCGACATCTTCGTGTGGCCTCGGTCATTCACTCGTCTCATGTCACGTGAATTCTGCTGTTCCCTCTCGGGCATGATGCCGCGGCCATGCCACCAAAGCCAACGATGCCGGCGCACCCGAGCCCCAGCCCCACCTATCAACTCGCCCCGACCACCCACTATAGCCACCCATCGTGCCTTTCCTTGTTAAATACAGTCCCACTGTAGACTGGTCAAGCTTCTCGGAGAAGCCTTGCCCAAACCTCTACAAAAGAGAGCCACCCAGTTGTCTTCACCATACCCCACGCTCGCCAACCATTCCCCAACCTTCTTCCTTCCTGAGCAAAGCCCATGGCCTCACAAGAGCCACTATGCCCCTGGCTGTTCACCAACCCTCCTATCCAGCCCATAAGGCAAGCGGAAGGAGTTTGGACCGAGAAGCACTGCCCGGGCGTAGAGGGATTTCCCAAGCTTACGTATACCACCACGCAGTGGCTAGGAATCCGAGATCGTCCTGAGTATGAAGGCTGTGAGTTCATAGAGCATGGCATCGAGCGGTGTGAAGTCACCGTCTACATCGGGAGGAGTGAGAACTCCCCCGGCGTAAATGGTTGGAGCGCCACCACCATTGGCTTTCGCTTCCTCGACACTTATCAAGCCGTAGCTCGCAAGGCCCTGCGAATCCTATGCCAGATCTATGCAGATCCCCTTGCCCACGGGCCGATGAGGTTCTTTCCGCCTTCGGACCAGGACTCTCCATTCTGGAGAACCCGCATGGAGGCTCTGCGAGGACGTCCCCTGCAAGCAGTCGACCCCACCGTGGTATCCCGGCCACGTATCGGTGGCCTTGGATCAACACCACGACGGCCCGGCCACCGAGTTGAGGAAGTGCATCATCCGAGCCGAAGAGGCCGAGCTCTTCATCCGGAAGCTCCATGTGAGCCTTGCCATGGCACATGCCCAAGTTGCCACCGCCGAAAGCCGTGAGACCGTCACTTCTTTGAAGCCATGCGGGACGCGGGAGAATGCTACACCAAGCAGCTAAGAGATGCCTACCTCGTCGCCCGAGACCAACGAAGGACGCCTGCCCTGAACGGGCAGCGGCTCCCGATCATGGAAGGGATACCCATCTATTCCTGGGAGTGGGAGAGGAATGTTGTAGCACCCACCATTCCGCCGCCCACTCCCGTGGAAGCCTCCGAGGTTGAGTCTCCCCTTCTCTGCACACAGCCCAATCCTGCCGAAGATCCTCGGGAGAACAGTCGTGAAGCCATCTGCCTCCAACGAAGTAGATTAGTTTGCCGTGGAGATGTACATTGGTTACGTAGTATGTGTCCTTGCACTTCTCCAAATGTTGTACCCTTCCGTTGTACTTTGAAGCAATGTGTTCGTCTTGCGGCCTTACGAAGTTGTGTGCGGTCTTCTAAAAATCGTATCATTTTCCTACAATAATTATGTTTATGTGTGTTTAATATCTTGGTGATCACAATTAGTCAGGATGATTAGGTAGCCTCTTTAGTTCTAGATAGAGGTATAGCTTTAGTTCTATGCCGCTTTAGTTCTAGGTAGCGGTAGTCACTTCTCTAAAAGTTGCTTTAATTCTATACCAACCAAAAAAGACACTACTATTTACCTCTATTGGGTGCATGCAAACTTGAAACAGGTACACACATGCATTAAAGTATTAGTTGTAGATACATTTAATTTCCACACACTCACGTCTTCGTCTTCGGAAAAGTATCACTCTATCTTTCTAATAGTAGTTTTAATGGTAGCATCGACACACATGATAATAAGTACTCTGGCTCTCACTATTTGTTGAGGTAGTTACGGTAATATGTACAGGTGACTGATCCTTAGTATAGTTACTCTAATTTTTTTTAGTGTATATGGTGTAGTTACTCTATCTTTTTTTAGGGTAGTCACTCTACCTTTTTCTCAAAAGATAATTGTTGTACCTTAGTCTAACCAGTGCATTTGGAATTAGGATTAGTTGATTCATGTTAAGGAAACCTCTTTAGCAAATTAATCTTACTTGCTCCATGTATAAGGCATGTTATTGATTTCATTCATTGTGTTAGTACTACATGGTGTATTGGGCTGATTTACGTCTGGTTAACTTAACTAACCAAACCTCCTTTGTATGTCCATGGCACAAATAAATGATCACATAAATATAAATGAGCTCTGAAAATTATGAGATTTTTATGGGAGATTGATTATGATTTTAGATGAATTTAGAAAGAAGAAGTGATGGAATCGGAGGTTGGATGGAGGAGATATTAATTTTGGAAGGTGGCTGTTCGGCTAAATAAACATGAACTTTTGGAGAGGTAGCTGAACATGTACACGTGATTAGCTGGGAAGGTGTTCGTGCATGTGTTGCTCGGGGCCCGCGTGTCATACACACATGCATGGGAAGTGGGAGAGAGAAGCTAGCAAGGCTACAGGAAACAGAGGAGCACAGGTACGAGCGTTCGTGCTGTGAGCTCGTCAGCCATGGCTAGCTCCTGGAGCGATGAGACAGCTTTGGCATGCAAAGGTTCTCGGCATGCAAATGGACGGCATGGCTCGTAGCGTGGGCGGTGCCTAACTTGGCTAGCTTGTCGTTGCATGCACGCACGAGCTACTTGTGTGGTGCTTTGCCAGTACTTGCTTGTGATTGTGTATATGGTGAAAGCTGTTGTTGACTGCTTGTTATTTAGCCGTTGTAAATTTGGGTGCGCTGCCCTTGCTGGTGCTATGCATGAAAGAGGGAGAGGGAGAGTGCGAGGTGGGATGGTGGGGTCCACGTGTCGCGGTGTCGCGCGAGGCTGCAGTCGACGAGAGGGGGTCCGGGCACGGGTGCGCCGCGGCGGCGATGGTGGTGGCGTCAGCGCGTGTGCTGTGCACAGATGCTGTCGGGCGAGGGCGAACGAGGCGAGAAGGAGAGAGGTAGGGGACGGGTGGGCGATGCTGGTGCCACGGTGCACGGAATATAATTTGAAGAGAGAGGAGCGGGAGAGATATTTAAGGTGGATGAAAGTTCGAAAGAGATGATAGAGAACGACTTTTATTTTAGGATGGAGGAAGTACTCACTTCACTGCAATAATGAACATTGTTATGTCCAATCCAACAAACATGTTGCATGCTTGCATATGCACTCGGGCCATTGCATATTGCATGCACGCACGCACAATGCACATACACTCGGTGCATGTTTTCAGCTTGCATGCATAAAGTTGTCTATGCTTTTTGGTTGGTAGAATAAATGCATTGACAGAGGGTTGGTAGAATAAATAGCTAGCCTCTTTGAGGTGATGGAGCATGCCGGGCACAAAGCTTGACGTGAAATGTATGCATGATGTTGCTGTGCTAAGCTCAGATGTTCATCTAGACCGCTACAAACAAATCGACGGACCCTTTTCTTATTGCTCCTTCGTTGCCCCGTCTTAACCGCTTTTGGATTGAGTCGGTGGCTGTATTAGGTTGCTCGTAGCCGTGTTCTTTCTAAATCCAGAGTGGTTTAATGTTTGATGTTGTGAAATCTTTGGTGTATTTCCAAAATCATGAAATGTAATTGCGTTTTCTCCTTTTCCCCGCTTCTTGCTTCGAATCTCGGGATGAGATTAGTTTTAAGGGGGGTTGATTGTAACACCCTTGGTGTTACGATCTTGCTTAAACCCAGAGTTAAGGTTTAAGAGAAATCGTCCGAAACAAATTTCACGGGTTTTAGAAATGTTTGATACGCATGAGGGGATGGACAACTTTATAAACCAAAAACGAAATATGCCTTGTGAGTTTAAACTCTTTAAAATGGTAAAAACAAAGTATATAATAATTGATTTTTGCTTCAAAAAGATCAATGCTTACTAATGATAAAATGTGCGTGATACAGTGTTGCTTGAGTGATTTACATGAACCTACTTGTATACATATAATTGTTTACTAATAATAGTTTTACTATGTGTATGTATTTAAAAAAATAAAATAAAACACACGCCAACGCACACGTGCACCCAGCCGTATCGTTGCCGCCCTTTCCCTCGTGTGCACGTCCGTGTGCAGTGCTCGGTGCTGCTGTCGCCATGCACGTTGCTTCCAGGATCCCGGGTCGCTGCCTCTCGCCATGCTACGTTTCTGCCGCGCCTGTGCCGATGCGCCCCTGACGGCCTCGTGCTCCGGTCGTCGCAGCGCCAGTGCGCCACTGGCCGGTGGGAATGCTGCCGTGGCCGCCTGCCGTGCCGAAGACACCCCATCGCATCTTTTGGCTCGAGGCGCCGAGCTGCCGCTGCTACTGCTGACCACGCATGCACAGCTGCGTCGGCCCACCGATGCTTGCTCTGCCCAGCGCGTCGCGTCGCTTTGAATGGCTGCGCAGGCCATGGTGCCGACCGGTTAGGCACACGTTTTGTCCGTAGCGCCGCCCATGAACGTCTTCGCTAGCGCCAGCCGCGTCCCGCCGAGGCGACGTTGAGCTTCCCGCCTACGCGTCCTACCAGAGCTTCCGGCCGCTTTAGTTTCTCATTTATTGAGGCCCCTTATTTACACCTGTGTCAATCTTAGCACCGAGTGATGTAAATGCAAACATAAAATTGTATTAGCTTTGAAAATTATGAGATTTTTATGGGAGATAGATTATGATTTTATATAAATTTAGAAAGAAGAAGTGATGGAATTGGAGGGCGGATGGAGGAGATATTAATTTTGTAGGGTGGCTGAGGATAAATAAACATGAACTTTTGGGAGTGGTGGCTGAACGCGTGCACGTGATTAGCTGGAAAGGTGTTACGTGCATGTGTTGCTCAGGGCCCGCGTGTCATACGCACATGCATGGGAAGGGAGAGAGAAGCTAGCACGGACATACATGGGAAGGGAGAGAGAAGCTAGCACGGGTCTTCTTCCTGCTTTGCACGAACGCCATGACCGAGCTCCTGGAGCTCGTGGACACTCGGGATGAGTGGAGAGAAGCAAGAAGAAGGCAACGGAGAGGATGAGAAGAGCGAGGGGATGCTCATGAGCTGCTCACCTCGTCCTGCGACGACGGTCGGGTTCGGCTCGCAAGCACGGCCGTATACCGTATAAGCGAGGCAAAGCGAGAGCTAGCAGGCAAGCTAGTTGGGCGAGCTGGGTATGCTACTGGGCGGCGGAGGAGGGCGTGCTCTTTTATAGGCTAGGGAAGCGGAGCTGTGCCACCGGCTTGCATGCTGCCATTAATGGTAACTTCCTGTGCGTGCTTTGCTTGCTAGCGCCACTTGCAGAGCGAAGGATCATGGACGGTGCGGCGTATAGCGAGGTGGTGTAGTGATGGCAGTGTCCCTGGTGAAAGTTCTCGGCATGCAAATATTCTGCCATGCAGATGGACGGGGTCATTTGTCGTGTGCATGCAAGCAAGGTGGGGCTGTGTCATGCATGCTTACTTGCTCGTTTTGCATGCATGCACAAGCTAGGTGCACTGCTGGTATACTTATCCATGCCTATGTATGGTGCAAGCTGTTGCTAGGTGCTGTTATCTGCGCATAGTAAAATATAGCAGACGTTTGTCGTGTTGCTGCTATGCATGGAGGAGGGAGAGGGAGAGTGTACTTCATCTGACCGTGGAATTTCCATCTAACGCACCACCTGAATTAAGCTGACGTGGATATGCTGGGAGGCCGCCTATGCGGCGCGCCTTATATCTCTAATGGCTCACAATCTCTTGTGTGTGTGTTTGTGATCCAAGGACGACCGAGGTTAACTCATCTAAACTAATCTCGACCTAGTCAAGTAGCTTAGTTTCAATGTATGTTTTTTTCAAAAGAAAAAAAAAAGCTTAGTTTCGATGTATTAGTTGGGATGATTCCTCACAAAGGGACTGACATAAACATTAGCCATATCAGACCGAGGTGTCTCTAGAAATGCTAAATCCTTTCTTGGCAGAAAATAAGCCCATCAACCCAAAGCCCCAAACATACACTTGGGTTACAACTTACAAGAGACCTTTTAGAGAGGGAAAAACTAGGTCAACAAGTGCGACTGCACCCACTCAAAAGAAAAAAAGAAAAAAAAAAGTGACTTGACGGTCCTCTAGTCCAAATATTCGTTGCAGATGTGGGACAAGGTTGCATGCCCTCAAAATGAACGGATAGGGTTCTCGGTTCTTTGGCTACACACAAGGTTGTGATTTGCCAAAAAATGGATAAGGCCTTCCGCACTGCACAAGTGAAGACAGAAAAAAGGCCTCACGATTCAGCCTAGACATTTGGTTTCTTCAGGCCAGTTTCGGTTCGATTCCTCGATTACCTAAGAAATTCATTGGGAAGTTTGAACCGATTGGTTCTTAGAAAAAAAAAAACTAGAACCGGCTAATTCAGTTTCACAGTCGGTTCGGTTTCAATTTTCACAAATAGGAAAAACCCTAGATCTTCGTCTGCCTCTGCTTAGGGCACAGATACATAAATGGGACAGTCCTATCTAAAAAAATAGGGCCATGACCATCATATCCTACCTGCAACAATTTATATCATAAATTCTTAATCATTGTATTTGTATCTCTTGAGCAGCCTTGAAGCCCATGCATATAAAAGCAAGGCTTTGCTATTTGCTTACATGGGCAAGCCAATTTGACTCTCTTATACCGGCAAGGCGAGGCAAGCTCTGGGGCAAGAAAACCAAACATGCTTGTGTGTGGATAAAGGAAATATATGAATTATTGATGCAGTTTGTTTGTTTATACCATATACCAAAGATTAAACATAGACAATTTTTTATCTTGCTTGAATGAAGTAAACATAATATCTTCAGATCTTCTTGACCCTTTTTATTACGATATGACCATAAATCATTTCTATCGGTCTTTACCTCCGCGTGAGGAATGAACGTGACTTTCTTGATCTATGTGAAGACCCATTGTCGGTCCTATTTGAAGTGGGAGAGGTACAACCATAGATCGTCCTCCTCCATATACTCCTCGAATATGTAATAACAATGTTCTAAAAGATCATCAAGTCAATTTTGTCGTTGCAATATCTAAGTTTAGATTTTTCATTGATCGTGACTATTGATTTTATCTTTCTTCCCCCAAGAAGTACTCAAATCGGGTGTTGACATAGAGATCAACAAGGGGTGTTCATGGCCAAAAATTGAACTTTTTGGTTTTCGCCGCCATGTCATGAAACCTATGAAGACCTACTATGACTATGATCGAGGAACCTTGTCACGGAAGGTGCTCCTAAAATTGTTCTAAGATGGATAAGGCCAGTGACAATGTCCCCAATCATTAGACGTAGAGAGAATAAGAAAGTAGATTTCTAAACAGATTGAGATTTAGAGAGAGAGAGAGAGAGAGAGGAGATCAAATGCTAACTTCGTTTAGAGTGTTATGTGATATCTAATTTAATTTCTTTTGGTCACCACACGCCACGCTTAACCAAACACCATCTTAGGTGGTAATGGTCAAAAGGACAAGAACATTTGGTTTCGATGGGCTGGCTATGGATTTCGCTACTAACAGCGTGTTTGGTTTGTCGAACAGTTTGAACTAGAATCATCTAAACCTAGCTTCGAACCTACCATAGGCGTTGGTTTTGCATCTTCGGTTCATGCCATCTGCCACCAAGCCATTCCATTTGGAGCATCTCCAGCGGAGTCCCTACTTGAGCCATCATCCTATTTTTGAGGGCTAAAGAGCAGAAAACTCACTCCAGCAGAGCCCCTACTTAGGGCCTCAAATTTAATCGAGCCCTCAATTCCTCTCTCTTGCCCTCATTCTGGGGACCTCTGGAGGGAGCCCTCATCCTATTTTTCAACCAACGCCACACTTTGCAGGATTGCAGCCGTGGCCATCGTCGGATCCGGCGGCCACTACATGCCCATGTGGAGCTCACTCAGCACAGATGTAGAAGAAGGGTCAGAGAAGAAATGGTGCACGAACATAGAAGAAGGGGCAAACTCGGCTTTTCCATTCTCGTCCCAATGAAGCGCGGGCTCGCAAGGTAAAGCTCGACGAGGCACCCGCTCCTCCCATCGTGCTTGAGGCGACGCTCCCTTACCGGCGCGGATCTGGCTGCGCCCTACCTAATGGCTCCTCACTGTGGTCAGGCAAGGCTCCTCCCGTCCTCACCGTTTGAGTCGACAGCGCATCCCTTCCTCTTTGAAAAGATAGGATAGAGGATGATGGGTGGGCCATTATGTCATTCTCTCTTAAAATAGATTTGAGGCCTCTATTTGAGAGCTATTGCTGGAGTGTAGCTCAAAGAACATAGCTCTTAAAAGTAGGGAAAGACCTCAAAGAAAAAATAGGGGCTATGTTTTGAGGGTTAACTCCTTTAATCTAAGAGATCACCATTTCCTACGAAAACGAACGGACGACTTGGTCCTGCATGCATTCGGAACCGACCAGTGCCAGATGGAGCAAATCCACGACCAAACACGCTGGCACCTTGGCAATGGCAACCGAAGCGTATCTGTCACTCGCGCATTACACCTATCCGCGTCAGCTGGCCGACCACGAACCAAATTGAATTCGTTTCCGCGTAACAATCCATCAATCAGCCCTAATTCCTTCGCACCCACATGTGTGAGTCAGTAAACCTACCAGAAGATACCACTGACAGTCTGCCTCCGCAACAATTTGTCTTGTTGTCCCACTTCAAATCAAAATGTCGGGTACCTAGATTAGGGGGTCCTAAATTAGGTAGATTAGAGGTGAATAATCCAGCCCATCTCACCTCTAACTCTCCCAAGAATCAACCAAGGAAATCCCAATCCTACTCCTGTTGGGCCAGCGTGCGAATTAGGCCCACAAGGCCACAAAGCCCACTTGCTCGAGCAGCAACCACCCGCCCGCTCGAGAGGGAAGTACGGAAACCGCTCGAGCGTGCGACCGCTAGAGCCGATGACGCAAAACCGCTCGAGCAAGCAACCGCTCGAGCGAGACGGAGAACGCTCGAGCGAGCAGTCGCTCGAGTCCGCTCTCAATAATTGCCTATCCAAGGCACGCACATGGTTACAGTGTGTAAAGCGGTGGGAAGTACGCCTGCTCCGCCTAACCCCATGGCCACAGTAGGTGAAATAGTGAGAAGTACGCCGGTCACTTCTCCTATTCCACCGCCCATACCCGGGATTCGAGCATGACAGGCATCACTATTACACCACGCTGAACACTATGCCGTGTACGACACCCCCTTGGGACGCGATTGTCAACTCTGCGCACCACCTAACCCGCTGCTCAGTCCCGTCGCTCGAGCCATCTACCCCTCGAAACGGTCATTAACCGCTCGAGGGATGATGACGGACGCGACCTGAGCATGGGGCGCGCAGTGCCCTGTCTTTCCCACCTCGATGGCCATACGGCGGGGTTCCCGGACGCACGTGCTCAACTACGCCAGCGCCGTACCTCGACTACGTCAGCCCACGACCGAAAAGGACGAGCAGGCCATCATTGCCCACGCCGCTACAGGCTCGAGCCAGACCACAAGGAGCGTCTACAGACTCGATGACATGACAGCACCAGTACCTCGACGTCACACCCACGACAGCCCTATCTACTCTGTACACCTGAGCCTCCCCTTGGCCTATAAAAGGGGATGCCAGGACCAAGCCTAAAGGAGGGTTTTTGGGGACGCCTTCACTCACACTCACTCGCTAAGTCTCTGGACTTCCTTGTACTCACCCCTGTACAAGCACCCCGGTGCAAGATAATACAAATTCCTCCCCACTGCTGGACGTAGGGCATTCTTTGCCTGAACCAGGATAAACGCTTGTGTCCATCTTGCATCACCATCCGGATTAGGGAGCACGCATAGAAATTTACTCGTTGGTGTTATACCCCGGTACGAAACACCGCCGCCGGTTGGCGCGCCCGAGTAGGGGTGTCGCGTGTTTTACGCTCGATTCCCGCCATTTTCCGGATGGCATCACCCGTTTCCTCGCTTCCGTTCGCCACGGTGATCCGGTTTGGGAGTCTAGAGTTCGTGTCGCTCGGCCCGAGCCACGACATGGCTCTACTCTCGATCGGTGAACCGGGAGGGACGCTCGTCACCCCACGCGGGTGGAGCCGCGCGCCGACCGCGCCACCACGGCTCGCCACCACGTCGCCGACGCCACCAAGATCCCCGGCATCGCCACCACCGGCACGGGGCCTTGAGCGCCCTGCTCGTGTGCCCTCCCGGCCCGGACGCCACGATGCACCGGCCGGGGTGCCAAGCGTACGGCGAGGGTGGCACGTGGACGTGGAGTCCCCGACGTGGACCCTGGCTTCACGTTCGCCATGCGCTCGCCGAGAGAGCCCGGCGTGGCGCCTCGAGCGCGCGCACGGCCGACGTCGCCCAACCTGCTACCACACGGCCTATACCGAGCTCGGCGCAGACTCCCGTTTGGGCTCACCAACGCCGCCACTACATATGCCAACGCGATCCGGCCAGTCATGGGACCGCGGGAGGAGAGCCCCGGCCCCCTCCTGCGTGCCAGTATGAACTTAGAGATCGTGTGGCCTACGACAGTAGACCGCGGGTTTGACAGAGCACCTGGCTCGCAACGCCGCAACACGGTCGGGGATATGCGCCGCTGGATCGAGGAGGAGAGCACGGGGAGGCCCTGGACGCCGCCCAGCGCTAACCCAGACTCCGATGACTCAGACTCAGGGTGCTATGACCCGGCACGCGAGTGTTTTCATCTCAACAACGACGTCCCGTCGGATGACGAGACCGCAGATGGCGCCGCCATGGCTGCTCCTATGGCCAACCGAGCGCACGTAACGCCAGGCAGGACATCGGCACCGGAGCTCGCAGTGGTCGAGCGCGCGGACCGCCACCACAAGCTCGGGATAACCGGCGACCCGAAGACGATGCTCGAGCAAAGCACAATGGGCCCGGCTCGAGAGAAATCGAGGCTAAGATGAATGAGGAACGCGAACGGAGCCGCAAGCGCGCTTGAGCAACCATCCGGCCCCTCCTCGGCCTCTTGGCGCTCGAGGAAGGGCCCGAGATGTCTTCAACCGCATCGTCAACGACGGCGGCCGAGGCGCCGAACGAGCGGCCCACTTCCCTAGAGCAAGCCGGAATGTACTTGCGGCGGCTATCCTTGCCGGGACATGCCGGCACCCTCGAATCCGCATGCGGTGCGGATACGAGATGAGATCCAAGGGCTCCTCCAAGTCGCGGCCGTCCAGCGGGCCGAAAGCTCGGCCTCGAGACGGCGTGAGGCAGCCCTGCAACAACCACGGCACGAGCGGGAGGGTTCCGTCCACCGGGAGGCACCCCTCAAGGTGGTAGAGCACCGGCCGAGAACGCATCCTCGACAACCGCGCGCCTCAAGATGCGCGTCATGACATCAACGACAACCGACGACGCAAGGCTGCGGGTGCCGAGGACCGTGGCTACAAGGCCCATCGGGGACGTTACGACGGCGACGAGGACCGGCAGCTCCCGAGCCGCGGGCCCTCGAGTCTTCGGGCCGAGCTATCCGCAACACGCCGTTGCCAACCCCGTTTCGACCCCCACGAGCGTGGTCAAGTACAACGGAGAAACCAAGCCGCAGCTCGGCTAGGGCGATTTCCGGGCGGCACCGCCGATCGGGAGGGGCTCGAGAGGATAGGGCAATCATACGCCGGCTTCCTTTATTCCTCTCGACACCGCTCGACGGTGGCTCGAGGAGCTTCCCCCAATCGATTTACGATTGGGCCGACCGGTCCAGATTTTCGAGGGAACTTCAAGGGCACTTACATCCGACCCGGCAACTCGTGGGATCTCCGTGAATCGCAAGCAAAATACCACGGAATCTCTCCGGACTTTGCTCGACGTTTCTCAAAGGTGCGCACCGAGCTGGCACACATTCCAGATCACGACGTCATCCTGGCGTTCGTCTCAGGCACCACTTGCAAAGAGCTCGTGCGGGAGCTCGGACGCAATCGCCCAAAGACGGTGAACGAGCTCATGGATGTCGTCGCCGACTACGCTGCCGGCGACGAGGCCGTGGGGGCCTTCTTTGGTGGGGCCGGGAACAAGCCCGCGCCGTCCCCGCGAGGCGGTGAGGGCTCGAGCAAGGCCCAGAAGAAGAACGGGAAGAAGAAGAAAGGCAACCAGCAAGGCAAGCGTGCGGTCGTGGAAGACGAGGTGGCCGCAGCCGAACGCAAGAAGCCTAGACCCCCACCGGATGGGGGCGTTGTGGAGGTATAAACTCCATATACCCTCACGGCCTAGTTTGGGCCGACATGCTATCACCAGGCCGGCCCATCAAGCTCAAAGACCGATCGGCTCAGGCTGGTCGGACAGCCTAAAACGGGCAAGTATATCGAAGACCGACAAGGAGGACAAGACCTAGGCGAGATAGGAAAGTTTAGACTTGTAAAGTATGTAAACTTAGTACCAGATAGGCTAGTTCCGACTTGTAACCTTGCTCCCCGTAATATATAAGGAGAGCAAGGACCCCCATGCCAGAGGACGGAATCTGGCATACGCACAGACTCATACATCCACACATAATCGAAACAGAGAGCGGGACGTAGGGTATTACGCTTCATAGCGGCCCGAACACAGGTAAACCTTGTGTGATTGCTCCTGTTTACATCTTGCTCGCAACCTCGGTGCGCCTTCCGCCAATCCATTACCGGTCGGGGCATACCCCAGTCGGACTATCGCCGATATTTCGTCGACGGTGGCGCGCCCGAGGTAGGGGTGCGCACCGAGATTTCACGTCGATCAAGATGGTTTCCTTCCCGGCTTCCATGACTTTCGAAGCCGGCCTCACCTTCACCATTGGAACGATGACTGGACAACCGCTCCGGACACCTCATACATCGAGAGTCCGCCCTCGATCTTAGCTCTACAAAGCAATGAAGATACAAATCCTTTGCCTCCTCGGTACGAGACATCATCATCAAAGCTCGAGTTATCGAACTCCGGCCTTTTCTTCTAGGCACCAATCAACCACCGAGACGAAAATTGGGCCGATCATTTGAGCAACTCATGATCAACAAGATAGGCTCATGGAGTTTTTGCTCGAGTTTGGATCTATCCAAATTGAATCAAAGCAAGAATCACCCACTATCCTTCAACGAGACCGGCGCCAACAAAACACATCGGATTGCAAGATCCCGAGATCCAAGGGTTGCATCACCGTTCCCATACGGGTTGCCAAACACCGCCGACCTATTCAGCTACCAACTTTTAGCAGATTACCCCAAAGGCTATAACCGGATTCCTGATCCACACTCGGCATGATCGGCTACGCTTTCGACGCACCCGAAGGACATATTGTCAACCATGTGCACCTTGAAGAAGTCACGGATGACCAATCTCCGGAGAAAACACGTGACGTTACTCCGGACACGCCCGGACTCGACGATTACTACAATATCTTAGAACTCTCGGGATCTGCCCATACGATGGTCTATTCCGACAACGAAGAAGAAGTACAATCGCAAACAACAACACCAAGCGTATCGACACTACTCCGGATCTACAACTTACCGTGTTCCGACCGGAGGAACATGAAGAAATTCAGTCGAGAGATCCATGACCCGGCCAAATCCGCTCAAGAATTACAGCAATTCCCATCTTTCCCTCCCGGCCCTAGGGAACGCGGTATGTCATGTTAGTGACAACGAGGTCACCATCAATGGAGAAACCGACGAACAAAGGCAACGGCGAGAGGGTCGAAACGCAGCCGAGAGAACAACGAAGACAAAATGAAGCCGCAATCCAGGCGGCTGCCGATCAAGATCGTATGGTTGGACGACGCAGGGTTTTCGGCGCAATCTCGGTGATGATTTTGACCTTGTAAACGAAAGACAAGTTCACACAACCCCAAGCGCTAATCGCGGTTGCTATTGACCGCCTCAAGACGGCCAATATTCCTCAAACTCCCCAAATTGAGGAAGCAATTGATTTCCTAGTAGCCGCTAAAGCTCAAGTGAACCATATGAGAGAACAAGCGCGCCCAGCCGCATCTCTCAGAAGCCACCGGCCGCGCAGTTTCTTCAGCAATCAAATCCCAGACTCTAGAGAAGGAGGTGCTAACGACAACAACTATGTAGACGATGGAGAAAGTTGTGGGAATTTTCCTCACAATAGATTTCACCAGAGACACAATGATAGAGAAGACGAGATCAACCACGAGATAACTTGAGAGATCATGATCAACCTTTCAATCACCATCATGGTGAACAATATGATGACAACGACCTCCGAGCAGTCATCAACAATCGATACCGAGCTCGTATGGATGCCGCGGGACCGAAGCCGTATTCAGCTGCCCTACGAGAGGTAGTCGGCCTAAAAGTTTCAGGATACCGGATATCAAAACTTACGATGGCAAGGTCGATCCGAGCATTGGATCCTCTTATACGAAGTAGCCGCACGAGCAGCGGGAGGGGATGAACATGTCATGGCCAATTACCTTCCTATTGTACTCGACAGTGGGCCGAATAATTGGTTATTACGCCAACGAGAGGGTCGATTCACGGTTGGCCCCAATTGCGACACCTCTTCATCGAAAATTACAGAACCACGTGCCAGCAGCCAGGCACTAAATACGACCTAGCAAAGATCGTCGACTACCCAAATGAACCACTACGTCACTACATACGGCGCTTCTCAGAAGTCTGGACAACAATTCCAGACATTTCAGCAGTCGAAGTTGTGTCCTTGTTCGTACAAGGATTACGACAACAAGGAAATATCGATCTACGAAAAGAACTCTTGAGAAGACAACCCACTACAACCGACGAGATGTTCAGAATAGCACGAGAATTCGCTCGCGTTGATGATGCCATGCAACAGTTGCCCGAAACCGGACAAGGATACAGAAACTTCAGAAGAAACGATGACAGAGAAAGAGATTTTCAACGCAAAGACATGCGCGAAAACGACGAGACGTGACAATAACCGTCGCAATGAACGACGACGCGACAATCGCATTCAAAACAATTATAGCGAGAGACACGAGATCAACGTGTCCATTCGGTACCACCCAACGAGAGAAAAGAAGCGAGACTTCGATCCGAGAATATGAGAAAATCCTAGGCCGGGATTGCCCTAAGCATCCAGGAAAAGGCCATACCATGGGCGAATGCCGAGGATTCACAAGCAATTTTAGCGGGGCAGCCGCCAAGAAACAAAGATTGATAAAACAAAACAAGGAAAAACGACCTGAAATGAGAAGGACAAAACCGAGGAAGAAGAAGACAGTGATAAAGACCCTCGACATCAATTCAACGAGCCCACCAAACACACATCGGCCATGATCTTCGGCGGCAAGGTTGGCCTCGAAAACTCGCGTGACAAGAAATTACTAAAAAGGAGGATCATGGCGATCGCTAAGACGGATGGGGCAAACACGGATACCAAAGCTCCGGCTGGTCGGAACAACCAGTCACCTTCAACAGGGCGACATGTGGGCAAATATACCGGGATTGGGCGTTTCCCCTTGGTACTCGATCCGGTCGTCAACCACATACGCATGGAAAGAGTACTCATAGATGGCGGCGTGCCTTAAACATACTATTCTTACAAGCGTTCCGAGAGCTAGGGTTAAAGATCGAAGATCTCGAGCCTTACGACTCACCATTCTGGGGGAGTCATGCCGGCAAACCATCAATGCCTTTGGGAAAAATAACCCTACCCGTCCGGTTCGGGACAAGACGGCACTTGAGAAAAGACTACGTCGGCTTCATTGTAGGCGACTTCGAGGCGTCTACCATGCCATACTCGGTCGACCAGGGATTGCGAAGTTCATGGCCGTCCCTCACTATGGATATCTAGTATTGAAAATGCCAACATCAAAAGGCATTCTTTCTCTTAGAGGCAATGTGCTTATGGCCCATGACTGCGAAACAAACGCCTACGCAGCAGCCGAATTAGCCGACCTCAAAGCTCATATGGAGCAAACATGCCTTGAAGCAAAAAAGATACCAGAAGCTGATCTCCAGATCCCAGTCAAGCAGTCTAAAAGATCAGCTAACAAAAGCAACGACACAAAGAAGATCGAGCTCATCCCCGGCGATAAAGAAAAAACCGCTCTCATAGGAGCACATCTAAACGACAAATAGGAAGACGCGCTCGTCCAGTTCCTAAGGGACAACATAAGCATATTTGCACTGGAAACCACAGACATGCCGGGCGTCCCAAGGGAAAAGGCCGAGCACTTCCTTAATGTCTCAGAAACCGCCAAACCAATCAAGCAAAGATTACGACGGTTTGCTCGCGACAGGAAGGAGGTGATTAGGGTAGAAGTGTTAAAGCTATTAGCAGCTGGTTTTATAAAAGAAGTGTATCATCCTGACTGGCTATCCAATCCAGTTCTTGTACAAAAGAAAAATGGCGAATGGAGAATGTGTGTTGATTATACCGACCTCAACAAACACTGCCCTAAAGACCCCTTTAAACTACCTCGCATCGACGAAGTAGTTGATTCAACCGCAGGCTGCGAACTGTTGTCCTTTTTAGATTGCTATTCAGGGTATCACCAAATAGCCTTAGCAACTCACGATCAAATAAAAACATCATTCATCACGCCTTTCGGCGCATACTGCTATACGACCATGTCGTTTGGCCTCAAAAATGCTGGTGCAACATACCAACGCGCCATCCAAGAGTGTCTTCAAAAAGAAATTTCCGACCAGTTGGTCGAAGCATACGTAGACGACGTAGTCGTAAAAACAAAGGAGAGCGGATCCTTAGTTTCAAACCTAGAGCGAACCTTTGTCGCCTTAAACAAATTTCAGTGGAAATTAAACCCACAAAAATGCATATTCGGAGTACCATCAGGGATACTACTTGGCAACGTAGTTAGCCAAGACGGCATCAAGCCAAATCCCGAAAAGATTAATGCGGTTTTAAAAATGACGCAACCGAAAGGCATAAAAGATATCCGAAACTTCTTGGATGCATGGCGGCTTTAAGCCGCTTCATATCAAGACTTGGTGAAAAAGGCCTCCCCTTTTTCAAATTATTAAAAGCCAAGCAAAAATTTGAATGGACAAGCGAAGCGACAAAGCCTTCTTCGAACTCAAGACATATTTAACATCGCCACCGGTGCTAACGGCACCTAAAGATCACGAAGAGTTATTGCTATACATTGCGGCTACCGATCGCGTGGTCGGCACGGTAATAGTCGTCGAACGACAAGAAGAGGGACACACATATGGTGTACAAAGACCGAGTCTACTACATTAGCGAAGTTTTAAACGACTCCAAACGAGAGATACCCACACGTACAAAAACTTTTGTACGGGATCCTAATAACAAAACGAAAGTTGCTACACTACTTTGATACATATCCGATCACAATAGTAATAGAACACGCTTTGTTGGCGACATTCTCCGCAATAAAGACGCCAGTGGTCGGATCATCAAATGGGCAATAGAACTTAGCCCATACACATTGAAATTCAGAGCGAGAACAACCATCAAATCCCAGGCTTTGGCTGATTTTCTTGTAGAATGGACGGACATATCCCTACCTCCATTTCAAAACGAAGCCGAACGATGGGAAATGTTCTTCAATGGCTCCCTCAAAATAAAAGGAGCGAGGAGCGGCGTCGTGTTCAAAGCACCAAGCGGTGATACCCTAAGATATGTCTTTGCGTATCCATTTCAAAGCTTCAAATAATGCGTTTGAATACGAAGCTGCACTTCATGGCCTCAAAATAGCCATCGAGTTGGGTATAAAAAGGCTCCTCGTCTTTGGAGATTCTAATCTAGTCGTCCAACCAAATCAACAAAGAATGGGACTGTACTAATGAGAAAATGGAAGCATACGTGGCGAAATAAGGAAGTTGGAAAATAAATTCTATGGTCTGGAATTCACTTATATACCAAGAGAAAAGAACAAACTTGCCGACCAATTATCTAAATTGGGATCGACGAGCAAAAATGCCCACGATGTATTTGTTCAAGACCTCCTATTACCTTTGTCACACGGGAGGTAGCACGAGAACCACCACAAAAAGACGTAGAATCATCGACAAAACTAAAACAGATGATATCCAGCGAGCATACTCTTGGCCCATCTCCGACCAGCAGCAAACGGTATCATCGCGCAATCCGACCGGCGCCTTTCGAGGAATAAATGCTCCAAAGTAACAAGGTCGGGCAAAAAATCTATAGATAACTCCAAAGTTATTTATCCAAAGAAAAAAAGCGACAAGACTCCTCGACCGCAAAGGGATGTAACGAGCAAATACCATCGGTAGAACCTTTGGAACAAACAAAAGAGACAAAACCATTTGGAGAATTCCCTTTATTCGGTACCTCATTGATGAGGATACACCGACGAGATAAAATAGAAAAACGGCGTCTTATAAGACGCGGCAAACATTATGTCCTAGTCGACGGGCAACTTATGCGCAAAAATGCAAGCGCGAAGTATTGCAAAAATGCATTTCCTTCGAAGAAGGAGCGAGAACTACTACTACGTATTCATGAAGGGATGTGTGGAAACCATGCGGCATCAAAAACACCGGTCGGGAAGGTGTTCCGAGCGGGTTTTTTCTTGGCCAACCGCACTCGCCGATGCTAAAAAACTAGTTCAGCATTGTAAAGGTTGCCAATTCTTCGCTAAACAAATTCATGTCCCTGCACATGAGCTTCAAACAATACCATCAGCATGGCCCTTTTCATGCTGGGGACTTGACATGATAGGACCATTCAAAAAAGCCCCAGGCGGCTATCAATTCGTCTATGTACTTATAGACAAATTTTCAAAATGGATAGAATATAAGCCCTTAGTCAAGGCAAATGCTCAAAAGGCTGTCGAATTCCTAACGAGACGTCGTACATCGTTTCGGCGTACCCAACACCATCATAACGAGATTTGGGATCCACATTCACGGGTGGTGAATTTTGGGATTTTTGTGAAGACTTAGGAACAAAAGTAAAATACGTATCAGTGGCTCACCCTCGAGCCAATGGTCAAGTAGAAAGAGCAAATGGGATGATCATAGACGCACTACGGAAAAGGTTATATCGAGACAACGATACCCATCCAGGAAGATGGTATCATGAATTACTGCCGTAATATGGGGACTTCGAACTCAACCAAGCGAAATACCGGCGTCTCGCCTTATTTCATGATATTTGGTGCGGCGGTTTTACCGAGATGAAGTGGCATTTGGCTCACCAAGAACAAAAAACTATGACGAGGAAGCCACAAATGAAGTCGAGAAAAACTATCATCGATTCGGGAGAAGAGCGAAACTTGGAAACACTCCCAAGAACGGCCAAATATCTAGCGTCTCTACGGCGCTATTACAACGGAACGTAAAAGAAAGACGGTTTGTAGTCGGAGATCTCGTCCTCAAAAGAATTCGAAATCGAGACGACCTCCACAAATTGTCATCTCATTGGGAAGGACCTTTCCTAGTCAAAGTTGAGTCACAAGACCAACGACTTATAAATTGTGTACTCTAGACGATCCACCTAGAGATTTGCCAAACTCTTGGCACATAGAACACTTAATTAAATTCTATGCTTAAGGCAATTGTAATTTATACAAATACGGTACCGCCATCCGTACCAAAGCATACGAGATATTTTTACAATAAAGGTGCCAAGCACCACAGAATTCAATACCACAGAAAAAAGTTTAAAGTTGTTGCTCAGGCACAAGGTCTATCTTGTCGGCAATAGCGCAGGCGGTGCCCCAACAAGCCTTCTGCAAATCTTTGAGCTTTTCCGGAGAAGTGTCTGCGGGACGTCCGGACTCCAAGCGCTTAAAATCCGCTCGAGGAAAGTGAGATTGCGCAAGAGCTAGAACACTCGACGCAACAAAACGGCTCCCCTTCCCGACAAACTCCTTCAATAAGCGCCATGAACGGCGGCATTGATCCACAACAAATTCGGGAACAAGAAGGGGATTTGCCGGCCTCACTTCACCTCGTGCAAGCACGAAAACGAGGCTGCGGTCCACCCGCCATGGAAAGATAACGTTGTCAATTGCTGGTTATCATCCTTGACACGCCAAATTGTGCCATATGACGCTCATGCGTTTCTACACAAACACAATTCATAAGATACAATCGAGATCAAGACCTCAAAACACGAGAACATAACAAAGGAGAAAAAACGCACCTCGTGCCTCCCTTTCCAGGCGTTCAATTTCTACACGGGCCTTATTGCCTACTTCGTTCGGGACGAGCAATTTCAGCGGCCATTAAGGCTTTATCACTCTCCAATTCTGCAAAATACTCAATCGGCTACTTGTAACCTCTATTAAAATAATAAGTAACAAGAGCAAAGTAAAACAAACCTTTGTGTTGCTCTGAAGGATTTTGTAACCTTTTTCAGCGGGAATCTTTCTCAAGTTCCCAAAGCTTTTCACGACCTTCATAAACTCGGATTTGCCGACCCAAATCCTCATTTTGCTTCCGAGAAGACCATTTTCACACATGGTCGGCTTGAGGCCGCTCTATGCGAGGCGACGTTTTTCGGCAATATCTTCAACGGCTACTGCCGAAAGGATCTTTTATAAACACCACAAGATAGGCAAAATAGAAGAGTCACTAAAGACAAGTACTAACCTTGACACGAGCCCGCAAATCGGTAAACACTTGCTCAAAACCATCGAGAGATGGTACCCACGGCAACATCTTCAAAAATGTGCCCTTTGCCCATCCTCATCTTGACGGGCAATGTAGGCTGCGAGTTTTACCCGGGGAACATGGGCACCGGAAGAAGTTCCTCCTCTAACCTCTTCCATTATCTCGGGGCGTCATTGTTGATCGGGTCTAAAACTACCCAAGCGCATATTCGAGATATTGATCTCCTTCGACGAAGAAGCCGGGGAAGAATCCAGTGCCAAACCGGCACGGAGATGGCGTGCATCCCCGAGAGGAGGCCATGATGTTGATACCCATAGTAACCACTACGGGTTCGGTAACAACATTTGCAATAGCTGTCCCCCGGATCCCCAACAACATCAGCGCGGGTGGAACAGTTTCTTGATCCACGACTACATTGGCGCGGGAGTTACGGCTTCAGAACGGCTTCTTGGCCTACCACAGCGGTCGGCTTCCACCAAGGGCTCTGCCCAAATCTTCAACAATAGGAGCCCGACAACAAAGCAAATTTTTTCACAATAATTAAAACAATTCAAGGCATAGCAAAGATACAGGCCAATAAATTTATATACTCACGGTTCAGATTGCTCAAAGTGAATGTTGAACCAATCAAGCATATCGGTCTCCACGCTACGAACGAAGCGAGAAGATCCAATAACAACATCGGCCTCGGTATCACAAGGCAATACGGCGGCGAGGCATTCGATCCTCTAAAACCTCGGCCAAATTATCGGGAAATTTGAACATCGGCGATCAAAAGCCGGCCCTAGTAATTGGCATAACGGGTTGATTCCCAGAATCAACAAGCGGCGAGGAAGTACACGGGGGGAGTATGACTCCGACCACCACTACGCTCGGCACGCAAACGTTTGCGCCGAGCAATTTCAGCAAGCGACAACTTATCGTCGAGAATCGGATCCGAGAACCGATGACTCCAATCGACGATAACGACGCTTCTGACCGCCTGAAGCACAGGGCTGAAGAGATAAAGAGCCACCTGTCAGGACACCAGAATGTTTCTTTTTCTTCTCATACACAACCTTCTGCTTCCCGGCAGCTTTAGATTGATCATCGACAGGCTCCACGGCAGCATCATCAGGCACTGTCATCCTGTCAATACCCCGATCAAAACCAGTGCGTTGGTACTGAAGAGCTTCCCCAGCTGGCAGATCATCTAAAGGCACTCGGGACACATAAATATGACGGCCCTGTAAGCATATACAGGTCAGTATAATTACCAAAAGCATTGAGATATAAAGAAAACAAACAAAGTGAACATGACAGTACCGGTGGAGGTGGCATCCTCCAGTCATAAGGTTTAATAGTTGGCCGAGGGATATGAGTATCCTCCCCCCGTTTGAACATCTTCATAAGCCTCAAGTTAATATCATCAAGAGCAATTTCCTCTGAAGATTCACGAGAAGGGTCATCCTTCAGACGATATTCCCACAGGAAATTAATTCTCTCCCTCAAAGGTTGGATACGGCGAGAGATGAAAACAGCTGCCACTGTAAAACCGTTCAGGCCCTTAAAATTCATCATTGCCAGGATCTCGTTCACTTCGATCATCTCAGTAGCATTTGGCTTATCCGACCAGCGATGATTTGGTTCAGGAATCTGAGTAATATCACAAGGGACAGGCCTCCTTGCGATTATCATTCACATAGAACCATTTTTGAACCAATCTTTCACATTGTCGGTATGAGTGAAAGACGGCCGGCGTGAACGCATTCCATCACGAAGAGAGAGGTAGCACGCTCCGGCTACGGGGCTACCTCCTAAATTTCCCCTCTTTTTCAATTCATAAAAATGACGAAACACATTGAAGTTTGGGGGAATTGCAAGATACATTTCACAATATGCAACAAAGAGAGCGCTGTCATAATTGAGTTGGTTCAGATTGCGAGATAGAAATCCTCCAAAAAATGCGAGTTCCACCAGGAAAGTATGAAGCGGAATACCCAAGCCTCGATGAAATAATCTTCAAAAACAACTATTTCACCATCATAAGGGCGGGAACGCCTCGCCTCGCGGCGGCACACGCCACACTTCAAAGGATGCCGGCGGAATCATGCCCCCATCCGCCAAAGAATTCAGCGATGCCGCCGTCGGCTGCGTCGGCGACCAAAGAAGCTTCATTTGTTTCTCATACTCCTTTGTTCCTTTCCCTTCTTCTTCTCTCGATGCGTTGATTGACGCTTCTTCGCCATGATTTTCGGACGGGAAGGATGCGGTTGCTCGAGCTAACCCTAGACACGGCGCACGGGAGCGAAGGGACTGATTGCAAGAACGGCGAGGCAAAATGAAACCAAGTAGTCAAATGACGGCGGCACCAAGAGTTTTTAACCGCACTAGGGTTTTTTACTTCGATGGGCCAAGAAAAGCTGGGCCGCCCTAGCGGAAAAAGGCTTTTCCGGTTCGTTTCTTTTTCCCGTTTAAAATTCATTTTTTCCGCGAGACGCATAGCTTACCGAGACAGTTTTGAAAGGCGGCCCGATAAGCAAAGCTGCGATGGCCATTTAAGTCTGCCTTCTAGCTATAGTCTTAAAAACAGCCTCGCTAAAAAGACTGGGTTCACAGCAAAGCTGTTCCAACCCGCTGTAACAAAGTTACAGTATAGCAGCAGTATATCATTAACATTTCAACCCACACAATCCGGCAAGTGAAATTTGGGATTCTTTGGCCAATGATACCGGTTATTACGCGCACAAATAGCTAAGCTATTTTTATGGGTTTAGATTCAAAACCATGGTCTCACGGCCACGGCGGGGTGAGTTAAGTAGCAAAGCTATCTTAGCTTAATCATGACAAAGTCATGGCATGGTTCAAACCGACCACCCAAATGAAATTTGGCTGCTCGGTCTCACTCAAAGAGTGGTCGGAAACACATAGAGCACGACACAATGATCACTTTGTCTTTTTTTAGACCACGACATAACGTGTTCCACCTCATCTCAGGCTCGGGGACTACGTGGGCCCACGTCACCTGAGAGGTGACATAGGCTAGATCCTTCTTTTAAGAGCTTGCTGCAACATATACTATCTTACGGCAACCTCGGGGACTACGTGGGCCCACGTCATTTTGCATGACTCGGCCACGATCCTTTCTCTTCACAAAGGGTTTAGTTTCAAAACTAAGCTAAGCACGACCAATCACGACAGATACCATGTGATGGCGGGCATCACACACTAACGAGGGCCCACGTCTCCCAGATTTGGGACCCTTCCAAAATTCTTTTTCTTTTTCGGGAGCATCATAAATCTTTCGGTCAAAACCAACAACGTCAACCAAGTGCAAGCAAAGTGTGGTCGGAAGCACTAGACGGTCCTCCGGCACCTGCCGGACCACATGTCGAACGTGTGTCCGACCACCCTTTCTCACTCGGCCAAGCAAGACGGTGTTTTCTCCTCAAGATCCATGATGCTCGGGGACTAGTTTGTGGAGGTATAAACTCCATATACCCTCACGGCCTAGTTTGGGCCGACATGCTATCACCAGGCCGGCCCATCAAGCTCAAAGACCGATCGGCTCGGGCTGGTCGGACAGCCTAAAACGGGCAAGTATATCGAAGACCGACAAGGAGGACAAGACCTAGCCGAGATAGGAAAGTTTAGACTTGTAAAGTATGTAAACTTAGTACCGAGATAGGCTAGTTCCGACTTGTAACCTTGCTCCCCGTAATATATAAGGAGAGCAAGGATCCCCATGCCAGAGGACGGAATCTGGCATACGCACGGACTCATACATCCACACATAATCGAAACAGAGCGGGACGTAGGGTATTACGCTTCATAGCGGCCGAACCTGGGTAAACCTTGTGTGATTGCTCCCTGTTTACATCTTGCTCGCAACCTCGGTGCGCCTTCCGCCAATCCATTACCGGTCAGGGCACACCCCTGGTCGGACTATCGCCGATATTTCGTCGAC